>CM046876.1:467049037-467649037 GCA_025667525.1 Glebionis coronaria | reverse complement strand
TTTACAACTGTCAAATAACTGTCTGTATTTAGGTTTTGGGATTATCTTGATGGGCTGTGAAATTGGCCCAACATAACACAATAATGGTGTGTATAGAAAGACAAATTACAGTTCAGTACTAAATATTAAATGTCAGTTTTGACCCGCAGCAGTGGAAATTCAAGAGGTGGAATATTGACCCATTGGTTTATGATGGGACAATAACTGAACCTAATGCTAACCATTAATCACTAACCTGGATGTCTTTCTTTTGTACCTAAAATTTGTGTCCCCTGTCTCATTCAGTTGTAGTATGCAAAGTGAACTCCAAATACAAATAACACCTGCACACACATAACGAAAACCATAAGTACCTTTTTTGTATTAAGACCACAGAAAACAAATTTGGTATATATAATACATTCAAAAAGATATATCTGAAGCACATTTTGATTTGTCTCATTTTAGTCAATGTGTCATTTCTTTTATATAAGCTAGAGCTAGCAGATATGATTGTAGAAAATGTCAATTTACAAAGTCTTGAGAAACCGTTCAGTTTTATGAAGCACCAAGCGATTAGTTATATAGTTTATTCACGTTCACATACTGGCCATGGCCACCAGTATTGCTTGAAGCAACACGACATTGTATATAATGAGATTCACAGTCAAGAGGTTGAGCAATGATCTATACCTCAGATATTTACTATTCATATATCCTTTTCTACACATGAATACTATATCTCTGAGGTATGAACCAATGCAAAACCCTTTGCATCATACCTCTGATAGATAGTATTCATGTGTAGAGAAAGATAGGCAGATACAGAGAGACAGACAGAAACAGAGAAAAAACTCGCTCATGATCAAGAGCTTGCGCTGCTATTATGCGTTTTAGCGGATCATATAATAGACTGATTATCTTGATCAACTAGCATCTTGAAATGTATTGCCTACATGCTCCATAATTGGAAACATTATGATAGTTGTAAGCATGATAAGGAGAACATATATCATTCAACATGTTAAGAAAACAACTTAATAGAATAGATTACGAGAGAAGACACGTACTCCAACATTTTGGAGAGGTGATCATATGCAGGGGTTTTTGGAGAGAGATGAACAACGCTGTAAAGACCAGGATTATCAATGTATGAAGCATAAATCTAGTGTAATATGGTGACCACAGAAAGATAATGTTTAAAAAGTCACAGAATAAAAAACTAAAATGGAACCTACTATTTGTGCACTTGGATGTGCACCCTGTTGTACCCCTGACATGACCTTAAAACATGTTCCCCGTAATACAACCTAGCCGGACTAGAATAACAAAACTCCACCCAAGACGAGATTGAGGAACAACGAAGATGAACCTCTCGCAACATAACCTCTCTATCAACCAAATTTAAAGCATTTTTAAAATCCACAAGTAACATCGACAAACCGACAACATCACCATATCTCTCAAGTAAACGATTCACATCATGAAGAATAGCCTCACTCCCTCCCGACACCCCCACCCCAAACTGCAAATCACCAAAGTACCCATCCAAAGAATGACCAACCTCATAAGCACATACCTTGGAGACAAGCCGTCTCCAAACAGTACCAACAACAATGGGACGAATCCCACCACCAGGCTTAACCAACAGAGTGAGAGGAGCACTGGCGATAAACTCACCCAACACCTTGGAACATCGCCCATCAAGAAAAAGGTTCACTACTTAGGTGATAGAAAAAACTAAATCATCAGAAATAGCAACCGCAGAACCACTCAAACAATCTAAAAGGTGTTGGGCCCGCAACCCATCCCGCCCACAAGACGTGCCTCGGGGAAAACTCTTGATCATGTCAAGAACCCTAGATCGAGAAACAACAAGGAGATGATGGTCAAGAGAAATAGCAGGCAAAAAAGGGGCATGAACAAAAGGGTGCTTATTTTTAAGGTCTTCAAGAGTAATATCATTATAAGGAGCCACACCAGATGAGGAAAGAACTCTAACAGCCGCAGAATAATGCCCATCATAAATCTTCCGTCTACACTGCTTAATATTCTGCTCAACCAACCCACTATCCTCACAAAGAACATCAGACAAAGCGGGAGAAGGTTCAGCCAAACACTCTCTAAGAAGCTTTAAACTACCATCCAACGTCTCCCAAGAACGAATAGCATTAATAATATACTCCTGTTGCTTTTGTCTCTTGATAACGGACCTACACTCCAGATTACTTCTCGGACGAAAGGTTTGAAGCAGACAAAGAGGCAAAACAAGCAAACGAACCCAAAAAGATATGTCATCAGGCTTGTTAACCACCCTGTCAATGGCCCCTTTCAAGGCGCGAGAAAAACCCAAACGACACTTAGGAGGGATAAATTTAACAGTACGCAACCCTTTTGAAAATAAGCAATCAAGAGTCCCCAAATCAAAACCACAATGCGAGTCACGAACTTCATCACCACCACTAACAAGATGTAAAGTATAAGATGGAACGGGAGGCTTAGGGAGGTCATAAAGAACAAAGTGAACAATACCATCACCACAATCAGGAGGTGGTATAAAATCCGAACCCTTGCCATGCCGACACTTTGACCGAAACGTGTGCGTAGTGAAACAACCCCCACATAACCAAATCCCCATACTCTTAAAGGTTATCTCGGCCCTTTCATGAACAACCAAATCGGATAGAATGGAATGTTTGGTACAAGCTAGCGCATCGCCTCTGAAATGTTTATCACGAAGATGAATAATCAAAGACGACTTAGTAAGCCCATTCCCACTACCATCCCGACATCCGCTAAGTCCAACAAACGGGCAATGGAACCGAACAACCGCCATGACACCACCAAACCCGATCTATAACGAACACCACCAGTCACCACTCGCCAACCGTCAGACAAACAAACAACCCCTAGCCGCAAACAAAACTACCACCCTAACCTAATCTATACCGAACACCACCAGACGCCTCAAACAACAGCCCGCAAACAAAAACCCCCGGGACCCTAACCAAACAACCTCACAGAAATCTAAACCAATCGAACCAACAAGACCAAAACCATACGAACGCACAATGCCCAATCAGCAACCACTGAAACCCACAAGCTGCCAACATAAATCAGCAACCTAAAGACAGCCCTAGCCGCAAACACAAACCCCCGAAACTCACAAGCTGCCAACAGAAATCAGCAACCTAAAGACAGCCCTAACTGCAAACACAATCCACCGACAACTCACAAACTGCCAACAGAAATCAGCAATCCTAATGATAGCCCTAGCCGCAAACACAAACCCCCGGGCCCCTAACCAAACAACCACACAGAAACCTAAACCAAGCGAACCAACCAACACCAAACCAATCGACCCAAACTAACCTATCCAACAATAGCTAAAACAACCATCCACCACACAAGACCACCCAAGACCAACACCAAGAACCCATGAACACCCAACAACCAGCAACAACAGACACCCAACAACCGGAACAAAACCAACTCCAAGATCGAAAAACAGAAGAAACTGTTAAAGGATGCCAAAAAGAGAAAGAAATATGATGCTCGAGATCAGTAATGATGGAAATGGAGTTTTTGTTAAGCCAGTGATACCTTTACCGGTGAAGAAGTTGGAACCGTTAAGCCACGAAGGTGGGGCCAGTAATGGTGGAGATGGATGGTGCAAGGGATATGGTGGAGGAAAGGCGTACTCGTATGATGGAGGAGAAAGGATCACCCATAGTTGAAGAGAGAGAAACGAAAAGTTAATTGATTTATTGTTGTTGTAATGGAAGAGATGGATGGTGAAACGGTTATGGTAGAGGAAAGACGCACCGGTTATGGTGGTGAAACGGTTATGGTGAAACCAATCGCCCACAGTTGAAGAGAGAGGAAAGACGCACCGGTTTCAAACAAGTCAAAGGGTGAAAAGTTAATTGATTTATTGTTGTTGTAATGGAAGAGATGGATGGTGAAACGGTTATGGTGGAGGAAAGACGCACCGGTTATGGTGGTGAAATAGTTATGGTAAAACCAATCGCCACAGTTGAAGAGAGAGGAAACGGTTATGGTAAAACGGTTATGGTGAAACGGTTATGGTGGTGAAACGGTTATGGTTATTATTATTATTATTATTATTATTAATTATAACTATTTTTATTATTATTATTATTTTATTATCACTCTTAACTCGTAATAATTGACTATAACTTTAACCCATAATTGTAACGATTAATCTATATCATTTAGCCTGTAATAGTTGGCCATAACCCTAAACCCGTAAGCCATAAACATAAAACTTAACCTCTGGTTAGCAATGTGTTAACCTTTAATAGTTGACTACTCAAAAAGTTCTTTCCTCTATAATTTGATATTGTGGCATCGTTATCCATGAAATGTTCAACGGATGATTTGAGATGTTATCGTTATACATGAGATGTTCAATAGATGAGTAGAGACTTTATCATTGTACATGAGATGTTCAACAAAGTATTCTATATAATATCCTTGTAAATGAGATGTTCAATGAAAGATTCGAGATGTTATCATTGTACATGATGTTCAATGGATTATTCTATATGTTATCATTGTACATGAGATGTTCAGTGGATGAGTCAAAATATTATTATTTTACATGAGGTGTTCAACGGATGAGTCGAAGTATTATCGTTGTACATGAAATGTTTAATGGATGAGTCGAGATGCTATTGTTATACACGAGATGTCCAACGGATGAGTCGAGATGTTATCTTTATACATGATATGTTCAACGGATGAGTCGAGATGTTATATTTGCACATGAGATGTTTAATGGAGTATTGTATATGCTATCATTGTGCATGAGATGCTTAATGGATAAGTGCATCGTTATATATGAGATGTTCAATGGAGGAGTATATGTATATGTGAAAATATATTAGTACTAGACGCATACCCGCAGATAGCTACGGTATGCTAATTATCCCACTGGGTGAACTGATAACCTGGTGACTTGATCGGGTTAACCCGGTGGTGGAATCAGTAACCCGGTGACTCGACCATGTTGACCCAGTAGTCAAACCCGTGCACCGGTGACTCTACCGGGCTGACCCGATGATCGAATCCGTGACACGGTGACTCGACCAAGTTAACCCGGTTGTCGATTTCGTGACCCGGTGACACGACGTATTGACTCGTTGGTCGATTCCATGACTCGAAACTCGACCGGATTGACTCGGTAGTCAAATCCGGGACTCGATGACTCAATCGATTTGAACCGATGGTAGACATCTTAAAAAAAATTAATAATAATAATAATTAGATGTTACAGGGGTTTCTCCGTTTGCAGGGGCGGGGTTGGATTCGTGGGTTCCTGGTAGTGCTTTGCAGTCGGCTGTTCAGAAGAAGAAGAGGAAGTATTCTTCTATTTGTGCTGAGCATGGTTACTCGTTTATTCCATTCGCCTTCTCGACTTTCGGGGAGTTTGAGGAGGAGGCGATGGGTACTCTCTCGCGTCTTAAGCGGTTAGCTGGTTGTCATTCTAATGATGCGAGGAGTGGTGGTTTTTTGATGTCTAGACTTAGTTTTTGTATTCAAAAAGGGGTGGGCGCGCAGCTTGTTTCGCGGCTCCCTTCCAATTTTGTGTGATTAATAAAATTGGAATTTCGATAAAAAAAAAAAATAATAAAAAAAAAAAAATAATAATAATAATAATAATAATAATAATAATAAAATAATCAGTTCCTCCATCATCATATCGCGTTCCATCTTCATCCCATCCCCATCATTATTACTCATCACGTTTTCATCACCATCATTATTACCCATCGTGTTTTCTTCCATTATCACCATCGCGTTTTCTTTACTCATCACGGCTGTGTGGGTGTTGGTTTGACTGGTCTTAGTCTGGGTATTCGTTGTGTGGTTGCGGGTTCGATTGGTGGTGTTAGCTTCGTTTGGTGTGGTTTATTGTTGTTGCGGGCTTGTTTGACTTGATGCTGCTGTGGGTTTGATTGTTTGGCTGTGAGGAGGGTGGCTGTTTTCAGTTGCTGTTGGGTTGCAGGGCCGCATTGGTTTGTTGCAGTGGTGTTGTAGTTTTCAGGCTGTAGCGGGGTTCGTAGGCTGTTGTGGTTTTTGTGCAGTGGTTTTAGGGTCGTAGTGGTTTTGGTTTGTTGTTGTGGTGTGGTTGTAGTGGTGTTGCTGTGGTGTTGTTTGTTTTAGTAGGGTTGGTGTGTTGCTTGGTTGGGCTTGTGCGTGTGTGTTCATAGGCTGTAGCGGGGGTGGTTTTAGGGTTGTTGTGGTTGTTTTTGTACGGTTATGTTTGGTGTTCTTGATGTGTTGTAGTGTAGTGTTAGGTATCGGAGGAGTGTGTTGGTTTGTTAGGTTTCGGAGCTGCGGGTTGGTTTGTTAGGTTTTGGAGCAGTGTGTTGGTTTATTAGGGTACGGGTTCGATTTTGTGCTTGTCCGAACAGTTACAGGTGGTGTCTGGATTCCATTCAGTTTGTTAGTGGTTCGTTCGGTTGTTTGGTCGTGGGTCGGTTCAGATTGGGGGTTTGAGTGGTTTGTTGTGGGTGTTGGTTTTTTGTTGTGATTATGGGTGATTCGCTTAGAATTTCTTGCCCTTTACAAGGGGGAGAAGGGTGTGGTGCTGGTAGAGGTGGGCGGGGGCATTCTAAAAAGTATTTTATCGACCACTTGGGTACTCGCCATTTTAAGACGGATGTGTTGAAGGAAGTGTATAAAGCGCGTATCGCGAATGATTTTTCCTTGTTTTCGGCCCTTGATCTTGCTTTGCATCAAGCGGGGATTTGCCTATGTGGTGAGTGCCTTTGTACGCATACTTTTGGTAAGAATTGTAGACATATGGATGGTGTTGTGGTTGAGTCTCCAGATTTTGAGGATTGTGCGATTTGGGGGATTGTTTTGCCGGTTTGTTCGCCTAGTGCGGATGTTGATGTTGATCGAGATCAGGTTTCTTTGTCAGGTTCTGGGCATCCCACAGATTGTGACGAGGGTTCTGTTAGAACTGGCATAGGGGTGGGTTCACTTTGTTTAGATGTTGACCTCCTTGACCGTTTCTTTTTGACGCGCATTCGCACGGTCAAGTGCATCCCGCCTAAGTTGAGGCTTGGTTTTGCTAGGATTTTTCTTAGTGCTCTTGACAAAGTTTTATCTAGCCCAAGTGATATTGCAGCGTGGGTGGAACTTCTCATCTTACCGGGTTGTATTTTGGCGGTGTTCGTACCATCTTGTAGGGCTCAGCGTCGATCTGGTGAGAGGGAGCGTGGTCAGTTTGTTAGTATTTCTAGTGCCATTGCTCGGTGGAGGGATCCTGGGGAGAGGATTGGTTTGATTAGAGATCGTTTAGGTGGTCTTTCCTGTTCTTCGCGTAGGTACTTGAGGTCGGAAGATGCTATGGCGGCTAATATTTCTCAGTGCAAGCGTAAGTTGAGTGATGGCCACTTTTCAGCGGCTATTAAGGTCCTCACTTCTTCGGGTGTTGCCCCTGATTCTCCTGACACCCTGGGGGATTTGGTGGCTAAGCATCCCTTTGCCTCTCCTCCTGTTGTGCCTTCTTCTTCCTGTGGGGTAGACTCGCTCTTTGTTCGCAAGGATCTTGTATTGAATCGGATTCGAAGTTTCCCCAAAGGTACTTCTTGTGGTCGAGACGGGCTTAGAGCTCAACATTTTTTAGATGTTTTGGGTGGGGCAGCTTCTGTTGTGGCTGATGATCTTTTGGTTTCTATCACTGGGGTGGTTAATCTGTTTCTTTCTGGTAAGTGCCCTAGTCTGCTTGGGGAGTTTATTGCCAGTGCCCCTTTAACTCCGCTTGTTAAGCCTGGAGGGGGTATTCGGCCTATTTCTATTGGTACTGTGTGGAGGAGGCTTGTTTCTAAGGTTGCATCTTCTTCTGTTGGGGATTCGATGACCTCTTATCTGCATGATTTTCAGTTTGGTGTGGGGGTGCCAGGTGGGTGTGAGGCGGTTCTTCATTCTGTCAGCAGGTTTGTGGAGGAGAGAGGGGATGAGGCCGGACTTTCTATGCTTTTGGTGGATTTTCAGAATGCCTTTAATCTTGTTGATAGGAGCACCATTATTCATGAAGTTCGGCTGAGGTGTCCGGCTATCTCGCCTTGGGTGGAGTTTTGCTATTCTCGGCCAGCTCGGCTTTATTATGGGGATTCTATTCTTTGGTCTTCTCAGGGGGTTCAGCAGGGTGATCCATTGGGTCCCTTATTATTCTCTCTTGCTCTGCATCCGCTTGTTCACGCTATTCATCAGGCGTGTGAGCTCTCCCTTCATGCATGGTACCTTGATGACGGCACTATTATTGGTGATACTCTTATGGTTGCTAAGGCTTTGGATATTATCAGTGTGGAGGGACCGGCTCGTGGGCTACATCTTAATGTTGATAAGTCTGAGCTTTTCTGGCCGGTGGAGGATCCTCGGGGGTTGGTAGATGGCCTCTTTCCTGCTTCTATTTCTCGTCCGAGGTCTGGTGTCAAGCTTCTTGGTGGCTCTATTAGTTGTGATTCAGGTTTTGCTGGTAGTTTTGTTGCGCGTCGGGTTTCTAAGGCTATTTCTTTGTTAGAGGCTATTAGGGGGCTTGATGACCCGCAATGTGAACTTCTTCTCCTTCGTTATTGTGCTGGTGTTTCTAAGTTGGTGTATGCTTTGAGGACTTGCCCCCTGGGTTTCTTGAGGGTGTTTTGTCACAGTTTGATCAGGCCTTACGCGCGTCTCTGGAGTTGATTGTTACGGGTTCAGGGCCTGGGTTTGGTGATTTGCAGTGGCGTCTTGCTACTCTTCCTATCAGTATTGGTGGCCTAGGGGTTTTATGTGTTGAGGATGTCAGGCGCTTCGCCTTTATTGCTTCTCGTTTACAGTCTGGTGATTTGCAGGACCGGATTTTGGTGAGATCTGGGATTGTTTCGCCGGGCCCTATTTTTCAGTCTGCTCTTGATGCTTTCTCGACTTGTTGTGGTGTCGATCCTCTCTCTGTCACCACTAGCTCTCCTGTCCCCCAGTTTATGAAGTCTTTGGCAAAGAGTTACTTTGGTTTCATTGATGGTTGTTTGACGTTGCGTTTTGGGTTGAGTTGTCGTCAGGAGGCACTTCTCAGCTGTGTGCGTGCTCCCCATGCGCAAGATTACCTCTTCGCTATTCCGATTGATGGGTTGGGACAGCGGATGAACCCGAGACAGTTTCGTGCGGTATTGTGTTATCGTTTGTCGATTCCTTTATTTCCTGATGGATCTTTGTGCTCGGGTTGCCATGTACATCGGATGGATCTGTGGGGTGATCATGCAGTTCATTGTGCTAGTGATTTGGGGGTTAAGTTTCGGCACAATCTTGTTCGTGATGTGTTGTTTGATATTTGTTCTAAGGTTGGTGTGTCGGTGAGGAAAGAAGCTAATATGGGTTTTGTTTCTGACGGTGGGCGTGATCTTCGGCCAGCAGATTTATTGCTTCACAATTGGTCCCAGGGCAAAGATGCGTGTTTAGATGTTACAGGGGTTTCTCCGTTTGCAGGGGCGGGATTGGATTCGTGGGTTCCTGGGAGTGCTTTGCAGTCGGTTGTTCAGAAGAAGAAGAGGAAGTATTCTTCTGTTTGTGCTGAGCATGGTTACTCGTTTATTCCATTCGCCTTCTCGACTTTTGGGGAGTTTGAGGAGGAGGCGATGGGTACTCTCTCGCGTCTTAAGCAGTTAGCTGGTTGTCATTCTAATGACGCGAGGAGTGGCGGTTTTTTGATGTCTAGGCTTAGTTTTTGTATTCAAAAAGGGGTGGGCGCGCAGCTTGTTTCGCGGCTCCCTTCCAATTTTATGTGATTAATAAAATTGGAATTTATTATAAAAAAAAAAAAAAATAAAAAAAAAAAATAATAATAATAATAATAATACTAATAATAATGTATCTCGGCTACCCACTAACTTTTTGTAAATCCTATTATTCTAATAAAGTGTTGATTATATATAATAATTTTAATAGGATAAGTTTTGCTATAGCTAAAGGAGTGGGGGCCCAGATAGTATCTCGGCTTCCCACTAACTTCTTGTAATTCCTATTATTCTAATAAAGTGTTGATAATAATAAAAAAATAGTAATAATAATAACAATAATAATAATAATAATAATAATATTGTGATTTCAGCCTATAATAATACCCTTGTTGACATATGTCATCGGTCATGGATTTTAGCCGGTAAGGAGGTTGACATTGGGTTGGATAAGGGGCGTGATAAATTCTTACGTCCAACAGATATGTTGCTTTATTCATAGGATAGAGGGTTTGATGTGTGTATGAGTTTGATTAGATCTTCACCCTTGACGCATACTGGGTTGGCTAATTTTGTGCCCGGTCGTGCGGTAAGTGATATGGCACATCATAAACGTCTCAAGTATGAGACTAATTGTGCGGATATTGGATATGATTTTCTCCCTTTTTCATTCTCTTATTTGATGAAATTATAGGAGGATGTCATTGGTTCGATCACTTGGTTAACTCATTTGAGTCATCAATTCACAATTCGACAACCCATTCAAATCACCAAATTACCAGTTCAACCCACAAGTCAATTAGCATATCGTTAATTATCTGCCTATAAGCAATTTTTGTAACGTGGATACACGTCTATCTCAATTTTTGTAAACAAGGACATGTCTTTATATTAATTAGATAAACCGTATAATTTTTTTTCCCAAAAATTAAATAAACCTCCAAAATTTATTCAACCTCTAAATTTTTTTCCCAATAAATTAAATTGACCCTCCAAATATCAAAAAATAAAATAATTCGAATCCTTTGTTATAGGTAGGGCTAAACCCATAACCGAACCGAACCGTAAAATGACTACTAGGAAAACATAAACCAAGAAATCAACCGAAATGAATCGAAAAAACCAATATCGAATCAAGCCGAAAAATCGAGATGAATATAGCTTTTAGAGGTATTTTTATTGGTTTAACCCAAAAACGAACCGAATCAAATTGAACAAAACAAAATCGATATAAATATGAATAACCAAAAATCAAACTGAAAATGACCGGTTGAGTTTCGCCTCAGTTTATCAATGCGATTTGGTTTTTGGTTAAAATTAACCAGCTCTTATAAGTGAAGGTGGTTCTTCAGAATCAAAATAAATTGATTTTTTTTGGATATTTGGGCGCGATCATTTCCCTCCCCCAATTTCATTACCTTATCAAACCCTAAAACTTATCCAACCTCAGCCCTCTAATCTTATCTGCTGCCTAACATACCACCACTTAAAAACGCACACACCACCACCACCGTTACACACCATCGTCATAACAAGCCACGTTTGTCAGGCAATCAAGCCAACACCATACTAATCGAAGAATGAGGTACCAAACTGTTTCAATTGTTGTTGTTCAATGAATCATTTTATATCTCGTTACTTTTGTTAACTTTGATATTGATTTGCCTTGAGTTCTTAATCATCAGGCCAATCATCTACTCTTGATGAAACTTCTTTGCAATCTCAAAAGGATATACCAATTCTGGCTCCGATGGAATAAACTGATACGCTCGAACCTATTCAGATGACAAAGACATCCATTCACGTTCGGTTCCATAACTATCTCTTATTCGTGAAGCCCATCTTATGGTGTGATGTAAAAAAACACCTAATTATGTTGTGACCCGACATAAGATATTTCATCAAGCCTCTAAGCCTCTCCTTATGGATGCTGATGTTTTTTCACACAATGAATCCCAACTTCCTGGAATGTTTGCATACAGAAGGATGTAAGATACTATTGTTGTCATATCCTTGCTCTATTTCTCCACACATACATATAAGAATGATAAGATTTGTGTATATACCCTATTCATTTGATCACCTTTTGGTTCTAAACCTGTTATGAACATGGCGAACATCAAGCATTGCTTGTTGAGGTCGTAGCGTTTAAATAATCAGGTATCATACAGTTCTGTAAATCATCATACATGATCCAAGAAAGAATTCTGACTTTTTTTTTGTTTTTATCCAAAGCTTCTCAAGACACTCGAGATTGAAGAAAGTTGCAGTGCATCAGTCATAATGGATCTTCCATTTACCACAGTCATGAAAAAAATGACTAAATGTTTGGAATTTTCAGTTAAAATTGCGTAGAGGCATTTCTTATGCTGCAATTGTTGCTCATGCTGATTAGACTGGTCGACGGATATTAGCTTCGTGCTAGTTTAACACGAGCCTCTATCCTCAAACAGGTTTTTTTCTCATCGATTTGATCTCTTACATTAAGCATATACAAATGTCACACAAGATGCTGCACCATTTAAATATTATTGAATATTGATACGAGTGAGTATGCAGGTTCCTCTATTACTAGGCATATGGGAAGAGGATACGGCCTTGACAAAGTCAACTGAAAGTGGTGATACGGATCTTATTTATCTTGTTATGTTTCACATATGGCAAAAGGTATTATTTTTGTTACCTTTCATTCGCATAATAATGTTTCTGTATTTAAGGGATGCATATAGGTGATGAGGTATTTTCTGTTACTTGTTCCACAGCTTTTTCTAAAATAATTATTGTACTTGAAAATTCAAAGACATTAATCCGTGTAATTACACACAAGCATGAGAGATTGAGTTGATTCGTTTAATATGGTTATCTATCTTCCAGAGGATGACTTTAACTGCTAACGAGTAGATAAGATTGCATTAAGTTTAACACTGCTAGGGTTGCAACTCATTGTCAGATGTCAGAAGCTATAGAAGTATAGATGTCGTTGGTGTTGACTTAGAAGTGCCTAAGAAAATTAGTGCTAACCAATGCAATAGTGAATTTAATTTTCATTGTATTCATTTCGAATCATTTGACAATGTCATAATCATACTTCTAAATGTGAGATGTTAACTACACATAGAAACTTGTCTATCAAGCATGTACTTGATAGGCAACTACTTTTGAAATCAGGATAGTTATCACATAGAAGTGTAGTATGACCTTTAAATGTATATGTACCAAGCTCACTATATAACTAAAATCAAGGCTTCTGTAGTTCTATTACCATACAAAATAACAGAGCTTTAGATTCATGTAGTTTAAAAATGAATACACTTGTTTTTCTATGTTTGCTAACAACACATTGTTATTGATGTGAAAAATATGGTCTATGGTGCTGTACTCAGAAAAAGCCTTATTATTAACTGAATCTCAAATAAAATAACATTTTCTAGCTTTGAACAAAATAACAAGGCAATGTGGTCGGAGAACACATAAGCTTCAAGTGATCAACTCCCATGTCACTAGAGAAGGCGATGGGTGAAGAAAAAGAGGAAGTAAGTTAAATTTTTCATTTCATTTTTTGTTTAAGTTCATTTACATAAAGTTTACTTCACATTGGTGTTGTTTCTTGCAGTGGGTGACATGTGATTTGACAGATGTCATAACCGACAACATTTGATTTGTGGTCACTTCAATACCGAAACAGGTAAAAAGAAGGAAGCCTATTATATTTACCCTAAGTGTCGCCTAACAGATATAGAGGACGGGAAGTGGGTACCACAAAGTCACAATATTTGTTGAGAGCTAAAGATCTGCCAAAAACCAATCTTAGTGATCATATTGAACAGCGACTCTTCACCTGTAGCAAGAAAGAGAAGAAACCGCCAAATCTCAGGGAATAGACTTGGAAAATGTTAGAACATAACTCCTTTAATAATATGCCTTCGTATATATCGTTAACGATATTCAAAGTTTATTAATATCAGATTCTTGACAGGTATCAGAAGTAGTAGATCTTGTTGTTAGAGTAGTGGTATGTGTTGACAGAGAGTTAGAAATGAAGCAGGAATTTAGAGATATATTTGGTGGAAAAATTTATCCAGAAAAACTTGAATACTCATCAAATGTAAGAGTTATTTTTCTTGTCTTTTTTAATGTTTTTGGTGTATACTTTAAACTAGATTTCTAACCAATTTTCTTCTTTTGTAAATAGTTGATTCTTCTGTTTCAGCCATTAGAAGGTGCAGATGTTTGCATATTTGGAATGTGTGTGCAAAGTATAGATCAGAGTGTGTGACGACCCTAATAAGCGATGTGTTCTCTTTGTAATAGAGTTGGATCCTCGCATATATTTATAAGCAAGTATCTTGTTTCCATGTGTATAGAAATTATATTTTCTTATATTTATAGCTCTTGTGTGTTGATGTATATTTCTTCCAACCCAACTCACCGAAGCCAGTTGATGCAGACTTTTTAGAATTGTAGAACCTGCACACTAAGTGAGTGATATTATACCATTTGTAAAAACGTGAATAATAATATACTTAATTGGGAGTGTAGCTCATATGGTAGAGCGCTCGCATGCAGCTTTTCATGCGAGAGGCCCGGGGTTCGATTCCCCGCACTTTCGTATTTTGATGCTTTTCAGTCATGTCTATGATTTATGTTTGTGTGCAGAACCTATTTATGCTTTGTTCTACTGTAATACACTTGTAATCTCTTTTATTTTAATAAAATTTTACTTATAACCTTCATTTGTTCTTTTAATTATGTTTTATGCAATGTAGCCTTATAAGTTCTTCATCAGCTTTCACAAGCTCATAATAAGCTACTTTTATCTAATAAGTTGTTATAGCCTCAAATAAGCTTCCACAAGCTCATAATAACCTAGTTCAGTATAAATTTCAATTGTTTCCTGGTCATATAGCTAATTACAACATCTAATTGTATAAACTGTAGACACATATTACCAATTATGTGACCATATGTACCCAATTTTGGCTACACATATTATGTGTGACACACATATTACACGATTCTACGATTAAGTCACATAAACAAATATTTCATGTGACCATATATATAATCTTGAATTTAGTCACACAAACACTAAAAATATGACTTATATTAACATTAGTGAAAATTGAGATTACATTTGGTTCTAAACAATTGTCACATGAATATTTGACTGTGTGACGGTCTTTAATGTGTTGGTCACACATAATCACATTATCATGTGACCATAAATATAATTTAGTTACACATTACTCAAATGTTGTGACTATTGGCAAACATACAGTCAAATAAATGTTTGAGGATTTAATATGATAATGTATTATATTTGATCATAGTCTTCAAGTAATTGTAAAATATTTGTCATATTTAAATAAATATAGTGGCAAATGTTTCAATACCTACTTTACATTTGCCACACATACAAAATTCATGTGTCATTAATATTTAACAAAATATACTAGTCACATTAAAATAATGTGTGTGACAACCTTGTTTATCAATTAGTCACTTGTAAAATAAGTCCATGTGACCATATATGATTTATGGTCACATTCGCTATGTGTATGACAAATATTTGTCACATATTTATATGTATAATGTGACTACTACTTGAACCAGCATTTGATTCGGTAACACTCCCAAATTATTAAGTGACTAGTGACTCACCCAAAAATTAGTTGTTTGCGGCAGTCACGTAAATATTCATATGCGTGACAAACAAAATACAAAATGGTCATACAAACTGACTTCAAGTGTGACTGTTAATATTATCTGGCAATTTTAGTCACACAAAAAAATTATTTGTGACTACACGAAATTCGGTATGTGTGACCGAAACCTATTTTTGTACTAGTGGACGGTGGTGCATTGCTTGTTTCCGGCATGGTGGATCTTGATTATAAAACCTAGAACGATGTTTATGAAGGTTTTAATATCAAACACCGCTCTGAAACCAATTGAAAGTCCCTAAACTATGCTTGAAACAACAAACTTTACTAATCAACACACTTAATTACTTTTCAAACGTAATACTTATTATTGTATTATAAAGAATTAAAAGTGTTATGGATAACACCGTTTGATGACAATGTGTTGTGCACACTTTGAACAAACTAAAACCTAACTTATGAACACAGTCGCAGCTGTTTAGTTCTATAAGTTCTAAGAGTTAATGTGTGAATTCTATCAAAGTGTTTAACATTAACGCTAGGCTACATAACCTATTTCTAGTGGTACGAGGTTGACTTCCAAGAACTGGTTGATGGTGACTACACTAGACAGACACTTGTCAGACCTCTATCACAAGATGCTCTTCTATTCTTAGTAGTCTGCCACAATGCTTTAGGGAAACAAAGCTGACATATTTTCCCTTTTCTTCATAGTCTCGTACACACTAAGGTATGTCCAAAGTGTTCTGAGTGTTAACAGGGTATTGCCACCCCTGTTAACCCTTAACCCCTCAGAGTCCTTGATACATCTTGGCTGTTATCCATCATAGCCAATGAGTATGTCTTCAAGTATTCTTCGACTTCCTTCACAATGTCTCTGACATGGACTCCTATGAGGTTGCTCACAGAGACTTAGATCTCTGTGAGTCTTGCGATACTTGCTTGCCTCCTAGGCACATGCAAGTTACTATCTAACAGCTTGATTTGTGTTTAAATCTATGATACACGGAATCTATTAAACTTAGATTCCCAACAGTTCCTTTATCGGTGTGTCATCAGACTCCGTAGATGGGTGTGGACCTCCACAAAGAGTACATTCGCCTCGCATCTCTTTCATTTCATCTTTGATAGTTTTGAATTGCGAGTCGAATTTAGATGTAAGAGCGTCCAATTTTTCCATGAGTTTGGAATTTTCGCTACTTTCAACGAAAGCAACGCTTTTCATGAAGGGTTTGGAACGGTTATCTTTGGACCGATCGAGTTTTAAGAGAACTCGGTCCTCAAGCAATTGGTATGCTTTGTTGGGAGTCTTATAAAGAAAGAGTCCACCAGCGACAAGGATTGCTTGCGTCAGCTCATTGAGACCATGATAGAAGATTTGGATGATGGTTCCTTTTATTAAGCCATGTCCATGACAACTACGAAGTTGGTCTTTCATTCAGTTCCATGCATCAATGTGTGACAATCTGACATTTTCAGGTAGTAAATTTATTCTCGTATATTTTTTTTATATTTTATTTTAGTGTTGGTTCATGAACTCACATAATTACGGGAAGAAATTAGGGCTTACGTGCATACTTTAACATCTATCACGTTTAAACCGAAAACCCTAGGTTTACGTATTTACGCTTTTCTGCTCCGTTTTGGATGAGACCATTTTTATTAGAATCGTTTTGTGCCGTAGTTTCATATTTGCAAAAACGTTTTTCGTAAATCGATCCGAGGGCACGTAAATCGAGGAAACTAGAATCGAGGAGTACCCGTAAAATATTAGGGATCAGACAAGTATAACACTTGTCCCACCCCTAATAGGGTGGATTAATCAAGGGTGCAACACCCTTTGGTGTCAATTTTCTAGCTAACTACGAGACATGTGTCTCATAAGTGATTAAGGTACATAAACCTCAATCTTCTCACACACATCTCATAACTTGCATGTGTAACTAGAAATTTATCAAATATCTCTCACTCTCCCTCTAGTAGCTGTCCACCACCACCACCATATCTCTATTTTCACAAAATTTTAACTTACAACTTAAACTATATTCAATTTATGATGAAAACCACTTAAAATGAGGATGATTTGAGGTGATTTCCACTTGTGAAAGGAAGTTTCCATGAAGTTCTTGGGCTGATTTCTCAAGACAAGTATATATATTTGAAGATCACGAAAAGTTGTTTTGAAAAGTTAAAGATTTAGGTACAAAGATCAAGCCTTGTTCATCCAAATCTCATCATTTTTATCATTTGGTTGGTATAAAGATTGTTTTCTTTCTATCATCCTATTATTTTTGTAAATGTACTTGTCTATTTACTTCCAAATGTATATGTATGATGGTTATGAATGATGATCAAAGTGTTGTATGGGGATTTTGTGTCATTAGAATAAGTTAATATCGCTAAATCTACAATTAAAAGATGATAAAAACTTACCTAGCTAAGTAGGCTGTAAAAAACAGTAAGTTTTAATATTTTTAGTTGATTAAATGGATTAGATTATTTGATATAATAATAGATAAATAATTTTTACACAAGTGGTTAATTGGCCACACAATAGAATGTTAAAAATGAGCAAGATATGGCCAAAATACTTTTGATGTACTAATGTGACTGATCTGTTTTGGACGAATTAAAACTTATATTTAGAGGCCGTTTGAGAAGGAGCCATAGAAGAGTAAATAGTAGAGCATATTATGTTGTTTCGACAGTAAAAATTTGGGGTTCTAACTCATTATATAACTTAAGATATGATAAAAATGGTGAACATGACTTTTTACATCAGATTTCACAATAAGTTATATAATATTAAAAGACAACTTGATGTAAAATTTATATAAATAAATATGTAAAAGTAAATATTTGATAATAATTATTATAAAAATATGTTTATATACTATAATAAATAAATAACACATTTTATAAAAATAAAACTCAACTAGTTTTCTAACTACAAACTATATATATAACTTATAACGTCTTTTCGGCTAAAACCAAAAGGATGGCGTTTTCGCCAAATAAAACTTAGATGGTCGGACCCATCTAATGTAACATTTTTATAGAACATCTACTGATATATAAACACAATTAACAAGCAAAAACGGACAAACCCGAGCTTTGTAACTTATGGACCCGTAATGGACCAAATTAGCCTTATTGGACCACTAGGCCCAACTAGTTTGATTTAGCACTATTGGACTTGCTCATGGGCTCAACCCAATTGGGCCCAACATATGAGTATAGGCTTGGTCCTAAATAGATAAGTGGACTAATAAAACTTATTGGACTCTTATTGGGCCTATTGGGCCTTAACATATAAATAGCCTAAAATTAGTGTAATTGGACTAAGTTAACTAGATGCTTAACAACTAATAGTGTTGTGTAAAGTGATAAAATCCCACTTGATCATCATGTCTATGACTTGATTACATATACATAACAACATTTTATAAATATTATTCGACATAGTCTAAGATCGAGTATTATTTGTTTAGGTTTCCCGTGATCGAGACACGCGCCGTACACCTTAATTACCGATAACCCACCTTTCCAAACCAACGTGAGTTCATAGCCTCACACTCTTTTAAATGTTTTATGAAATGTTTTATAAACCCGCGAGGGAGATAACATGCTAGTTTTAATAAAAATAGAACACAAGTGGTCCCGAATTGTATGCTTATTGATATGGACCCGATTGATTATATGACCCAATGAATGATTAAAATAGATTATTATTAGTTAGGTTATGTCACTATAAGTCCCATTAGCATAAATTGTGAACTACCGGGAGTTGGTAGACGCTTATGCATATAATAGTACTATTTGGGGAAGATCACCCCAGTTCGCCTCTTGACGGTTGATCCCCGTCGTGCCAAATTGATTGGCAAGCGAATTTATGTATGAGAGGATTTATATAGCATGATTTTAGTGACGACACGCTGATTTAAATGGGCAAATATTTGTCGGGCTCGCGACCCGTTTTATATTATAGAAAGGCAACAATGTCATGCGACTTATAATAATCCGATAATAATACCGATAATGGTAATACTGAGGTTGCGGTCTCAGGAATAGAGTATGATATATGATTTGAATTATGATATATTGCCTAACTAGCAATATGGGGTCTTATTACTGATATTATGCTTGTGTTCCGCTTTACATAACTGTTTTATATAACGGTTTTTACTAAACTCTATGAATTCACTCGGCATTCGCTGATTTATTTTTCGCATGTCTTATCTCAGGTGCTTGAAGGTAACTTGGATGGAGATCGACTCTGATGGCCCACTTATTAATAATATTCATTCAAAATATGTTTTGTAACTTTATGACTGTAAAGCTGGGGGACCTGTGTAAAACTTTAAACTTTTATTCGGATGAATGTATGTTTGGCTTTGTACAACCCTTTTTATGTGTGGTATATTATTTGAGTTATTGTACTATCTTGTAACACTCTATTGACCCTTCCAATGTACCGATACGAAAATTGAGAGTGTTACAATTTGGTACTAGAGCTCTCGTTATAGAGAACGAAAGATTTTTAAAACCAAGGTTTTGAATAAAACATTTCAAAAATTTTTTAACTATAAATATTTTTAAATAAATATTTTGAGAAAAATGTTTAAATATCTTTTGACTATAATGGTGCCGAAGATCTCCGATGTTACCAACAAGCCTTATTGAGAAGATATATATTTTGATATATAATCTAATATATATATGTCGTGATTTCAGTATATAAATGTCTAATAATTATTTTTATGCTAATATGAGATATATTATATAATGCAGATTTGTCATGCCAGACCCTAACATTCCCGTAGAGAAACCCGCTATTCTTGAACCTAATCTAGATGATAACCCTTACCTAGACTTAGTGGATTATAATGTAGAAGAAGATATGGATGAAGAAGAGGAGGAACCATTCAAGGATCCCGAGCCCCAAATAGGACTAGGAGACCAGATTGTCCCACATGTTGATATAGTAGAGGACGGTAATGTTGGTGTCGAGGAAGATGATGAGGTTGATATAGATGTTGTAGGTAATGAGGATGACGATGAAGATGTCGAGGAGGAGGTAGATATAGGCGATGAGATTGATGATGACGAGGCGGAGCTTATTTTTCCTTATGACGTAGAGGATGGTGAGCTTTTACCCCTCCAGTTGAGTGGTCTGATTCTGATTCTGAGTTACCTAGTGATGAATCGTCTGAGTCTGAGCCAGAGGATGATGAGGATGATGATGCACCTGATGGCACTAATGGGACTACTACTCGAAGGCCAATTGATAGGGATGATATTCATAGGAGTGTACATGTGATAGGAGAGTCATCGAGGGTTCGAGCGGCGACTCATATTGATGGACTTACACCTTGGGCCTTAAGACGTGATTTAGATGCTTCCCGAGTCCAAGGTAGTATGACAGAGATTGGTTTAGGTGTTGTTCAGACTCATGTTGCTTTATTGGAGTCAAAAACAAAGATTGGTGAAAAAGAGCGAGAGTTGCTAGATTTGGGTTTGAGTGATGTGGAGCGTAGTTTGAATAAAGCATTTAGGAGATTGTCTGTGTTGGAAGTGGTGGATATGCGGAGATGAAGAAAAAGGTGAACTCGATGGAAATTCAGTTGAATGTGGCTCGCGCAATGCGCGAGAAGGCAGAAAGAGAGTTACAGGTGCCTGTTGGTTGGAACAGTAGGTTTTACACTGAGATGGTTGAGAGAGGAGTGATTCCTAGGCGCCCAACTGATGATGATGAGTCTTGTGATCGTCCGAGGAAGATACCAAAGAAGAAGGATGATGGACCCTCTAGCAGTTCTAAGTAGACTATTTTATCCTTTGTAGTATCTTTGTATCTTGTATAAAATCTTAACTAAACCGGTATGTCGGTTAGTAGATCAAGCACAAATTTTGGGCATGTATAGTGCTAGGATTATGATGTGGAAAGTTAACTAAGACGATGTAGTTGTTTATGATCTAATGAAATATGTATCTTTTGTCTTAAATTCCATGTCGTGCCTTATTTATAGTTTGCTTCCTTGGTTATCAATTTGACCCTTTTATTTAAATCCATCATTGAGTGAACGCTTATTATAATTTGAAATATGCGATAATAGAATCATGTCGCCCAAGAGAACCGTGACTGAGGAAGAAGTGCGAAGGATCATTGCGGAGCAAGTTGCCACATCTATGGCTGAGTTTATGGCAAATGCTAGAAATGGAGCTGGCGGTAGTGGAGCTGGCGGTAGTGGAGTTGGCGGTAGTGGAGCTGGCGGTAATAATGTTAATGCTAATGGTGGAGGAAATATTGGAGGACCTGGACTTAATGCACCCGAAGTCGGTGGTTGTACTTATGTGACATTCATGAAGTGTGACCCACTCCCTTTTAATAGAACTGAAGGTGCGGTAGGATTAAGTCAGTGGATCGAAAAGATTGAGTCTGTGTTTCGCATTAGTAAGTGTAAGGAGGAAGATAAGGTGACTTTTGCTATGGCTACTCTTAGAGGCCGTGCATTGACTTGGTGGAATGGGTGGATTGCTTCTATGGGCATTGATGTTGCTAATGCTACTCCATGGGCTGAAATTAAAAAGTGGATGACACAGAAGTTTTGTCCTCGTAGTGTGATTATAAGGTTGGAACAAGAATTGACTCATTTGAAAATGAAAGGTGTGGACATTGACAGATACACAAATCGATTCCATGAGTTGGCTTTGTTGTGTCCCCGGTTGGTAAAACCTGAGGAGATAAGAATTGAGCAATACATTAAAGGGTTTACCAAGAACATCCGAGGGGATCTGATATCGTCAAAGCCATTGACCATTGATGATGCGGTGCGAATGGCTTACCAGCTCATTGGACAAATCATTCAGGATAATGAGGATGAAGCGTTTGTTGGTGAGAAGAGAAAGGGTGAAGGCGATCGTGGAGGTCGAAGTGACAATAGGCAAAGTTTAAATCGCTGTCAGAATCAAAGAAGGGGGAATGCAAATGCTCTGGCCAACAACGCACCGCGTAACGATGAAAAGTGTCCAAAGTGTGGTAATAAGAGGCATGCTGGTGATTGCTGGAAGTGTAGAAATTGTGGAAAGCTAGGACACAAAGTGGAAAAGTGTATGAGGGGAGTCGTTTGTTACAATTGTAGAGAAGAGGGCCATACGAAACTAGATTGTCCAAAGTTGAAAACAATGGTCAAGGAAGAAACAAACAGGGTGGTGCTTATAAAATTGGGACGGATGATGTTAAGAAGGATCTGAATGTCGTTACTGGTACGTTTTTACTCAACAATCATTATGTTGTTGCTCTATTTGATTCGGGTGCTGATAGGAGCTTTGTATGTACCAAATTTAGTGCCTTTATTGACATTGAACCTATTGAGATAGACACCAGTTATGAAGTAGAATTGGCTGATGGTAAATTGGTAAGAACTAATAAGTTATTGCAAGGATGCTCTTTAAATCTCTTTAACCATTCCTTCCCGATTGATTTGATGTTAATAGAACTAGGTAGTTTTGACATTATTATTGGAATGGATTGGTTATCCTTGAATGATGCTGCAATTTTATGTGGAGAAAAGAAGGTTATAAATTCCCCTTAAGAATAGGATGTTAGTAATTGATGGTAATCGAGGTGAATCCCGTCTGAAAATCGTTTCATGTATTAATGTCCAAAAGTACATCAGGAACGGTTGCGAGCTATTCTTAACTCAAGTGACCGGGAATGAGTCTAAGGAGAAACGATTGGAAGACGTTCCTATTATCTATGATTTTCCTGAGGTATTTCCCAATGATTTACCCGGACTTCCGCATATAAGGTAAGTTGAGTTTCGAATCGATCTATTTCCTGGTGCTGCACCGGTGGCGTGTGTGCCTTACCGACTAGCACCATCCGAATTGAAGGAATTATCCGAACAACTCAAGGAGTTGTCTGATAAGGGTTTTATTCGACCGAGCTCGTCACCCTGGGGAGCCCCGGTCTTGTTTGTTAAAAATAAAGATGGATCTTTCCGTATGTGCATCGATTACCGTGAGCTAAACAAGTTGACAAATAAAAATCGATATCCTTTATCAAGGATTGATGATTTATTTGATCAACTATAAGGCTCTAGTGTATATTCTAAGATTGATCTGTGGTCTGGATATCATCAACATCGCGTCTGTGAAGAAGATATTCCTATCACTGCATTTTGTGTAGAAACTAGAAAGGGGGGTTGAATAGTTTATCATCGGTTTATCTCCTAATTAAAATTCCTTTCAATTAGGTGAGTGTACAAACTATCTTTTACTTCAAAGCTAGTTGCATAATGATTAGGTTCAATTCTAATGCATTGACAATGTATAATAAGTGTAGTGATAATGAATGTGAGTAAAGAGTAAGGAAAGAAACAACCTAGTAGGAAGACACCAAGATTTATAGTGGTTCGACAACGAGGCTCTATCCTCGTTCCTACTCCACTCCTCGAGTACACCTTACTCGAGATTTCCACTATATCCACAAGCTTCCTTCTTGGTGGAGAAAACCTTACAACATCGCTTACATTATTTTCCGACACTAAGCTAAATGTCGAGACCTAATCTTAGCTAGGACCGATCTACACAACGTCGCCCACTTCACTCTTTTACGACACAAGGCTAGATGTTGAGTTCTAATCTAAAGGTAGAACCAATCTTCACAGCGTTGCCTACTTCAACATTTTCCGACACAAGGCTAGATGTCGAGTTCTAATCCAAAGCTAGAACCAATCTTCACGACTCTTCACTTTGAAGCTAAGTGAGAACTTCACACAACACAACTACATATCGCTTTATAGTTTAGTAAGAACTCACAAGACACAATCACATCACTTTATAGTTTAGTGAGAACTAACAAGACACAACCACATCACTTTATAGTTTAGTGAGAACTAACACAACTAGTTACAACTCAACTAATCATATCCAAGTACACACATGTAGCTTGGATCTACACAACATAAATCCAAGCACACACATGTGAAATGGATGTACACAACTCTAATCCAAGTATTCACAAATAAACTTGGATGAACACAACTAGTCCAAGTATTCATAAATACATTGGATCTACACAAGACATAAATAAACAAATGATGAACATGACAAGATCTTTAGGAGGAGGTGATCTTCATCAATGCTACATTTTTAATCACATCACAAGTGTGTGAGTGATCTTCTCTTTGGACAAGGTAAAGAAGAAGATCAAGAGGATAATCATGAGTAAACATACTTAACACATTAAGTGATCATTTACAAATGACTAGGATTAGAAAGGAGAAAGAAGGCTGAAAAGATGTCCAAAAAGGGTTAATAAGAATGCAGATTTGATTCACTGTTTATAGGACAAAACATCCAATGGCTATATCTGCCCGCGGTTCCTTATTGGCACCCGCGGTTCCTTATCGATAAGGAACCACCATAGGTGCTAAGGTACCGCTGGCGTAGACTCCGCTCCTTTTTGTCTTTTAGTGAATTTGAAATATATGAGGCTATTTAAACCTTCAAAGAATATTCTTATCGCATATGGAATATGCCATATTCAAATTTGCATTTTCATTTTAATAAAATATTTTCTTAAAAATAAAGTTTATTAAAAATCTTTTGTAATGTTTGACAAAAGTGAGTTTTAAGGTTAATCACTTTTATGATCACTAAGCATGATTAAGATATGTTAGTGTAATGATTATTACCTTGATGATAGTGTTTGTTAGATAATTCTTTGTATGATTGTCTTTGACAATAAATGTCTTTGTAATTTGTCGTGATCAAAACTAAGAAAGATTAATTAATACTAACAATGTTTTTAGGCATTACTTATGCATTAACGATCTCCCCCTTTTTTATTAAGACAAACTATAAACTCATTTACGTAAAATACAAACTTTATTCGAATTATTAACGAGTTTATCACTATCATTTCTCCCCCTTTGTCGAAGCAAAAAGGTTAGCACAAGTCTTTGAAGGAGAAAAGAACCGGACTTTTGCTAGTAGCTCCCCCTTGGTGCTTACTCCCCCTTGCTTGGGGCACCAAGTCAATGAGCTAAGGTGACATGCTACACAAAGGTTAGAGGAAAGAAAAGAAACACCAATGTATATATGTGCACTACTTACTAATTAACTTGAGAGGGAGAAGGAAAAGAAATCTCAAGTTAGAAGAAGACATTTGCTAAGTATGTCCAAAGAGTGTGTATTGACAACATCATAGTTCAATTGGTGGAATAATGGAAGAAAAGAAACATCCAAACCAATCAAAGATGATTTAAAATGTAAATGGGTTAAAATTTAGAATTTATGGAATCACCCATAATTAATTTTAAGTTTTAACCATGATTAACTTCTTAACAAATTTGTGTAATAAAATTAGAGGGAAAGATAACACACATAACATTCATATTACAAAAATATGAAATAACATACCAGATAAATATTCATACACACAATATGAATATTCAAAACAAAAAAAATAATATGGAAAATAGACCACTAAGCATAAGCTATTCTAATAGTGATAATCTTCCAAGATTGCTAAAATTTATTGACTCACACAAATAAAGTACAAAAAGTGCCTTAGTTGGAAAAGAAAGACGACGAAGCATCATTCGAAGTTTTATTCACCGGAACAAAAACTTTGAGAGGAGGTCGAGTGAGGAGGAATTCAAGAAAATTTAGCTTGTCATAGATATGAGCAAGTTCAATTTGTTGAAAATGACAACAAGCACACGAGGAACCATGACGCAAAACAAAGTCGTTAGATGGGGGAGGTCCATCAAGATTAGAGTTTGGTGGGGAGGGAGATAATGGATAAGAAATGTTTTCACAATGCCTAGTGAGGTTAGGGAAAGAATTTAGTTCATTGAGTTGAGGAGAGTTGAAAGGTTTAGGTGGTGGTGAAAGAATTTCTTTTTCTCCGGTAATTGGATTTATAGAATAAGTCTCATTCCAATATTGAATCGGAGAGAAAGAGGAATTCTTGGAGGATTTTGAAGAAGAAGAATCATGAGGATTCTTGTTCTTTTTGATCCAAATGGGTTTGACCGAGATTTTTGGTTTCTTTGAAAGTTTAGAAGAGGAAGCTTTAGGTTGAGAAGTTTGTGACAAAGAAATGTCAAGGTTAGAAAAGGAAGAATTAGGCATTGTGAGGGATAAAAGAAAGAACTCCCAAAAGAGAAGAATTTAAGGAAAATAGACAAGGTAAAGATTTGAAATGAAAAAGAGAGGTTTTAAGGAATGTTTAGCCAAATTGGGTAAACAGAGAATCTTAACCAAAACAGTGGTCAAAGAAGAAAGACCAAGAATAAGCCAAAATCGGCTTTACTCGGCGTGGTTCTTTAAAGAGGTCTGCGGTTCCATATCGATATGGAACCGCCTGGAGGCTTGAGAACCACGTCTAGTGGACTGCAAAACCATATTTTCAAAAGTTTTGGACAAAGATAAGACTTTTTCAAAAATTTGCAAATCTTGGATTTTTACCTCTTTTAGCACTAAAAGCAGGGTTGCATAAAAGCAACACATTCACAAAGAATGTCTTGACAAAGGGTGACAAAATATTTAAATAACATTTTGGTCCAATTTTAAGTCAAGTTTTTGGAGGTTGTAATAGATTTAGGTTCAGTTTTAAATAAATTGAAGTTGTTTAATGTGATCACATAGATGAAAGCACATAAAAACTAAATCCATAAATCATCCACATGAGAAAATCATGAGGGAAAGAAAATGTAATACAAGAATTAGAAATACAGTTAACTACTACAAAGATAGCTAACAACTAGGTCATGAGTTCATAGTTCTCTTTGGCTTGACCTTCTTTTGAAAAAAGCATGTTAATTTGAAAACCATCATTCATCTCCTAGGAGGAGGCATGGAGAACAAGACAAGCAAGAAGTCATGCAAACTTCTATGAAATCCAAGAATTTCCATCCTTAGGTTTTGAATGATGTAGTTATACTAAAGACAACATGGGCAATTTGCACCATGAGCTTCTAAGAACCAAAGAAGTAAGTATCACCTATGAAGTGAGGAATAGGAATGCCCAAAATAGGAGCATTAGTGTTAGAAGGTGGAGGAGGTGGTGGAGGCATGGTGTCCAAGGGTGAGATGGGAGAGTTTGGTGGAGTGAAGGGAGAGGTGACCAAAGGCTTAAGTACAAAGGGGATACTTTATAGAGGTTGAGAAATCCCATCCAAAGGAGGAATAGGGGTGAAAGGTGAAGAGAGCTCATTCATTCTTGATTGGAATGAAGAGGAGGTAGAACTATCAGAATGGTTAGTACCATGGGTAGAGTTTGTCTTGCATGGAGAAAGAGGTGGTGAAGGTGAAGATGAAATGAGAATGGGAGAGATCTCATTCTTTGGAGTGTGAAAAGATGAAGAACCAATGTTGGGTATCTTGATCTTATTTTGAGGCTTCTTTTTGAGGAAGAAGTTTTGGAAGAAGTGGATGTTCTAGTGGACACCATGATTGCGTGTTAAGGTTTAGAGAAGTGTTGAAGGGATGAAGAACACAATCAACATGAGGGGGTTTAAGAAGAGAAGGGAATGATCCAAACTAGTAATGGGTTAAAATCATTTTAGGTGAATAATGAAATTAGGTACCCTAGATTAGGAAAGTGCAGGTTTTTCAAATTTTTTTATCAAAGTTTTACACAGATTAAGGAAAACAGTGTAAAGCAAAGATTCTATCAAAACAGGAACAGGAGGTTCCTTACGTAGGTCTGCGGTTCCTTATCGTTAAAGAACCGCGGGTTCGATATGGAACCGCTTCCAGTGGTCACAGAAAAATGCACTTCCAAAGACTTTGGTCAGCCCAGATTTCACACAGGTGAATATCAAGCCAAAGTTAACTATAAGTCAAAATCTAGAAGGCTAACAAACACATAATATGCATAAAGCAATGAAACTATTAGGATTAGAATACTAATAATCCAAACATAAAGTATTAGTAGACAACCAAAATAAAAGATTAACAATTCAAACACGTTTTCAAACATGTAAACCTTGATGAAACAATGCTTCATTTCTTCTTCTTGCCATGTCCCTTGATCAAATTAGCTATGTTCTTTAACGATCCTCTTTACTCCACTCGATGATCATATAACTCACCTTGTGTTTTAAGATTAGCTCGGTAGACATCCTCAAGACCAAAGTTTTCGGGAAGTCCACTAGTAGCAAAGTGAGGAGGAGGGATTATTTCTTCTAACCCTTCCATGAAAGAGTCCATGGATGGGTGGGAGTTACTCGAAGATCCAACATGAGCACTTGTATCTATGCCACCACCATCACTTGGTGACATATCAAAGTCCTCATCATCGGACTCTTGTGGATCGGATTTTCTCGAACCTCGATCACTTCTAGCTTTTCGTGGTTGTACCTTTTGAATAGGTAGCATAACCCGTTCGACCAAATGAAAGCGACAAATGTTGATGTCGGGATAATCTTCACCAACCTTCTTAAGAAGGAGATTAAGGAGCATGGCACAGGGAAGATTTGTTTTAGGTATGGAAAGAGCATAGGTGATTCGTCAAGCGATATAGTATGAGAGATTGTACTTGGCGTCGGTCGATGCAACATAACATGTGCGCCATACACGCCGGAATATGATCCCGGTTTATGCCAAGACAAAATACATTCTCCCTAAGGATGTCGGCCCAACGAACCATACAATCATTTAGGTCGCTTAAGAGAACCTCATAGCGTTTTACTTGACGCTCGGTAGAGTTGAGGCTTCTTACAACGTTTCCACTATGCTTTTTACAAATGACATCAAGAATGAAGTCAAGGTCAATCTCTTCATTTTCATTTGGAGCACAGTCAAATGGTTCAAGAAGATAATCAAGTTCCCATTTATCAGCAAATCGACAAGTGCCCACAAATGGAACACGAAGAGTGATAATGCTCAAATCCAACATATTTTCTTGAGCATTATCCGTATATTTTTCATGGTATTTGGTTATACTAACGGGCTTTATAGCTCATATATGTGTAAAGTTGTGTTTTGTGTTGTTTGTTAGCCAAGAATAAGAAAAGTGAAGAAAAGAAAGAATAATTGATGATTCATGCATATACGAAGGAATCCCGACTAGCTACAAGCCTTTGAAGATCAATTTCGGGTGCAAGAACAAGTGTTTTCAAGAAGTGTACAAGTCGCTCAGCATGGAAGTTGCCACTGGCGGAATACAAGTTGCCACCATCAAAACACATCCAACTTGCCACCATCACCTTGGAGCTGATTTGCCTCCAACATAGTTCAAGTTGCCTCCATCATGAGTGAAGTTGCCACCAACATTTGTCTAGACAAAACTGTGTACACATTCATGCAAGCTTCTATGGAGAGTTCTAGAATCACATTGGGACCAAGTAAACTACTTTGGCTACAAGAGAACTCCTTTGGCTCCAAGTATATTACTTTGGCTCCAAGTTCATGCATTGATGACCAAGGCCTTAACTACACTATAAATAAGACCCATGGGGTCATTGTAACATAACACTTTCATTAGTAACTTCATTATTCATCAAGAAAACTCTCTTCCTTGGTGAAATCCTGGATTTGGTCCAAGTGTGCCAAAAACTCATCCTTTTGAAGCTCCAATCATCAAAATAACCTTGCCAAACTCTAAGGGATCATTACTCTTATCATTGGTAGTGTTTCTTGATACCTAAATCACCACCAACCTTCACCAAACCTCTCCAAAACCTGCCTCAAATCTCAAATACGAATTTCATTTGCATAACCCGAAAGACCACAAAACTTGTAGTCAATTGGAGGCCTAAGGATTGCTCTAATTCCTTCCATTTACTTCTTGTATTCATACTTTGGGTAAACTCTTGTTATTATTCTTATGCTGAACTCTATGTCTTATGTTCAATGTTTGTTGATTAATATGATCATGGAGTAGTTTTCTTTACACTTGTTTGAATGATGTTGTGACATGAGGATTGTTTATGTTTTATCATTGTTTTGATCAATTTCATGTTATGTTTGAAATCCAATTGTGCTTAATTTCCAATTCATTTTCTTATCATACTTGATTAGTTATTGATGATTTCATAGGTCGAAAGGGTTATCATTCACCAACTAGTTATAATCGTTTTGTCTATGGATGATTATCTATTGTATTGACCATTTCTTTAGTGGTATGATTATGCAAAGGAACATAAGTGTGATTGTTAATGACTTTGTGAAACGACTGTGAATCAAACTTGTTAAACTAAACATAGTCTTGAATTGGTTGATTTGTTTTAATGCTTAATTTGATTGTGTTATGATCATACGCGTTGGTTATTTACCTTTAAAATCAAAGATTAGAATTTGTGACCATCATCTTCTATACTTGTAATCAATTTGTCAAAACCATCCTCATATGAACAATCCAAATGTTATGAATTAATCCAAGCAAGTGTTTTCTTTAATATTATTGTTATCATCTCATTTTAGTTGCTTAATCATCATATTCTTGTTACTTGCTATTACTTGCTTAATTGTTACTTATATGGTAATTGTGGGAGTGACAACCATATTTACCACTAACGTTACATTGTTACAAAGACTCTTTACAACTGAAAACACCCAAATCCTAGTGAACGGCCTCGGCTTACCACAACAAGCTAGCTACAAACGAAAGGGTCATACTTGCCCGTGTGTTCTTAGCTTATTTGGAAATCCGTGTTATAAATTTAAAACTTGTGTACACTCACAAAGAACGCATCAAGTTTTTGGCGCCGCTGCCGGGGATTTGTATTTGCAATTCTTTTTAAATATACCTAGCGTACGAGCACATCAAGTTTTTGGCGCCGCTGCCGGGGATTTGTTTGTGTTTTCCGTGTATTAGAATCTTTGTTGCATATCGTGTATCGTTTAATCTACTTTGTGCTTGTGCTTATTGTGTTTTAAAAATATTGAAGTGTGTTTACATTAAGCTTTTTAGTCCTTATTTTACCAACCCCACAAAAGTTTTTTTTAAAGTGTTCTTAATTTTTAGTTGCCAAAATCTACAAAGTAAAAAAAAAATTAAAATTTCTGACAGGCGAGTATTGCCGCCAGCAACACCTCCTGCCGCCGGCAAGGTCAAACAGAACCACCTTTGCCGCCCGACAAGGTAGTTCTGCAGCCGGCAAGCTTAAACAGAACCGATTTTGCCGCCCGGCATACCCCTTTTGCCGGCGGCAACCCCTTAAACTAAAAAATAAAAAAAAAATCTTTTTGTCTTTTATCTTCTTTTATTTTAACCGAGCCTTACCCAAAACCGTTCCTAATTGTTTTTTTAACTCGTTTAAACAACCGTTCTTCGAGTTTAGATCCAATTATCCTTGTTTGCTCGTAACCCACCCTACCACCCCGTTTAATCTTTTTGTGCCTCGTTCGTATTTCTATTCGTTCTGGTTTATTCCCAATCCGGTTCGATTGATTGGTACAATAATTCGTTTGCGTCTTCATCTTTATGTTTCTTGTTTCTTTAGTTGTTTTATTTAAAAAAATTAAAAAAAATAGTAATAATAATAGTAGTAAAAGATATATATATATATACAAAAATATTTTTGGTCTTATTTGTTTTATTTAGTTTATTTTTCTCTGACGTTTTGCAAATCACTCCGGGTTTGTATAAACCCGCGTTCTTGGGGAAAAAAACTCATTCGTCCATTCCAAAAGCTTAAACGTAAAATCAAAAATAGGACGACGTCCGATAAAACACCAATCGTGCCCCTTGAGATTGAATCACCCGAACCATACATCAAACCACCGTTCATCAAAGAATTTTTCGTTGTCGCCTCCAAAGACGACGTATTCGACACCGAAGTCGAGACGATATTCAAAAATCCATTCCATATTGAAGGAATCTCATCCTATGACACTGAATCCGATTCCTCAACCGTTCTTATCATTGATCCCGATGATCAACCAATGTGGTCAAACACTAGGATCGTTGCTCCAGCGCCTAGTTCCTCTATTGTTCAAATCCCTATTTTGAACAATTTCACTATCAAAAGTAACCACATACAAATGATTCGGGTAAACCAATTTGATGGACAAGTCCTATTCGATCCTCACCAACATGTATTCGATTTTCTTGAGATTAGTAGCCTTTTCCAATATGGTGAAAATCAAGAGGAAGCGATTAACTTGAGGATATTCCCATTCTCATTAACCGGAGAAGCTAAATCGTGGTTAAATGAACTAGATGAAGGAACAATTACTTCGTGGAATGAATTAAGAGAAGCTTTCATAAGCCGATTCTTCTCATCCGCAAAGTTTAGACGTCTCCTAAATGACATTCATGACTTTCACTGTTGATCCCAAACATAGATTGTTAGAAATACGTTTTAACGTATATTAGAAGTATCAGTCACTCCACAATATGATTTATGTTGTAATAGCTCGTAGTTAGTAATTAGTTATTAGTTGCTTATTAACTTAAGTAAGAACCGGTCCATGGGCTTGTCATGGACCGGCCCAAGCCCAATGTTAGGCTTGGAATATAAATACCCCTTTCCACTAAGGAAAGGGGTTGGTTGTTGTCATTTCTTGTTTTCCATATTAATAAAATACACATAGTTTCTCTCACTTTCTCTCTCTAACTTTCTCTCTCTAGAAATCAACAAACCCCTTCATAGATTCATTGATTATCAATATTCTACATTTGGTATCAAGAGCTATGGGGTGATTTAAGGTAGTGATTTGTGTGGTTTTTTAGTTTTTGATTGTATTAGTGTTCTTTAAGAAAAACCATCTTGATTCTTGGTGTTTTTGGTGTTTTTGTGATTGGGATTAGTGGATAAGTATTAGTTGTTACTTATTTTAGTCGAAAGCACAAAACTTTTTGGGTTATTTGGTCAAAATCTGGGCTTAATCTTCATTGTTACTGTTCGACTGTTCATCGGAACAAGCTTCTGTTCATTCAGCAAAAGTTCCGGATCAAGAAGTTCCGGATCAAGAAGTTCCGGATCAAGAAGTTCCGGATCAACAAGTTCCGAACCAAGGAAACTTCCGGATCAAGAAGTTCCGGATCAAGAAGTTCCGGATCAAGAAAGTTCCGAACCAAGGAAACTTCCGAATCAAGAAGTTCCGGGTCAAGAAGTTCCGGATCAAGCCAGAAGTTCCGGATCAAGAACTTCCGAATCAAGAAGTTCCGGATCAAGCCCAAAAGTTCCGAACCAAGAACTTCCGAGTCAAGAAGTTCCGGATCAAGCCCAAAAGTTCCGAACCAAGAACTTCCGAGTCAAGAAGTTCCGGATCAAGCCAAAAGTTCCGAATCAAGGTAATCTTTCGAATCAACAAAAAAGTTCCGAATCAAGGTAATCTTCCGAATCAAACTTCCGAATCAACAAAAAGTTCCGAATCAAGGGTTATTTTGCTTGTTTTTTCGACGATTTTTTAGAGGATTTAATCTTGGTTTCTTACAACAAAAACACAACACAATTCACAAGCTTTACTTCACTGCTCGATCAACCGATAATCTCTGTTTCTTTGAAGAAAAACAAAATGAATCCAAATTCAGTAATGCCTCAGATGACATCTCTTACGGATATATCAATCATAACGGGAACTGATAGCCGTCCACCGATGCTTATTAAAGAGGTGTTTGAGGCATGGCAAGGTCGAATGATGCAATATCTAAAGGGCAAACCAACTTACGGAAGGCTTATGGTCAAATCGATTTTGAATGGTCCACTCGACTATGGTACCATTGTGGTTGACAACGTGACTCGACCACGAGAATTTGAAGAACTTACTCCAGCTCAACAACTTGTTGCAGATGCAGATGAAAAAGCTCTTCAAACAATTCTCCAAGCTCTTCCCCATGACATCTATAGGATGGTGAGTCAGTATACGGTGGCAAAGGATTTATGGGAACGTCTTAAGGTGTTGCTACAAGGAACGTCTCTCACGAAACAGGAAAGGGAGTGTCAGCTGTATGATTTGTTTGATAGATTCACGTACAGCCCAGGGGAAACACTACACGATTATTACTTCAGAGTCACTACTCTAATGAATGATCTGAATGTATACAATCTTGTAATTGCTCCATTCCAGGTTAACACCAAGTTCTTGAATACTCTACCTCAAGCTGAATGGGGTGAGTATATTACCGATGTGAAGTTAACCCGGGATTTGCATAAGTGCAACTTAGATCAAATCTATGCTTTTCTTCAGCAGCATGAGAAGCATGTATTATGCACCGTTCTCCTCGCGGTATGTACCCAGATTCCTTAGCTTTGATGGCGAATCAACCAAGTTTGTCACACAACAACACACCTTATATCTTGGGACATCAAGCCTATCATCAATCACCTTACATGACACCAGCCTTTCCCCAATACTCGATTCTACCACAACCACCCACCTCACATCAGCAACAATATCGGTTCAATGCACCTTCACCACAATATGCTTCACAACTTCATCCAGCAAATGTTGCACCTTATGCTCAGCCTTCATATTCTTCTTGTCAAGAGAATGCAGCATATCCAACAAGCTATCCTGATCAAATGAGTATTCCTTCTACTGATTATGCAGCTCATCCAGATCAAGCACTGTATTGTGATGATGACGAAGTCCCCGTTCCTGTTTTCCAACAAGGAGCTGACCTAGTTGAAGTGCTAACTACTATGTCTGCTTATCTCACAAGAACTTTAAGCAAACGAGGATTCAGAGGATCAGCTCCTACCAACAATCAGTTGAGGAATTCATCCAATTCTCGCCAACAAGCTACAATTGAGAATGGCAGGGTAATGGTTCAGCCAATTCAACCATATCAGGGGAGAACTTCCACATCAACCAATGTTCGCACCGTCAATCCTGCTCCTGCTCCAATGGTCAGCAATCCTCCACGGGCTAATACAGGCAAGTTGAGAATGATTACATGCTACAACTGCAAGGAAGAGGGTCATATGTCCAGGGATTGTAAGAAACCCAAGAGGAGAAGGGATGGACAGTGGTTTGCAGAAAAGATCTATCTGGTAAATGCTCAGGCGCAGGGAAGGGAACTTGATGAAGAGGAGCTTGCATTTCTTGCTGACCCAGGGATTGCTGAACAAGACGTTGTCACTACGCAGAATGCAGCTTACCAAGCCGATGATCTTGATGCGTATGACTCCGACTGTGATGACTTTCAAACTGCAAAGGCTGCTCTCATGGCAACTATCTCCAGCTTAGGGCCAGATAAGAGATCTGAGGTACTTATTAATAACACCAATAATGCCACTGATGCTAGTATTCAACCACATCAAGTTGTGCAAGAGAGTGCTGATTCGAATGAATCTTCGGTGGTGAGTCTTTCAAACGAGGAGACAAACAATGATAGCAATATCAATGTGAGTCCCCAGACTTTGAGTGCATCACAACCGGGACCCAGTTCGCATACGCCTACTCCTGCTCAACAAGATTTGGTAATGGTTCCTGCTACATTACTTAGCCAAATGAATGCTGCACTCTTAGAAACCTTAGCTAAGAATAAGAATTTGTCTGATGAGCTTGCCTTAAGCAATGAGAAAGTACAAACTTTGGAATTAGTGCCTTCGTCAAGTGTTCTCACAAATCTCGAATATGATCATTTTAGAAACAAACAAATGGGTCACTTGCAAGAGATCGAAAACTTAAGAGCAAATCTGTCTAATGAACTTAAAGAAAAGGAGTTAGTGGTCACTAATTTTCAAAAACTTCAAACTGATTTTGAATTACTCGAATCTAAGAAGAATGAAATGGAGATTAATGCTGCTAATAAGATTAGAAGTCTAGACTACTTGCTTTTAAGACAATACGCTGCTTCTCAACTAGTTCACTTATTTGATGCTTCATTTAGAGAATTTAACTTATCACGTCAAAAAGGCCTTCCCCCTAATCCACGGTATGCAAAACAAGCTTTAAGACATAGTCCTAGACTTTATAATGCAACTCAATTAGGATTGGCTTTAGACCCGATTGTTTTTCCCGATGATAGAACAAGTAAGGATCTAGTTGATGAGGATCGGTCATACAATTCTGCAAAATATCCCGAGTGTGATTATTTTAAAATGAATAAGGAGCTTGCAAAAACTGATTTTAGAGTTCGCTTCCATATGGATAAGGATCTCATCACAGCACCAACCTACATGATAGAGGAAGAAAGCCCTAGTACATTTCCTACACTTGTCAATATGGAAGGTCCTAAGGAAATTCCAAAGAATCTTCCACCTGTTAGCACTGTATGGTTAAACTTGCAAAAGATTAACCGATACTTTACTAACTTTGACAAGGTCATTTTGGAATGTACGACTTCAAATGGCTTAAACGCCGGAGAATGGGCTTTCGAACACATGAACGAGGTGTTTAAAACTGAGATCAATCCGTTTGTCAAAAATCTAAAAGGAAGTTTTGCATCTCTTAAGGAAAATCTTCAGTTTGAAATTGGGGAAGTTCAAAAAGTGTTTTATGAAATGGACACCGCTTACGAACTGCAACTAATTGAAAAAGAAAAGATTTTAACCGAATATGACCGATTCTTGTCCGAAGTAATCTCGTGTGATGTGCTTACTACTGTAAATGTTAATTATTCGAATGAGCTTACATCCGCTATGATGAATTGTGATGCTGTGCATATTTGTGATGATGTTTGTGATCTTTCTGTAAATGTTGCTGAAACTGTAAATGAGGTAGATAATCATTCTTGTCACGAATCTAACGCTGAGTTTTTAAAGCTACAAGATTCTTACAATTTACTTTCAAAACGCTTTAATCAACTAGAACAACACTGTATATCTTTAGAATTAAAACTACAAACTCAAAATGAGGATCTTTTGATATCAAATGGTTGTGAAAACGGTGTTGAGACTAGTGACAAGATGATTGCCATTGTTGAGACATTAGAGGAAGAAATCATGAGATTGAAGAGAGAGGTATCATCAAAGGAAACATTAAAATTGGAACTAGAGGCTGCAGAGTCTAAAAACCAAGTCTTAGAAATTAGACTATCGTCCGTTCTAGGGGAGATGGATCGAACAAGACAGGGACTATCCGCTCTTTATGGTTCACTAGAAGAACGCTTCGCTTTTAATGCGGCACAGCAACAATATTATGTTGACCAACTGAACCAAAAGTGCGAGGAAATCTCTGATTTGAACATCCTGCTCATAGACAAAAATATGGTTTTGGCTGAGTTAAAGGAGACACTTCTTCTCACCCGACAAGAAGTTGTTGATAACTTAGCTACCGACTCTGCACCGTCCACTAGTGCTCCAACAACCAAGTCAGTAGTGCTTTATAAGAATCCGCTTCATAAGAGAAACCCGGTTACCTACGATGATTATATGAGGAATGCCATTAAGCATGTCGATCTTCTTAGGGATATTTTAGACGATCTTTATGCCTTAGATCCCTCAAGTAGCGACTACTATTCGGCTCATGAATATGTTAAGCGAGTTCAATATTGCTTGGCTTATTTGCAATACATAGGTACACCAGGTTCTGCACTACTTAATAATAGGCCCATTGCTGTCACTCCATTTAATAAGACTCCAGGAGCGAAACCGTCATTGGCACAATCAAGTAAGACACCTTTAAAATCTGTTGCTAATGTTCCCACTTTGCCTTCTACAGGATTAAAAGCGACTACTAAGGCTAAAGGATCGCCACTCAAGAACGCTAAGATCAAGCCCTCCACTAGTAGTGCCACAAAGAAGAAAGTAGAAGTCCACAATAGGAATGCTAGTTCAGTTTTAAATAAAACGAATCATGTTAAGACTAAAAGCTCCGCGCCTGTGCAGCAGCCTAAACCATTCGTGAATTCTGATTTAAATTGTTGGAATTGTAATGAATGTATGTTTTCCCAGCGTCATGATTTGTGTCTGATTGATCACGTTAATGAAATGAATGCTATTAAGAATGGTCTTGAATGGAAGCCAACGGGTAGAACTCGTGCCCAAGTTGGCTGGCAATGGCGTCCCACTGGTAGGACCTTTACACTAGATGGTAAAATGTGCCCTTTAACTAGGAATGCATCCATTGAGGTTAGGTTTGAGCGTCCTTTAGTTAGGAACACTCGCACTCAAGTATGGAAACAACGCCCTTTAATTAGGTCAGCCCCCACTATAGTGCCTATCAGTGAAGAAATACCTCAGGACTTAAGCCAACTAGAATCTACACCACCAATTAAGAAGAAGAAGGCTAGGAAATCTAAGAAACCTAGAGTTAGCAAATCTAAGATTATTAAATCTGTACCTGCTAATAACAAGGAACACTCAGATTCCGATACCTCTACATTGTCTTTGTGTGGTGATATTTTCAGGTGGTCCAAATCATCCTGTGGTATTTGGACTCCGGTTGTTCAAAACATATGACCGGAAATCGCTCGATGCTCCGAAATTTCGTCAACAAGTTTCTTGGTACGGTTAAATTTGGGAATGATCATATAGCAAAGATTATGGGGTATGGTGAATATCAGATTGGAAACGTGACGATTTCTAGGGTATACTATGTAGAAGGTCTTGGTCATAACTTATTCTCAGTAGGACAGTTTTGTGATTCCAACCTTGAGGTTGCTTTTCGACAACACACTTGTTTCATCCGCAACTTGGAAGGAAAAGATTTGTTGAAGGGATCTCGTGGTGCAAATCTTTACACTTTGTCCTTACAAGACATGATGGCCGCTTCTCCAGTATGTCTTCTCTCTAAGGCTTCTAAGACCAAGTCATGGTTATGGCATCGCAGATTATCTCATCTTAACTTTGATGCTATTAATCATCTGGCTAAAAACGAGTTAGTTCGTGGTCTTCCAAAGCTTAAATTTCACAAGGACCATTTATGTTCCGCGTGTTCAAGGGGGAAAAGTATCAAGAAATCTTACAAGCCCAAAGCGGAAGACACCAATCAAGAAAAACTTCATCTTTTGCATATGGATCTTTGTGGGCCGATGAGAACTGAAAGTGTGAGCGGTAAGAAATTCATTCTGGTTATTGTGGATGATTTCTCAAGGTTTACATGGGTTAGATTTTTACGTACAAAGGATGAAGCACCGAAGGCTATCATCACTTTTTTGAAATTCATTCAGGTACGTTTGAATACCACTGTCCGCCGTATTCGTACAGACAATGGTACAGAGTTCGTCAACCAGACTCTTCGTGATTATTATGAAGGAGTTGGTATATCACATGAAACATCCGCTGCACGCACTCCACAACAAAACGGTGTCGTTGAAAGACGGAACCGTACACTTATGGAAGCTGCTAGGACCATGCTTATTTATGCGAACGCTCCATTGTTCTTGTGGGCAGAGGCTATTTCTACTGCATGTTTCACCCAAAACCGTTCTATCATTCGGAAACGCCATGGAAAAACACCTTATGAGCTTCTACATGACCGCAAACCCGATGTTTCATTTTTCCATGTGTTTGGTGCTCTGTGTTATCCAAACATCAATAGTGAGAACTTGGGTAAGCTTCAACCAAAAGCCGATATAGGTATTTTCATTGGTTACTCACCGTCCAAAAGAGCATACCGAATCTATAACCGTCGTCTTGGCAAGATTGTAGAAACTATGGACGCAGATTTCGACGAGCTGACAGCGATGGCTTCTGAGCAACACAGCTCTGAACCCGCGCTTCATGAGATGGGAACCGGTGCTATTAGTTCCGGATTAATTCCCAACAATCCTACTTCTACATCATTTTTACCACCTTCAAGGCCCGAGTGGGATAAACTGTTTCAACCGTTGTTTGATGAATTCTTCGATCCCCCGACTGATGAAGTTCCTGCACCTGTAGTAATTGCTCCAATACCTGAAGTGGTTGCTCAAGTTAATGAACCTTTATCTAATGCATCTACAATTCACATTGAACCGGATGCACCTTCACCAAGTGATTCTCAAACTACACCTGACTCATCACCCCTACTTGTGCCTAATGATGTAGAAGAGGATTCTACTGATCACGACTTGGAATATGCTCACTTGCAAGAGCTTCCTTTCTTTGGTGTAGCGATCCCTGAAAACCCTTCAGCCGCGTCTACCTCAGAAGAAGCTCCTTCTATTGTTCACTCCAGACCACCTAGGATTGAAAACCATAGCACTAAATGGACAAAAGATCACCCAATTAGGAATGTTATTGGAAATCTAGATCAACCAGTCTCTACACGCCATCAATTACAAGAGAGTGCACTATATTGTTACTTTGATGCATTTCTCTCTGAAGTTGAACCCAAAAATTGGCAGCAGGCTATGACCCAATCATCTTGGATTGAAGCTATGCAGGAGGAACTAAACGAATTCCAACGACTTGAAGTATGGGAATTGGTTCCTCGCCCTGACAAAGTTAACATCCTTACTTTGTTATGGGTTTATAAGGTTAAACTTGATGAGATGGGTGCGGTGTTGAAGAATAAAGCAAGATTGGTCGCTAGAGGATATAAACAAGCCTTGGGTATAGACTTTGAGGAATCTTTTGCTCCTGTGGCTAGATTGGAGGCGATTAGACTATTCCTTGCGTTTGCTGCTCATATGAACATGATCGTCTATCAAATGGATGTGAAGACGGCATTTTTGAACGGTGAACTAAGGGAAGAAGTTTATGTTAGTCAACCGGATGGGTTCGTCAGTACGGAGTCTCCTAATCATGTGTGCAAGCTTAAGAAGGCTCTCTATGGGTTGAAACACGCTCCACGCGCGTGGTATGATCTCCTGTCAACATATCTCATGTCGGAAGGCTTCTCCAAAGGCAAAGTGGACCCCACTCTATTCACTCTCAAGGACGGCAACGACATGCTTCTGGTACAAATTTATGTTGATGATATAATATTTGCTGCCACTAACATAGAATCGTCTAAACAATTTGAGAAGATAATGTCCACACGCTTTCAGATGTCGATGATGGGAAAATTTTCATTTTTCTTAGGATTACATATTTCTCAGAATCCCAGAGGCATCTTCATTAATCAATCCAAATATGCTCTAGAATCTCTTAAGAAATATAACTTTGAGAATTGTGACCCCGTAGACACTCCAATGGTGGAGAAATCCAAGTTAGATGAAGATAGGAATGGGACTATTGTCGATCCAAAACTTTACCGTGGGATGATCGGCACCCTTCTATATCTGACTGCTAGCAGGCCTGATTTGCAATTTGCTGTATGCATGTGTGCCCGGTATCAGGCTCGGCCTACCGAAAAGCACCTACATGTAGTTAAGAGGATCTTTCGGTATCTAAAAGGAACACTTCATCGTGGTCTATGGTATCCGAAAGATTCCTCGATTGCTTTAATATCATACGCAGATGCCGATCATGCTGGATGTCAAGACACGAGGCGTAGCACTTCTGGATCTGTGCAACTCCTAGGAGATAGATTGATCACTTGGTCTTCAAAAAGGCAGAAAAGCGCTGCAATATCAAGCACGGAGGCTGAATACATCGCCATGTCCGGTTGTTGTGCTCAAGTCCTTTGGATGAGATCACAATTAACTGACTACGGTCTTGGATTTAACAAAATCCCGATGTATTGTGACAACAAGAGCGCCATTGCCCTTTGCTGCAACTATGTTCAACACTCCCGGGCCAAGCACATAGACATTCGCTACCATTTCATTAAGGAGCAGGTGGAGAACGGAGTGATCGAGCTGTATTTTGTCACTACTGAGTACCAGCTGGCGGATATGTTCACCAAAGCCTTAGATCGAGGACGAATCGAGTTTTTGATCGATAAGCTTGGCATGAAATCATTCACTCCAGCGACTCTCAAAGAGTTGGCAGAAGAATCAGCTGAATAGTCGTGGTAAACTATTCAGAGTATCCTTTGGTTGTGATCATGTATATTATAGTAAATATATAAACCACAAAAAGAAAATACAAAAATATAAAACCAACAAAAACCATAAAAAATATAAAACCTAGAAAAACCATAAAAATTATAAAATCAAGAAAAACCAAAAATATTTTTCGTTTTAAAACGGGCATGTCTTTTAGTACGGTAATATTTACGGCCTTAGAAATGTCGATCAATATTGACACGGTGCCATAAATAGAGTCCGTATAAAAGTTGTACATTTTTAAAACATGCCCATTATGGCTTGTAGTTATTTCTGACTGCAACCCGGTTTTCATATTAAAGTCACGTATTTCCTTGGAAAACGTTGGCTCAGAACGGGAATTAATTTTCTCGGGCGTGATTTACAAGCCAAATCATGCAAAGGGATCAAGTTTACTTTATAACTTGGTCTAACACGAATTTGTGTACGTTTCAGTGCATTAATTTGTTAAAATAAGAAATCTTATTGACACCACGAATCAACATTTTTCAAGATATAAATTGGAAATGCTTTCATCAATATTTGACTCTTTAAACAATGACTACAGCTCTTTAAATAGAAAACGGGTCATCGTTTAAGGGGGAGAAAATATTAAAATCATCTTTGTCATTAAAATTGATTTTCAAAAGTGAATGTGAAAATTAAGGGCTACATGGTAATTGAGTGGTTTTGCTTTAGAAAACGACTTGTGTTCGTTCTAAGTGATAGGCATGGCTTTTAGATATTGGAAATATGCTAATAGATGCGTTTGCTAAATTGTGTGTAAGTTAAACAAGGGATAAGTGAAATGAAAAAGTAAGAAACAAAAAGAAAAAGGAGTAAAAATGTAGGGACTAAAGGTGATATATAATGAAACTAGTCAAATTTTTTGACCTAAGTCAAAAACAAATCCACCCGCCCCTCACTACTATTCCTTTCACTGTTTCTCACTCATTTGCCGCCATTGTTGAAAAATAAACACACTCAAGCTCTACAATCTCTCGTTTAATCCATCTAGCTCCTGTTCATTCGACTAAATAAGGTATATACATCAATATGTTAACTTCTAATCCACATTTCTTATCATATAATTCTGTAAAACATGCTCAATTAATCAGTTTAATCCATTTAGGGTTTATGATTAAATTTAGGCTTAATTGATTAGGATTAGTGGTGGGTTTCATGCGGATTAGTGTTAAATGATGTTTAAATGCCTTAGTTTGCCTTAGAAACTCACAAACGCGCTAGAATAATCATCTGAGTTTCGTTTGTAAATGTTCCGGATGAACATGGATTAAAACTTCCGAATGAAGGATTTCTTCTGAAAAAACTTCCGAATGAGGAAGTTCCGAATGAAGGACTTCCGAATGAAGGAAGTTCCGAATGAAGGACTTCCGGATGAAGGAAGTTCCGAATGAAGAACTTCCGGATGAAGGAAGTTCCGAATGAAGAACTTCCGGATGAAGGAAGTTCCGAATGAAGAACTTCCGGATGAAGGAAGTTCCGAATGAAGAACTTCCGGATGAAGGAAGTTCCGAATGAAGAACTTCCGGATGAAGGAAGTTCCGAATGAAGAACTTCCGGATGAAGGAAGTTCCGAATGAAGAACTTCCGGATGAAGAAGTTCCGAATGAGGAGAAGTTCCGAATGAGGAAATGTTCCGGATGAAGATGTTTCGAATGAGGAAAAGTTCCGGATGAGTTGTTTGATTATTCTTGTTTGCATGCTATATGTACTCGTTGTTTTATCCTATGAAATGTGTTATGCTTAGAAGTAAGAATGATATATATCTATATGTTTTTGTGCATCAACCTTTCATGTCTTATCTTAAGCAGATACAATGACTAATCCAACAGTACAAGCAATCCAAGAATCTAGAGAAGCCGATATTGCTAAAGCACGAACCCTTAAGTTTATACCCAACAACTACCGGCTGAAGCAAGTCTCTAAATCCACTCACCATGGTTTTAAGGTCGCCATAGCCATTCTCGACAACTCTCATTTCAAGAACGCCCTTAGGAGTACAGCCTCGGTGCCTTATGAGTATATGTTTGAATTTTGGGCTACCAAGGAAATCACTTCGAACAAGATCACCTTCACCATCGACAACAAGCAGCAGACACTCACAGTTTCAGACTTCCGTAAGATTCTTGGTATACGGGATACACCCAAAGGCATGACATTCTCGAGGGATCCTACTAAAGATGAACTCGTGGAGTTATTTGACGCACTTGGATGTCCGGAAATACGAGTTGCGTCTGAGTTTACCACTGCTAAGGTGGGACAACTTGGAGAGCATTGATGGGTATTCTCAGTAAATGTCTTACACCAAAAACGAGTGGCCATGATGCTTTGCGCAGTCCGATAATAAATCTCTTCTATGGCATGTACAAAGCTGCAAATTCAGATTATGCTTTGTTGATATGGGAAGAATTCACCTTTCAACTCTTCCAGAACAAGAAGCTGAAGACAAATTTCTTTCCTTATCCAAGGTTCATCAAGCTTATCATTAATTACTTTATGAAGAATGATACTACTATTGATAGGCGTGCAGGAAGTCGCTATCACGCTGAAGAAGCTGATGATACTGTGGATCTGAGGCATGAAGGACCGTCTATTGGTGTGATTCCGGGTCCTATTCCTGATTACCTTCTGTTTGACAAAATCAAAGGTTCTGCTGATTACAAGCTACTGCAGATAGAGATCAAGAGGCTGAAAGCAAACCTTCAGACTGGAGAAGACTCGTCCACAACGGTTAAGAGTAAAGGTAAACGCAAACAACCAGCTGCGTTACCTGAACCCGAACCCAAGAAAAAGAAGACAGAGGGTAAGAAGGGAAAGGGTAAGGCTGATGAGATGGCTTTACGTGATGAAGAAGATATTGTTGATCCTGCTCTTGATAAAACCGAGAAACAAATGATGAAGATTGCTATTAAAAGGAGTAGGAAAGATACTGGCGGTAGTGGTTCAGGTGCAAGGGTAGATATTGAGGATGAGTACGTGGAACCGGAAGATGTTGATGAGTTTGGGTCACCTGAACATTATTCCACTTCGAATGAGCCATCAATCCCTATTTCAGCAAGTGTGGAAAAGGGACCTGTTGCTCCCACGATCATGGTGTCAACTCAACCCTTAGCAACTCAACCTCCAATCATACAACCCTTACCAACCCGACCGGCTTCAACACCATTTCTTCCACCACCTATAATTCCCATCCTAAGTACAGCAGTAACAACCGAGCCCCTTCAATCAACCCAGAGCAGCTCTGCAACATCTGCAATGGCTGCATTAGTGATGGCCGAAATGTTTGACAAACATGTGGATACTCACAAACGCGAAATGGATGAACTTCGCCAAGAGTTGCAAAGACGAGCTCAAAGGGAAGAAGCATCTAGGAAAGCCCAAGAGGAGATGATTGCTAGGTTCGCTTCAGATATGGAGTTGACTCGAAAAGCACATGCAGAAGAACTTGCTCGGGTTAAGCAGGCTGAGGCTGATAAGCATGCTGCACGTATTACCAGACTTCAAGCAACGAGGGATAAATATAAGGAGCAAAAAGAAGCGCTTGAAGCCTCTGTGAAAGAAAGAGTGCAAGAATCCGTTGAATCCTTAATGCCTAAACTTCGTGATGAGTTGAAGACACTTGCTGCTGACAACTTGATGGTCAAATCATCCAATCCTTCAGAAGCCGCCTACAAGATTGCTTATGACCTGACGGATTTTGAATTGAAGAAGATCCTTAAGGCTCGTATGGTGGAACTTGGATCATTTGATAAGTCTAGAATTCAACGGGCTCTATATAAATCCCTGAATGATGCTATCATGGAGGATGATAGATTATTCAAAACGTTTGGAAGTGTGGTACCATATCACATCTTACCTGAGGAAGAAAGGGAAGAAAGTGAAGAAGAGGGTACGGGTGAAGAAGAGGAAGAAGAAGAAGAAGAAGGAGAAAAGGATAAAGACGATGACGAGGGTGGTGTTGATGATGAGGATGATGAGGATGATGAGGATGATGAGGATGATGATGATGGCGATGATGGTGGTGATGAGAATCAGGAGAGTGCCAGGGGTAGTAACGGGGATGACAATCAGGATGATGATGGGGGTGAACAGCCGAAAGAGGGAGACAAGGTTACCAGCTCCAAGAAAACTGCTAAGACTGGAACCAAGTCCAAGAAAGATGCAGCGCAGAAGGACAAATCTACATCATCGGAATCCAGACGAACTAAGTGGCGCCACGATGTGAATGCCACTACAGCGTCATCGGTTCCTGGTATCTCTATCGCTGTATCTTTACCTATTACCACTAACCCCATTAGTTCTGTTGTTGTTCCTCCTGTGATTGCAGAATCAGTGACGGAACCCGAAGCTGCACAACACTCCCCAGTTCACGACACTGCTGAAATGCCTGAAACTGAACCAATAGATGTTCGCACTTCAACTCCTCAACAACAAGTTCAACAATCTACGGTTCCTGAACCAAGTACACGAGTTTGGGAAGACACGTTGGAGATAGACGAAACTGCACCACCACAGGCTTGGATCACGGCAGCAGCACAATATGATCCGATCACAGATGCTGACAAAGATGTGCTGTATCTCCGTATCCGAAGTCCGATTGACTTATGTGCATTTCTTGCTCATGAGTATAAGACTTCGGTTACTCCATCCTTGGTGAAGAAAGCGCTGAACGATAGGAGACTTCGCGCCAAAACCCGATTAACCCGAATGGAGTTCGAGTATTATGCCGATGAGATCCTGAAGGCTTTGAAAACCGTTCAACGGCCAGGACTTCATGAATCAGAAAGAGCTCCACCTCCAATGGATCCTGCTCAAGATAATCAGATTGCTCTTGACTTCTTCGTCACCAATGATCTGGTGTATCTACTGAAGGGGTCATCAAAGTACGCAACCTCCCTGACCTTACTAAAAGCTGCCAACTGGGGGACAATACCCTTCATCGAGGAAAAGGTAAATCGACTCTGGGTCCCAAAAATGAATCGTAATTATGATATGTATGCTGTCATAGGTGCATCTCATTGGGACGAACGAGTCCGAAGGGCGTACAGGGGTTGCTGCTTGGTCAATTCTGGAAGCAATGTTAGATCCGACATCCGCATCTCCAGCATCTTAGGAATGAAAACTGAAGCCAAGAACGGCTATTATCATGTGACGGAGATTCGCTTGAAAAGGGAGGATGACAGGGAATACAAAATCCAGCAAGGAGATTTTTCCATCATTCGCCTTGAGGATATCGAAGATATGTTGCTTCTGATGACCCGAGATCAACTTACACACATTCCTCGTGAAGACCTGATTGCTTTGAATACAGCACTTCGTATGTTCACACGAAGCGTTGTCATCAAGTCACGAGTTGAGGATCTTCAGTTGGGAGTCGAAAGCTATCAAAGGAAGCTTAACTTAACCCGTCCTGTGAATCAAGTGCTACCTCAACATGTAGAAAGATGTCCCTATACCGGCATTTCTGTCCCGAATTACGGCATTTTCTACTTGAACAGTCGAGGTTTGATGAAGTTTATGAGGGTGGGGGAGCTCCACAAGTATAGTGATGGAACTCTTATACAAGTCAGAGGAAAGTTGGAGCATCTGAACTCGGGTGGGACTTTGCCAGAGATGACGGAGGATTGGCATCCGGGTTACCGGCAGATGGCGAAGTACGTGATCAAGAAGATTGATCAAAAGCTCCGTGAACGTAGATTGATGAGGAGCTTGGAAAGGTTCGTGGGTGGAAGACCGTATTTAGTGCACCACAAGCTACTGCAACGATCCATCTAATGGGTCGTACATTTCAGGTCACTTTATATTGGTTTTCAATTGTGAATATGGATATTTGTGAATAATGTGCTTTTAATGGCTTGATGTAGTGTTAAGGTATGATAATTTTTCAAGAATTTCTCACGAGATTCTAAATCTTTCAAAATATGTCATACCAAAGCACTACAACTATCCCTTATTAACTTAAGGGGGAGCAATAACTTGTTCTATGGCCAAACATCGATTTCATTTTTTACCCAAAGACCGGTTAATCCATTCAATATCCCAAATATTAATGGTTAACATTTTGGATAAGGGGAGAAAATGGGATTAAGGAGACGTAAGTGATACTTGGCTAAAAGATGAAAAAGACTTAAAGATTATCCAACTTAATATGTGTAAAGCACGTGTTAAGGGGGAGCGTTTTTGATGAACAAAACACCTAAGGTACAAAACTTTTGATTTAAATATCACAAGTACCTTAGGTGATTTTTCAATGATTTTTCATGGTGGCAATTCCTTCCCAAAACACACTTAATTCACGACGGATGTGGTGACAAAAGGGTGGTAGGAATAGGTTTAGTCCAATGATTCATCAGAGCCGATGGAATCTTCCCAAGGACAATTCCCTAGATAGAATTAGAAGTCCTAGGAAAGATGGAGAAAGAATGTGAACGTAGCTGAATGCCGACCAAGTACTTAAGCTAGCACGGGAACAATCACAACAAGGTGCTAGTGATGACGTATTGGTAAGCATTGAAGGGGTTGAAGAATGAAAAAGAAATGTAAAGATAAAGGGTGTAAAGAAAGAAGCCCTCCTTACAACTTTAGGCAGAAACCGGGTCAATACATATGCTATTGAGGTCATTTTTGCTAATGATTCTCGGTATTGAAGAAAGACATCATGGACCCAGTGATGCAATGCACAACCCTTCCCATCTAACTCAAATATCTCTCAAAAGGTATTTGTTTTAATCACACGGAGTTCAACACGTTATCTATTGGTTTATTCACTCCGAATAGACTGGTATTGAAAAGGTGGCACTCCTCTCCAGCCATCGCTCACTAAATCAAAACGCACAATCGAGTCTAGAGCCAAGAGATCATCAAAAGTCTCATTAGGACACTTTCCATTTATTCCTTGCTTTCTCACACAATGTGAAAAGTAAGAGATTTTCATGAGTCCTACGCAATATTCCTGTAATATTGCCAGAACATCCGAGTAATACGCAAGTATTACAATGAAGATGGAAATCCTGCTTGAGCCAACATCAAACAAGCTCATGGTAGGTTACACGTGCGGTTCTTTTAGAACCAATCTTGTGAAAAACTGGAAGGTAACAGTGGTTTAATTCTTAATTGAACTTAAACTCGTTCCAGGCCTCTTCGCATTATCATATGATCTTGCCAGAACACTCAGAGTGACTCTTTATTGACCATAGTGACGAGTGGAAATCCTTCTAGTGTCAACATCAAACAGCACTTGGTAGGTAACGTGCAAGATTCTTTATGAATTGAGCTCGTGACAACTGGAAAGCAACGATGGTGAAAATCTTAATTGAAATTCACTTGTTCCAGGTTTCATGAATTGACGGCTTCTAATCACAAGGATAATTTATCCAAGTGATTCACTCTTTATGTTCGCAGTCAGCTTTGGACGGTCGAATAAAGAGAACGGGTTCACCCACGAAATCCTGTCAGGAAGTTACTTAATTGAAACTATCCGTCACGGGTACGATATCTAATATCGTCCAACGGTCTTCACCGACCGGAGGTAAAATGCTACCGAATTAGAATAAAATGTTCAAAGCCATTTTATTCGTGTCGTTGCTGTGTACCTGTTGAAGACGGTGGCGTTGCTGTGTACCTGTTGAAGACGGTGGCGTTGCTGTGTACCAGTGAAGACGGTGGTGTTGCGGTGTACCTGAAAAAGTCGTTCCCACATGCTTATGTCTTTTGCAACAAAGTTCAGCAAAAATTCAAGAAAGTACAAGATGAAGTCTTCCGCTGTACCAAACTCTGAAGCTTTCGAGAATTCAAAAAAAAGACGTAAGTGTGTGGAACATGAAGTCACGAGGAGGCAAAGTTCACAAGAAAGGCAAAGATCGCACGTGAAAGGCCAAAGAACAATGCTCTCAAGTCAAAGCCAAAAAGATCAAACCAACATATTCACAACAAAAGAAAGAAAAGAAGAAAGGACTACGAGCTAAAGAACGAAGACTTAGTATAGTATGCTAGGTTTAGAACTTTGTAACGTGGAGTGACCTCCCTTAGGGGGAGATTGTTAGAAATACGTTTTAACGTATATTAGAAGTATCGGTCACTCCACAATATGATTTATGTTGTAATAGCTCGTAGTTAGTAATTAGTTATTAGTTGCTTATTAACTTAAGTAAGAACCGGTCCATGGGCTTGTCATGGACCGGCCCAAGCCCAATGTTAGGCTTGGAATATAAATACCCCTTTCCACTAAGGAAAGGGGTTGGTTGTTGTCATTTCTTGTTTTCCATATTAATAAAATACACATAGTTTCTCTCACTTTCTCTCTCTAACTTTCTCTCTCTAGAAATCAACAAACCCCTTCATAGATTCATTGATTATCAATATTCTACATAGATCGATTTAGCTTGTGTAAACGAGATTAAATAAAGTTAAACACGTAGAGAAACTTTGTTGTGTATAAAACAATTTAAGTATTATGCGGAATTAATACTCAAACAAGAACACACAAACAATGTAAACCAAACTTTCACTTGATTGATAAAACAAACTTGCGTACAATGAAAGTGTTAAAACGTGTATGAAACATACACCTAAAGGTCTCCTTTTATAGACATAAGGAGCCTTGTACAAGAGTCTACGTATCAGCTATTTTAGGTAAAGATAAACATAAGAAATACATTTTTGATCATATCTTTACTAGAAACAAACTAGAAACATAATACGTGTAGACTAAGTCTTCTATCAGTGCTTGACTTCTTCCTATCAACGCTTGACTACTTCCTGTCAACGCTTGTCCTGTCAACGCTTGATTTCTTCTTAACAACGCTTCGATTGCTCTTGTCAGCGTCCAAGTGTACTGGCTACATTTTATTCCCAACAATCCTCCCCTAAACTTGATATCCACTCTAGTAATCAAGTTTCTGAATAAAAACTAAGAACTAGGAGGATTCTTACAAATCTTATCAAATTGGTAATAAACATGCCTAATCAAATCTTTGGCTACGTCACTTGAGTAGTCAATCTCCAGCTGTGTGGTCTTCATCTTTTCAAAAACTTCTTTAGACATGGGATACTCAGCATCCACAAGAAGATACTCAGAAAATTTTGTAGAACTCAAATGATACACACCAGCAGCTGAATACAAACGCCATTGAATTCCACTGATATCAACCTCAAGATCCTTCCAAACAGGATCTTCTTCTTCTGGTGCACACATTCTCTTGAATGTTGACCAAAGTTTTATTCCATTGACTGAAGTAGGTGCTTCAGTCTCATACTTGGCCAACAGTAACCTCCAAAGTTCTGCCAAGTCTTCCCTATCCATACTTGCAAACAAAGACATAAGATTAGTAAAGATGTGTACCTCTTTCCCATATCTGCCAATCATCCAAAACCCACTTGCATCTTCTTCATAGCTAATGATAGGGTTTCTGGCATCATGAGGTAACACTTTTACCATATCTAAAGCTTCCATGGGTGAGAGCTTAATGCTCTTTCAAATAACAGCTTCACTGGGATTCACTTTATTCAAATCTTTAGGAAATTCAAGTGGAACTCCCTTCTTCAACGGCCTTGGAACAATCATAGCCTTTTGAATCTCCATCTCTTCTGCAAGTTCTTCTTTCCTTTCATCTGAAAGAAGTCTGGTAGTATTCATTTCTTGCACTCTTGCCTAAATAGGATAAGCCTTATACTCCAATTCTTCAAAGGATAGTTCCTGCAACTTCTGAAAAGTCCAACCTCCTTGATGACATCTAAGCAACATATAATAAAGCTCCCTCCTATCTCTCTTCAACAGTGAGAAAACTTTGCTAGCCTTATGCTTCAGAATTACCTTTCAATCTCTTTGAACTCTTAGAAGAATCTCCAAACCCCAAATTTGATCTGAAATTGTCATATCTGGATTCTCCATAACCATATTCTCCCAAGCATGGTACATCTGAGCAACTTCTGGCATATCATAATCTACCTGCAACTTCAACTCTACAAGTTTCTCCCTTGCCAACTCATCACCATATTCAAGTCTTTCTGGTTCTTCAATTATCATAACACTTGAATATGAACTTTCATCATTACTTCCTTCTTGCTCCTCAAAAGTAACGACAAATGGTGACTCAACAACCTTCTTCTTTTCTTGTTCCACAAGTTGTGCAGCCAACATTGAATCAAATTGTACTTGTGCTGCATCCTTTGGAACCTCTGTTTCTACCATGATTCCTTTACCCTTATCTAATTGATCAATGATGGGTAAAGATGATGATGGTACCTGTGAAGACACTTCCTTGATGATAGCTGATGACTGGAATACATCAACCATATCTGCAGGTCTGTCAACGTTCAAATCCTGTGTGTCAACACCCAACTTACTCTTGTCAACGCTTGGTGTGTCAGCGTCCAAAATCTGCTTGTCAACGCTCACCTTACTCTTGTCAGCGCTTCTTGTGAACTGCTCCATCATTGTTGTAAAGGTTAAGTTCAAATTTGTAGGAGTAACCAAAGATACATCAAAACCTGGTTGCTTCTTCAATTCAGTAAGAGCTTCAGCCACACCCAAAGATTCTCCATCATATGAGCCTTTTCCACTCAAATCAAATGGCTCTGTAGCAGCTTCATGTGAGCCTTTATCACTCAAATTAACAGGCTCTGTAGTAGCTTAATCCCCTTTGTAAGAATCCTCCCCTGATGAAAGGACTCTTACATGCCTTCTCCTAGATTTAGCAGTTTCCAAGACAACAATCCTCTCCCGCAATTGCTTGAGTTCAAGGCCTTGGGTAGAGACAATATGTACCAGGTCTGCATTTTGCTTTTGCAAGCTAATGCAGACAGCCGTCAAATTCTAACATTGTATATGGTTCCAATATGCCCTCCTCTAGAGTGGGTATTTGACGTCCCAAAGTAGAGTCATGGGGCATGGATGAGGTCTTAAAGATGTTAGGACTGGCTTGGCTTGCATCTAAGCGAGTACCAATAGTCCCAGCCTCATCCATATCACCAACCACACTTATGGTGGTGGTTCTCTCTGCAACATGGCTAGGACCACTAGAGGAGAACACTCCAGTAGTCCTTAGGCGTTTTACCAACCTAAATTCAGGGGGTGTAGAAGATGATGTGGATTGGGTGGTAGTTTGAAGGTTAAGGGGTGTTTGTGTCTATTGTAGAAAGGGGTCAACGTCTGGATTTGAAGTATCAACGCCAACATTTAATGTGTCAGCATTGAAGGGATCTTGGTCAAGTTACATATGTTGAGGTGAAGGTGATGGTTCAGGCAATAGGTCAAGTTGTGGTTGTGGGTCAGGTTGAGGTTGTGCTGTTGCAATAACAGCAAGCATGGCTTGGGTAAGGGGTAAATCTCTGTGAGGGGGTGAATTAATCTTAACAAAATAGCTTTCTTTTGCATAGGGATCGCATAAAAATCATCATGATCCCTGGTGCAATACCTTTGTTCATCAAAAATCATTTGTAAAAATCTTAGGTAAGCCAAAGTCATCTTAATACCCTTGTTTTTACACATGCCATCAAAAATCAGTTTAGAAAAATTATACTTTTGCCCATTTGTAATACACACAATTGCACTAGCAATAGATCTGTTAATTTCGTTATGTGCAGTACATTTGGGACTCAAACATTGAAGGATGATATGTATTAAGTACTTCCAAGCTGGGGGAAATTCCTGTTTGTTATATTTATTTAAAGTTCCCTCTTCAGGGAAAGGATAACCCAAAGCTTGGAGTACCTGTTCTATCTCACCAATGGGAAGAGTGGTTATACCATCTGCATCATTAAGATGCAAAGCCTGGCGAACCAAGGCTTTAGTAACCACCCATGAACGCCCATGGACAATAGCTGTTATTGTAGTCACATTATTAAGCGTTGAGGATCTGACAGTGTTCCAAAACTGTTTAATATGAGTGATAGTGATGAGAGGAGCATGAGAAAGAGCATACCGTAATGGAGATGCATTTAAATACGCCACCATCTGAGTGTATTGAGGAAACAGAGCATCATCAGCCTCCAAATAAGCAATCATATTATGCTGACTTCTGAATCCCAATACCAAGTCACTTGGTTTAAACTTAGGCGCCATTGATGTAGAAAGCTGTTTGTGAAAGATTATAAAACATGAATTATAGGAGAAAAGTTGTTAGACAAGAATATGAGAATACCCTGTTTAAAAAGAAGGAGCCAAATTTATAGGAGAGATAGGCACATGTGATTGGTCAAAAATGAGGCAAGTATTTTCAAAATATAATGATGAAAATATTGAAAAGAAAATAAGTTATCTTGTGCATTAATTAAAAGTTATCAACTCCCAAATTTACAGCCCCAATTTTCGTCAAAAATAACAACTGGGTAGGACCCAATGAGTGTCAACGGTCAAAAATAACCCATCAACGCCCAAGGTCTATATTCTTGTCAACGTTGGAAAAAGCCATGTCAACGTCTAAATTGGTCATAACAACGTTTGGAAATATATCTGTCAACGTCAAAAAATAAAAATGATAAAAAATGAAAAAGGACCTTAACAAAGTGATTTATCCGAGTGAAGATAATCTATAAACTGAAAATTACTATAGGGTAGCAGGCACTGTCCAATCATGCACACTTGCTTATGCAAGATAGACATAACAGTCCTCTAGTGTCCCTTGCTAACCAAAATTCTTAACAATTAAGTTATCTCATAAAACCATTTGTAACTTCCCAGGTAAGCCCAATATAAATCATACCCAAGTCTCCCAACAGACCACTCCCAATTCTAGGCCAAAAAGTCTTGGCAGCATGCATAGTATATCAACTTTGCATGCTACAGTGCCTCATGAGATAGTAAACTAAATCATACTCACCCGTGGACACAATCTAGAATTGGGATAAGAGTATTATAAGAATACCCAAAAATTCCTAAAAGATTCCTAAACCTCCCCTTAAACTATGATACATAAGTTGCCAAATAATATGCATGTAAATAAAAATTTATGTCAAGATAGGAATATAAATATTCCAACCATCATCCATAAATTGAAACATGCTCCAATAATGCTCCAGGGATCCCTAAGCAACTCTGTATCCAATGGTAGAATGCTAACAATGCCTGCACAATTAGATCAAAAACCACAAAACTAACATGTTGCTGACAACGTCACGATAACACTTATTATGACAATCCGTCAATTTATAGTTGATATTTTATTCTCAATTATTATTTGAAAACATTATTTTAATGTTATATTATGAACTCACTTATTTTTGGGAAGAAATTTGGGTTTACGTCTTGAAGTAGCATCGACTACGTCTAAACCGGAGGATTCTACGTTACGTGCTTACGTTTACATACACCGTCTTTGGTGACAGTACGACATTTCAGGAAATAAATTTATCCGTGAATATTATTTTGAGATTTTAAATTTGTGTTGGTTCATAAACTCACAAATTTAAGAGAAGAGATTAGGACTTACGATTATAATTTAGCGTCCTTTACAACTTAATCGGAAACCTTAGGATTACGTATTTATGTTTTCGAACTCCGTCTTTGATGAGACAATTTTTATTAGATTCGTTTTGTGCCGTTGATTCATAATTTATAAAAACGTTTTTCGTAAAACGACCCGAGGGCAGGCAAATCGAGGAAACTAGAATCGAGGAATACCCGTAACTTAGTGGGATGAGACAAAACAAGTTTTGCCCCACCCCACTAACATGGGACGGCCATAACTACTACACCAACACCCTTAGGTGTCAACTTGTAAACAACAAGTAGTACACTTGTTAACTCAAGCTTACAAAGTAAGCTACACCAACACAAAGACACTTTCATCTTAAACCATCTACTCATTTACAACATGCAAAACCACACACTTCTCTCTCACCCTCCACCCTTGCCGTCCAAGAACCACCATCAAACACCCCATTTTGATTAATTCTAGCCATAAACTATGTGTTATCTACACATATAATGAAGAAACCTTGAAGCCTTGAAGATTGGAGGTGATCCTAACATCCAAAGAGGTGATTTGATGATGTCCAAGGTCTGATTTCTACATGAAGTTTACAAGTATTGGTGGCCTTGAAGATTGGTGTTGATATGTCACATGTTTTGCCATCAAAAATACAAGCCTTGATCATAAACTACTTAATCTTGGTGGTATAAAGATTGTTCTTCCTATCCTCTTGTTATTTTTATTATGTAATCTTGTAATTTCTTTAATTATGTATATGTATATGATGATGAATGATGATTAAAAATATTATGTGGGGATTTGGTGTTGATAGATTTGATAAATATGGTTAAAAAGATGGAAAACCATAGGTAACAAGGTTAAAATATTGCTTAAAATGATGGTTGTATAAAAACAGTAAGTAACCAAATGATAAAATGATAAAATAGCATGGTGGAAGAGAGTTGTCCATGCAATGGAATCATCAAAATGAGTGAGATATGATCAAAATAAAATTAGTATACCAATCTGAACAGTCTATTTTGTAGGGACTGTAAAGGATACTTAGACATGGATTGAGCAGTAGCTATAACTAACTTATTTGTAGCACATAATACGAAGTTTATGTCATCCAAAAATGAGCTTCTATCTCCTTATAGAACTCAAGATATGATAAAAATGGTGAAAGTGAAACTAAAAATCAGATTTTTGTGAAATTAATGTTTAATAGTACTATATAAGCACTCAAAATAATATAGTATAAAATGTGAAATTAAAACCCACTAACTTATATATTTCATTTATATAAATATTTATAAGGATAAATAAATAGACATTTTATAAAAATAGTAGTTTGGTAAGTTTTATAAGTTATAAAAACTATAAACATGATTTTTACGTCTTTTCGGCTAATACCGTAAAATTAACGTTTTTCGTCAATTAAAACTTAGACGATCGGACCCGTCTAATGTAAAGTTTTTAAAAGTCATATACTGATATATAAGTACTTAATACAAGTAAAAACCGATAAAACCCGAACTAAATAACATATGGACATTAACGGGCTAAGTTAGCATTATTGGACTAATAATCCAACTAAATGGGCTAAACACTTATAAACTTACTTATTGGGCTTAATCCACTTGGGCCCAACATGTAAAGTATAATACTGATAATAAAAGTATAAAATGGTCTAATTTAAGATAATAGACTTATAATAGGCTTATTGGACCTATAACATGTAAATAGGTAAAACTAGTAAACTAGTATAAAAGTTACCAACACATAACACTAAAATAAGTAAATGAGAATGCATAAACCCACTTGATCATCACCATATATATAAAATCATCATATGTATACATAATTGTTATTTTTATAAAGCCATTGGACAAGAGTCTAAGACAAGTATTATTTGTCTAGGTTTCCGTGATTGAAGCACGTACCGTACATCCGAATTGCCGATAACCCGCTTTCCCACATCAACGTGAGTTCATAGCCTCGCACTATTTTAAGTGTTTTATGAAATATTTTATAAACCCGCGAGGTAGATAACATGTTAGTTTCTTTTTATGAAATAGGACACTAGTTATCTCGATTGTCTGTTTATTGATTTGGACTCGAATGATTGTATGACCCGATGAATGATTAAATGACCCGATAGATGAAATGAAATGGATTATTAAAGTTAGGTTATGTCACTAAAAGTCCCATTAGCATGAATTGTGAACTACCAGGATTTGGTAGACGCTTATGCATATAACAGTACTATTTGGGGAGGATCACCCCAGTTCGCGTCTTGACGGTTGATCCCCGTCGTGCCACATTGATTGGTAAGCGAATTTATGTATGAGAAGATTTACACTAGCGTGATTATTGTGACGACACGCTAATTTAGATGGGCAAACGAGTTTCGGGCTAGCTACCCGTTGTTTGTTGTAGTAAGGTAACAACGTCATGCGGCTTATAATAATCCAAATAACGAAATACTGCCATACGCACTAAATTACGATATATTGCCTGACTAGCAATACAGGGTCTTTCTATTGATATTATGTTCGTGTTTTGGTTTTTCATAACCATATTCATATAACGGTTTTTATTTAACTCTATACAACGTTATAAAACGTATTGTATGATATTTTTAACGACAATGGTTCGTATAATGATTTTGAAGGCAAAAGCCTATATTATAATTTTTGATAAGGATTTGTATAAAATGACTTTGGCTATTTTATGGCCTATAACAAAGATTGGTACAAAATTATTTTCGGTAATAATTTTATACCGATGTTATATTGATGGATTTCATTAAACTCTATGAATTCACTCGGCGTTTTCGCTGACCTTTTCTTTTAACATGTTTTGTCTCAGGTACTTGAAGGTAATTCTCGAGAAGACAACAAGAATTCATGGCCCGCGCTTTAATAATAATTTCCATTCAAATGCTTTGTAAAACTTGTATGAAATACTATGACTTGGGACCTATGTAAATTTGATATTTATGAATGGAAATGTTTTATTATTAAACGACGCGATTTTTAAGCGTTGTCTATGATGTGAGTAATGTGATATCCCGTAACACCAACGAGTCTTCCGCTGTATTGAAATTTTGTAAATTTGGGGGTGTTACAGTTTGGTACCATAGCTCTCGTTATAGAGAACGAAAGATTTTTAAAACCAAGGTTTTGAATAAAACATTTCATAATATTTTAACTATAAACATTTTTCTCAAAATGTCTAGAAATATTTTGACTATAACGGTGCCGAAGAATTCCCGAGTTACCGACAAGGCCAGACTGAGAAGTGTTATTTTAATATATATATACCTTGGATATATATATATATATATATATATATATATATATATATATATATATATATATATATATATATATATATATATATATATGTTGTAATTTGATTACGTGATTGTTAATGAAATTTTTAATTCTTATACGAGGTATTTATACGACGTAGATTGTCACAAGGAACCCTAAATCCCCTAGTAAATTAATCTAAGCTATTCCTGTAGGAAATCTAGCTATTCTAGATCTAAACCAAGTTGTGGATATTTATGATCCCAACAAAATGGTTGATATTCGTAGAAATGTAGATAGTAGTTGATTGAGATCTTGAAGAAGAATTGGCGAGATTAAATTTGATATCGATGTCATGATGATCTTTCCTTATAGAGTGGAGTTTGACAAAACGTTACCACCTAGAAAGGTGTCATCTGATTCGTTGTCACCCAATTCTTAAATTTTAAATCGAAAGGGTGAATGTTGCACTTGAGGCTGACATTGGAACTATTACCCAAAAGCCTCATGCCACTAGTACCTTTCTGAGAAGTCTAATTGAATGTGTGAGTCATTTCATACTAGTCACTTATTTGATAACTATTGATGAAGAAGCTATAGGATTGGAAATTGAGTGTTGTTCATATCGAGCTTTTATTGCACTTTGAAGGTCTAAGAATAAGATTGAAAGTATTGAAGAATGAGGTAGGATGTTTCATTGAGTATAAGTTGATTGAAACTTGAAAGAAGTAAAATTTAACTCGTATGGAATATGAGATTGTTAAGAGGAAGTTGTTAAGTTCTGTGATTGAATTATAGGGTTTTAATTGATTGTTGATTCGTGTTAAGGGTTGTTCCTAGGCCATTGTCCAATGACGAGGATGCCTAGTGTCCAAGAAATAAATCGAAGAAATCTTCTTCTGAAATTGGGACCGATGGATCTTTCGGGACATGTGGAACACCTAATGACTCTTGTAGATTAGTATTCATTGTGGCATCTTTTAAAAATCCCTAACTTAACTGAGACATCAGTTGGTAGGATGAGTTCTTGGAATTGTATGACATAGTGACACGTAATGTGTTACGGTACAATTTTGACTTGTTTGTGATTAATGAAAAGACTACCTTTGATTTCTAAATCCTACATGTTTTGATGTTATCTATCTTTTCTTGCTTCTTCCTAATGCTCGCATTAGTGATGCAACCATTGAACAAGTACTCATCTCGATTTGAGTTACGTTGTGGATTATTCTTCCTGAGTGCCATCGAGGTCATGAACCTCATGATAAATTGGCTAAGCTCATTTCCTAGCATATTGTAGTTAGTTCTTGGTGAACAACTTTTCATCACTCTGTTGCAGATCACTCATTGTTTTTATAAGATAAAACAGTATCCCTTGAGAAAAAATGAATTTTCATCACTATAAGGATTATTCAAAGTGAGATTTATAAGTGATCGTTATCGACATGAAGTTGTTTATGAAACACCTTGGAAAACTTAATTGTTTTCATAACAAAGAAAATCTTTGTAAATTTATTTTTGATTCTTATTTAAGAAATAAGCATGAAAATGTTTTTATTATAAACATGATGATAAAATTTTGACGAACTGAGTATTGCATCGTTAATCTTAAAATTGTATATAGTTACGCGCCTACATACAATTTGGAAGTGACCATGCAAGGCTGATTAGTAGTCACCATGAAATTATTAATAAACACTAAATTTTCTTTAAAGATTGTGAAAGATTAAATTTTATGAGATCTGCAAGAAGTGAAAAATAGGGACATATTGATAGGGACACCTACATATGTGCCCGTACTAGTTATTATTCTGAGTCGAATTTACTCATCTGTGGAATTTGTCTTATTTGACAATTGATATTCCCTTCTTGTCCAATTCTCCGGTGGCGAGATTTTTTGGAAAAATATCTGATTACCGAGTGTTGATACCCGATTGGATGTATAGACGTTCCTATCATTTCTTTTGATTAGATTTCATTTTAATAACCTGGGTAACGATCCGAGGAGCTTTCGAATGCGTACTCAATTCATGAAAACATGGGATATATTCATATTCGTTAATGTTTTCGTCTGTATCTGATTTGAAATTCTCTCGCGTAGATTATGCGTTGACCTTACTCTTTTAAGGTTAGTTATGTCTCCAGATATCCTTGAATTGTGAAGGATTATGAGTTATTATTAGTCTTTTGAGAAGTTCACATCTTATCGACGGCAATAAAACTGAAAAGTTGGTAGTACCAGTAGAATGGATTGATTGATTATGACATGACGACATTGTCTTAATTGATGGGAACTCGAATAGAATTCCCCTAAAAGATAAGATGTTGATTATCAAAAGTGATCTAAATAATTCTTGATGGATGACCATATCCTGCATTTAGACTTGAAATTATACCGTGAATGGTTGTGAATTAGTCATAGATATTATAATCTAGAAAGAACTTAAAGAAAACTTATTAAAAGATTTTTCTGTTATCTGAAACTTTAGGAGGTATTTGTTGGTGAATTACCTAGACTTTTGCCATTTAGGCAAGTTGAATTTGGTATTGATTATATTCTTGGTTTTGCACCTGTGGCGTGTGCACTGTACGACAACACCATCTGAATTAAAAGAATTATCGTGCAACTGAGCTAGTTGTCGGAAAAAGCTTTTATTCTACCGAGCTCGCGATCATGAAGAGCTATGATGTTATCATTCCTTATATTTGTTGGATTACTGTGAACTAAGTAAATTGACGATCGAAATCGATATCCACTACCCAAGATAATTGATTTATTCGATCATTTACAAGGTTCTAGCGTATGTTCTAAATATTTGATCCACGACATGGTTATCATCAACTTCACGTCCGCGAAAAAGATTATCTATTCCAATCACTGCATCCAGAACTTGTAATGAACATTAAGAGTTTCACGTGATGTCGTTTGGATTGACCAATGCACATGTAGCATTCATAAATTTGGCGAATCACGTGTGTAGGCTGTAATTTGAAAAATTCATGCTCGTGATCATTAAGAACCATCTGTTTGTTTATAAGAATAAGAATGAGTTAATAATTATTTATAGACTGCCCTAAATTGGCCGAACAACGAAAACCTGTACCCTGAATATTTAACATGTGATTTAAGGCTTGATCCTTCATATTATTTGACCATGTGATTAAAATAATGGAATATATTGACTCTTCAAAAATTAGAGCCATTTAAGACTTTGGGTTTTAGCAAAAAGAAAGTGCAAATATATTTTGACAAATGTTTTATCAAAAAGAACTTTTAAGGGATTATTCCTTTATACCCAAATCATTTAACTAAACTCCTGTTTAGGGGTAAATGTTTGTGTATACCCCAAGACAACCTAAGAAGGATTAAGGAAACCATTTAAACCCTGGCTTGAAATTTGAAACGACATTTTTTGCTTTTCAACTAAGAATATTTTGACCAAAGTATAACCAAAGTTTTTTTTCAAATATTTACGAATCTTAATAATAATTTTCGATAAATCAACAAAAATCGTGTTAATTAAATTCAAGTTTAGTTTGAACAACTTTTATATAATTGGTCGAACTAAGAAATTTAAAATCTTTACGTTTCATAAAAATTTAAATATTTATTATTTAATTACTTGTAATATTTATCGACGCTTTAAACGTCGGATTGAGCAAAACTGATAAAAATGATAGATGAGACGAAACTAAAATTTAGAAAATACGAAGAAAGAAATTTTGAATGAATACGGTCATGATATTTTATTTCATTAGGAAAGGTGAATGTAGATACTGACACATAATATAGAAAGAATAAAGAACCAATTAGGATGTGTTCCTTAATAATGACTGTGCAAAATAAATTGTCGAGCAATTTAGAAATAATTGATGCTTGTAAGAAGGATAATATAAATAATAAAAGGGGGTTCGCGGCTGATGTGAACCAATAGATTTGAGAAGCCGATGGCGTTAAATAATTAAAAGATCACTTGTGGTTGTCTAAATATGGAGTATTTTTAGATTTAGTCATGTTGGAATCTCGTAAATATACGTATTTTATTCATGTCATTTCTGATTAAATGTATCCTTATCGGAAGAAGTTGTACTGATGGCAAATTATGAAGGCAGACATCGCCTCATACATTAGTAAACGTCTAACTATTGCAAAGGTCATCATCTGAATTTGATTCGATTTGGGTCATCGTCGAAAGACTGGCCAAATCTACTAATATCATTCCTATTAATGATAGATTCTTGATGAAGAAATTGACTCTTTTGTATTTAAAGGAGTTGTGTAAACACGGTGTGCCTGTATCAATCATCTCTATCAAGATCCTCGCTTCGCATCGAATTTCTAGAGATTTGCTCAGAAGTCATTGAGAACAAATCTTGATGAGAGTACTGTTTACCACCCCAAATCGAAGGGACGAGGTAAAGTAACGATACAAAAAACTAGAAGTGTTGTTTTATATTTGAATAATTGACCTTTGGTAATAAACCGTATAATCATTTTCTTTGGAGAGATTATCATTGATAATTATCGTGTTAGGATCGAGATCGAATCTTGTTAAAATCTATATGAAGAACATCTGTAGGTAGGGATTGGGATGAAGACACCCGACATAAACCCATTGTGAGTTGGACATGTATTTTAGGTTTAAGGTTGCCTATGATGACGAACCTAACCTTACAAAATACCCGACCCGCGAGACCTGAAATGATTGTTGAAATTAGGATCTAATTAATGACTGCCGGTAGTGGGCAGGAGGTTAGGTGAATATAAAGTGTAGATCTTGAAGTGCAGGATGGGTAGCGAAGAGATGCCAAAAATTTCCACTTTGGAAAAATGAATAGATGATCTGAAAGATCATGGGAAATAAGTCCCCATTGTATGGGACCATTGAGCTGATATAAAAGTTGGTTTGCAAGGCATGTAAGCTGGATCTACCCTAGGACTTCAAGGGATGCGTGAATTATGTTTCGTATATATAACTTGATAAAATGTCTATCAAGTGAAAATCTAACTATTCCTTAAGGAAGTTTAGATCGGCGAAAAGTTGCATTCATCAAAAACCCGTGAACATCATGGATAGAGAAAGTAAGTCAACATTAAGCCTGATCTTATTCCCGTGGTTATGTTTGATGAAACTCAAGTATTGTAATGAATTACAGTTGTGAGAAAAGACCGAATGTGGAGGAAATACCCACATGGCTCTAACTCTATAAGAAGCGAGTAGTAAGATAAATTGATCTTTGAGGACAAAGATCCTGTTTAGGGGTAAATGCTGTGACAATCCGTCAATTTATGGTTGATATTTTATTCTCAATTATTATTTGAAAACATTATTTTAATGTTATATTATGAACTCACTTATTTTTGGGAAGAAATTTGGGTTTACGTCTTGAAGTAGCATCGACTGCGTCTAAACCAGAGGATTCTACATTACGTGCTTACGTTTACATACACCGTCTTTGGTGCCAGTCCGACATTTCAGGAAATAAATTTATCCGTGAATATTATTTTGAGATTTTAAATTTGTGTTGGTTCATAAACTCATAAATTTACGAGAAGAGATTAGGACTTACGATTATAATTTAACGTCCTTTACGACTAAACCAGAAACCTTAGGATTACGTATTTACGTTTTCGAACTCCGTTTTTGATGAGACAATTTTTATTAGATTCGTTTTGTGCCGTTGATTCATAATTTATAAAAACGTTTTTCGTAAAACAACCCGAGGGCACGCAAATCGAGGAAACTAGAATCGAGGAATATCCGTAAATTAGTGGGATGAGACAAAACAAGTTTTGCCCCACCCCACTAACATGGGACGGCCATAACTACTACACCAACACCCTTAGGTGTCAACTTGTAAACAACAAGTAGTACACTTGTTAACTCAAGCTTACAAAGTAAGCTACACCAACACAAAACCACTTTCATCTTAAACCATCTACTCATTTACAACATGCAAAACCACACAAATCTCTCTCACCCTCCACCCTTGCCATCCAAGAACCACCATCAAACACCCCATTTTGATCAATTCTAGCCATAAACTATGTGTTATCTACACATATAATGAAGAAACCTTGAAGCCTTGAAGATTGGAGGTGATCCTAACATCCAAAGAGGTAATTTGATGATGTCCAAGGGCTGATTTCTACATGAAGTTTACAAGTATTGGTGGCGTTGAAGATTGGTGTTGATCTATCACAAGTTTTGCCATCAAAAATCCAAGCCTTGATCATAAACTACTTAATCTTGGTGGTATAAAGATTGTTCTTCCTATCCTCTTGTTTTTTAATTATGTAATCTTGTAATTTCTTTGATTATCTATATGTATATGATGATGAATGATGATTAAAAATATTATGTGGGGATTTGGTGTTGATATATTTGAGAAATATGGTTAAAAAGATGGAAAACCATAGGTAACAAGGTTAAAATATTGCTTAAAATGATGGCTGTATAAAAACAGTAAGTAACCAAATAATAAACTGATAAAATAGCATGGTCTAATCAATTTACAGTAAGTATTAGATGTCATACACATGTGACAGTTGGCCATGCAATGAAATCATCAAAATGAGTGAGATGTGATCAAAACAAAATTAGTATACCAATCTGAACAGTCTGTTTTGTAGGGACTATTAAGGATACTTAGACACGGATTGAGCAGTAGCTATAACTAACTTATTTGTAGCACATAATAAGAAGTTTATGTCATCCAAAAATGAGCTTCTATCACCTTATAGAACTCAAGATATGATAAAAATGGTGAAAGTGAAACTAAAAATCAGATTTTTGTGAAATTAAAGTTTAATAGTATTATATAAGCACTCAAAATAATATAGTATAAAATGTGAAATTAAAACCCACTAACTTATATATTTCATTTATATAAATATGTATAAGGATAAATAAATGGACATTTTATAAAAATAGTAGTTTGGTAAGTTTTATAAGTTATAAAAACTATAAACATGATTTTTACGTCTTTTCGGCTAATACCGTAAAATTAACGTTTTTCGTCAATTAAAACTTAGACGATCGGACCCGTCTAATGTAAACATTTTAAAAGTCACTGATATATAAGTATTTAATACAAGTCCAAACCGATAAAACCCGAACTAAATAACATATGGACATTAACGGGCTAAGTTAGCATTATTGGACTAATAATCCAACTAAATGGGCTAAACACTTATAAACTAACTTATTGGGCTTAACCCACTTGGGCCCAACATCTAAAGTATAATACTGATAATAAAAGTATAAAATGGTCTAATTTAAGATAAGGGACTTATAATAGGCTTATTGGACCTAAAATATGTAAATAGGTAAAACTAGTAAACTAGTATAAAAGTTACCAATACATAACACTAAAATAAGTAAATGAGAATGTATAAACCCACTTGATCATCATCATATATATAAAATCATCATATGTATACATAATTGTTATTTTTATAAAGCCATTGGACAAGAGTCTAAGACAAGTATTATTTTTCTAGGTTTCCGTGATTGAAGCACGTACCGTACATCCGAATTGCCGATAACCCGCTTTCCCACATCAACGTGAGTTCATAGCCTCGCACTCTTTTAAATGTTTTTATGAAATATTTTATAAACTCGCGAGGTAGATAACATGTTAGTTTTTTTTTATGGAATAGGACACTAGTTGTCCCGATTGTCTGTTTATTGATTTGGACCCGAATGATTGTATGACCCGATGAATGATTAAATGACCCGATAGATGAAATGAAATGGATTATTAAAGTTAGGTTATGTCACTAAAAGTCCCATTAGCATGAATTGTGAACTACCGGGATTTGGTAGACGCTTATGCATATAATAGTACTATTTGGGGAAGATCACCCTAGTTCGCGCCTTGATGGTTGATCCCCGTCGTGCCACATTGATTGGTAAGCGAATTTATGTATGAGAAGATTTACACCAGCGTGATTATTGTGACGATACGCTATTTTAGATGGGCAAATGAGTTTCGAGCTAGCTACCCGTTGTTTGTTGTAGTAAGGTAACAATGTCATGCGGCTTATAATAATCCAAATAACGAAATACTACCATACGCACTAAATTACGATATATTGTCTGACTAGCAATACGGAGTCTCACTATTGATATTATGTTCGTGTTTTGGTTTTTCATAACCATATTCATATAACGGTTTTTATTTAACTCTATACAACGTTATAAAACGTATTGTATGATGTTTTTAACGACAATGGTTGGTATAATGATTCTGAAGGCAAAAGCCTATATTATAATTTTTGATAAGGATTTGTATAAAATGACTTTGGCTATTTTATGTCCTATAACAAAGATTGGTACAAAATGATGTTCGGTAATAAATTTATACCGATGTTATATTGATGGATTTCATTAAACTCTATGAATTCACTCGGCGTTTTCGCTGACCTTTTCTTTTAACATGTTTTGTCTCAGGTACTTGAAGGTAATTCTCGGGAAGACAACAAGAATTCATGGCCCGCACTTTAATAATAATTTCCATTCAAATGCTTTGTAAAAATTGTATGAAATACTACGACTTGGGACCTATGTAAATTTGATATTTATGAATGGAAATGTTGTATTATTAAACGACACGATTTTTAAGCGTTTTCTATGGTGTGAGTAATGTGCTATCCCGTAACACCAACGAGTCTTCCGTTGTATTGAAATGTTGTAAATTTAGGGGTGTTACACTTATCAGCGTGAAGATAACCTTTGTCGGCGTTAGACAAATAAAGTGGAAAATCTAATTTCACATAAAGACCAATAACAATGCATATCATGTACATATGTTAGAAATACGTTTTAACGTATATTAGAAGTATCGGTCACTCCACAATATGATTTATGTTGTAATAGCTCGTAGTTAGTAATTAGTTATTAGTTGCTTATTAACTTAAGTAAGAACCGGTCCATGGGCTTGTCATGGACCGGCCCAAGCCCAATGTTAGGCTTGGACTATAAATACCCCTTTCCACTAAGGAAAGGGGTTGGTTGTTGTCATTTCTTTGATTCCATATTAATAAAATACACATAGTTTCTCTCACTTTCTCTCTCTAACTTTCTCTATCTAGAAATCAACAAACCCCTTCATAGATTCATTGATTATCAATATTCTACATTTGGTATCAAGAGCTATGGGGTGATTTAAGGTAGTGATTTGTGTGGTTTTTTAGTTTTTGATTGTATTAGTGTTCTTTAAGAAAACTCATCTTGATTCTTGGTGTTTTTGGTGTTTTTGTGATTGGGATTAGTGGATAAGTATTAGTTGTTACTTATTTTAGTCGAAAGCACAAAACTTTTTGGGTTATTTGGTCAAAATCTGGGCTTAATCTTCATTTTTACTGTTCGACTGTTCATCGGAACGATCTTCTGTTCATTCAGCAAAAGTTCCGGATCAAGAAGTTCCAGATCAAGAAGTTCCGGATCAACAAGTTCCGAACCAAGGAAACTTCCGGATCAAGAAGTTCCGGATCAAGAAGTTCCGGATCAAGAAGTTCCGGATCAAGAAGTTCCGGATCAAGAAAGTTCCGAACCAAGGAAACTTCCGAATCAAGAAGTTCCGGGTCAAGAAGTTCCGGATCAAGCCAGAAGTTCCGGATCAAGAACTTCCGAATCAAGAAGTTCCGGATCAAGCCCAAAAGTTCCGAACCAAGAACTTCCGAGTCAAGAAGTTCCGGATCAAGCCAAAAGTTCCGAATCAAGGTAATCTTCCGAATCAACAAAAAGTTCCGAATCAAGGTAATCTTCCGAATCAAACTTCCGAATCAACAAAAAGTTCCGAATCAAGGGTTATTTTGCTTGTTTTTTCGACGATTTTTTTAGAGGATTTAATCTTGGTTTCTTACAACAAAAACACAACACAATTCACAAGCTTTACTTCACTGCTCGATCAACCGATAATCTCTGTTTCTTTGAAGAAAACAAAATGAATCCAAATTCAGTAATGCCTCAGATGACATCTCTTACGGATATATCAATCATAACGGGAACTGATAGCCGTCCACCGATGCTTATTAAAGAGGTGTTTGAGGCATGGCAAGGTCGAATGATGCAATATCTAAAGGGGAAACCGACATACGGAAGGCTTATGGTCAAATCGATTTTGAATGGTCCACTCGACTATGGTACCATTGTGGTTGACAACGTGACTAGACCACGAGAATTTGAAGAACTCACTCCAGCTCAACAACTTGTTGCAGATGCAGATGAAAAAGCTCTTCAAACAATTCTCCAAGCTCTTCCCCATGACATCTATAGGATGGTGAGTCAGTATACGGTGGCAAAGGATCTATGGGAACGTCTTAAGGTGTTGCTACAAGGAACGTCTCTCACCAAACAGGAAAGGGAATGTCAGTTGTACGACCTGTTTGATAGATTCACGTACAACCCAGGGGAAACGCTTCACGATTATTACTTCAGATTCACCACACTCATGAATGATCTGAATGTATACAATCTTGTGATTGCACCATTCCAGGTTAACACCAAATTCTTGAATACTCTACCTCAAGCTGAATGGGGTGAGTACATTACCGATGTCAAGTTAACCAGGGATCTGCATAAGTGCAATTTGGATCAAATATATGCCTTCCTTCAGCAGCATGAGAAGCATGTGATTATGCACCGTTCTCCTCGCGGTATGTACCCAGATTCCTTAGCTTTGATGGCGAATCAACCAAGCTTGTCTCACAACAACACACCTTATATCTTGGGACATCAAGCCTATCATCAATCACCTTACATGACACCAGCCTTTCCCCAATACTCGATTCTACCACAACCACCCACCTCACATCAGCAACAATATCGGTTCAATGCACCTTCACCACAGTATGCTTCACAACTTCATCCAGCAAATATTGCACCTTATGCTCAGCCTTCATATTCTTCTTATCTAGAGAATGCAGCATTTCCAACAAGCTACCCTGATCAAATGAGTATTCCTTCTACTGATTATGCAGCTCATCCAGATCAAGCACTGTATTGTGATGATGAAGAAGTCCCCGTTCCTGTTTTCCAACAAGGAGCTGACCCAGTTGAAGTGCTAACTACTATGTCTGCTTATCTCACACGAACTTTAAGCATATGAGGATACAGAGGATCAGCTCCTACCAACAATCAGTTGAGGAATTCATCCAATTCTCGCTAACAAGCTACAATTGAGAATGGCAGGGTAATGGTTCAGCCAATTCAACCATATCAGGGGAGACCTTCCACATCAATCAATGCTCGCACAGTCAATCCTGCTCCTACTCCAATGGTCAATAATCCTCCACGGGCTAATACAGGCAAGTTGAGAATGATTATATGCTACAACTGCAAGGAAGAGGGTCATATGTCCAGGGATTGTAAGAAACCCAAGAGGAGAAGGGATGGACAGTGGTTTGCAGAAAAGATCTATCTGGTAAATGCTCAGGCGCAGGGAAGGGAACTTGATGAAGAGGAGCTTGCATTTCTTGCTGACCCAGGGATTGCTGAACAAGACGTTGTCACTACGCAGAATGCAGCTTACCAAGCCGATGATCTTGATGCGTATGACTCCGACTGTGATGATTTTCAAACTGCAAAGGCTGCTCTCATGGCAACTATCTCCAGCTTAGGGCCAGATAAGAGATCTGAGGGTACTTATTAATAACACCGATAATGCCACTGATGCTAGTATTCAACCACATCAAGTTGTGCAAGAGAGTGCTGATTCGAATGAATCTTCGGTGGTGAGTCTTTCAAACGAGGAGACAAACAATGATAGCAATATCAATGTGAGTCCCCAGACTTTGAGTGAATCACAACCGGGACCCAGTTCGCATACGCCTACTCCTGCTCAACAAGATTTGGTCATGGTTCCTGCTACATTACTTAGCCAAATAAATGCTGCACTCTTAGAAACCTTAGCTAAGAATAAGAATTTGTCTGATGAGCTTGCCTTAAGTAATGAGAAAGTTCAAACCTTGGAACTAGTGCCTTCGTCTAGTGTTCTAACTAATCTCGAATATGATCACTTTAGAAACAAACAAATGGGTCACTTGCAAGAAATCGAAAACTTAAGAGCAAATCTGTCTAATGAACTTAAAGAAAAGGAGTTAGTGGTCACTAATTTTCAAAAACTTCAAACGGATTTTGAATCACTTGAATCTAAGAAGAATGAAATGGAGATTAATGCCACTAATAAGATTAGAAGTCTAGATTACTTGCTGTTAAGACAATACGCTGCTTCTCAACTAGTTCACTTATTTGATGCTTCATTTAGAGAATTTAACTTATCACGTCAAAAAGGCCTTCCCCCTAATCCACGGTATGCAAAACAAGCTTTAAGACATAGTCCTAGACTTTATAATGCAACTCAATTAGGATTGGCTTTAGACCCGATTGTTTTTCCCGATGATAGAACAAGTAAGGATCTAGTTGATGAGGATCGGTCATACAATTCTGCAAAATATCCCGAGTGTGATTATTTTAAAATGAATAAGGAGCTTGCAAAAACTGATTTTAGAGTTCGCTTCCATATGGATAAGGATCTCATCACAGCACCAACCTACATGATAGAGGAAGAAAGCCCTAGTACATTTCCTACACTTGTCAACATGGAAGGTCCTAAGGAAATTCCAAAGAATCTTCCACCTGTTAGCACTGTATGGTTAAACTTGCAAGAGATTAACCGATACTTTACTAACTTTGACAAGGTCATTTTGGAATGTACGACTTCAAATGGCTTAAACGCCGGAGAATAGGCTTTCGAACACATGAACGAGGTGTTTAAAACTGAGATCAATCCGTTTGTCGAAAGTCTAAAAGGAAGTTTTGCATCTCTTAAGGAAAATCTTCAGTTTGAAATTGGGGAAGTTCAAAAAGTGTTTTATGAAATGGACACCGCTTACGAACTGCAACTAATTGAAAAAGAAAAGATTTTAACCGAATATGACCGATTCTTGTCCGAAGTAATCTCGTGTGATGTGCTTACTACTGTAAATGTTAATTATTCGAATGAGCTTACATCAGCTATGATGAATTGTGATGATGTGCATATTTGTGATGATGTTTGTGATCTTTCTGTAAATGTTGCTGAAACTGTAAATGAGGTAGATAATCATTCTTGTCACGAATCTAACGCTGAGTTTTTAAAGCTACAAGATTCTTACAATTTACTTTCAAAACGCTTTAATCAATTAGAACAACACTGTATATCTTTAGAATTAAAACAACAAACTCAAAATGAGGATCTTTTGATATCAAATGGTTGTGAAAACGGTGTTGAGACTAGTGACAAGATGATTGCAATTGTTGAGACATTAGAGGAAGAAATCATGAGATTGAAGAGAGAGGTATCATCAAAGGAAACATTAAAATTGGAACTAGAGGCTGCAGAGTCTAAAAACCAAGTCTTAGAAATTAGACTATCGTCTGTTCTAGGGGAGATGGATCGAACAAGACAGGGACTATCCGCTCTTTATGGTTCACTAGAAGAACGCTTCGCTTTTAATGCGGCACAGCAACAATATTATGTTGAACAACTGAACTAAAAGTGCGAGGAAATCTCTGATTTGAACATCCTGCTCATAGACAAAAATATGGTTTTGGCTGAGTTAAAGGAGACACTTCTTCTCACCCGACAAGAAGTTGTTGATAACTTAGCTACCGACTCTGCACCGTCCACTAGTGCTCCAACAACCAAATTAGTAGTGCTTTATAAGAATCCGCTTCATAAGAGAAACCCGGTTACCTACGATGATTATATGAGGAATGCCATTAAGCATGTCGATCTTCTTAGGGATATTTTAGACGATCTTTATGCCTTAGATCCCTCAAGTAGCGACTACTATTCGGCTCATGAATATGTTAAGCGAGTTCAATATTGCTTGGCTTATTTGCAATACATAGGTACACCAGGTTCTGCACTACTTAATAATAGGCCCATTGCTGTCACTCCATTTAATAAGACTCCAGGAGCGAAACCGTCATTGGCACAATCAAGTAAGACACCTTTAAAATCTGTTGCTAATGTTCCCACTTTGCCTTCTACAGGATTAAAAGCGACTACTAAGGCTAAAGGATCGCCACTCAAGAAAGCTAAGATCAAGCCCTCCACTAGTAGTGCCACAAAGAAGAAAGTAGAAGTCCACAATAGGAATGCTAGTTCAGTTTTAAATAATACGAATCATGTTAAGACTAAAAGCTCTGCGCCTGTGCAGCAGCCTAAACCATTCGTGAATTCTGATTTAAATTGTTGGAATTGTAATGAATGTATGTTTTCCCAGCGTCATGATTTGTGTCTGATTGATCACGTTAATGAAATGAATGCCATTAAGAATGGTCTTGAATGGAAGCCAACGGGTAGAACTCGTGCCCAAGTTGGCTGGCAATGGCGTCCCACTGGTAGGACCTTTACACTAGATGGTAAAATGTGCCCTTTAACTAGGAATGCATCCATTGAGGTTAGGTCTGAGCGTCCTTTAGTTAGGAATACTCGCACTCAAGTATGGAAACAGCGCCCTTTAATTAGGTCAGCCCCCACTATAGTGCCTATCAGTGAAGAAATACCTCAGGATTTAAGCCAACTAGAATCTACACCACCAATTAAGAAGAAGAAGGCTAGGAAATCTAAGAAACCTAGAGTTAGCAAATCTAAGATTATTAAATCTGTACCTGCTAATAACAAGGAACACTCAGATTCCGATACCTCTACATTGTCTTTGTGTGGTGATATTTTCAGGTGGTCCAAATCATCCTGTGGTATTTGGACTCCGGTTGTTCAAAACATATGACCGGAAATCGCTCGATGCTCCGAAATTTCGTCAGCAAGTTTCTTGGTACGGTTAAATTCGGGAATGATCATATAGCAGAGATTATGGGGTACGGTGAATATCAGATTGGAAACGTGACGATTTCTAGGGTATACTATGTAGAAGGTTTTGGTCATAACTTATTCTCAGTAGGACAATTTTGTGATTCCAACCTTGAGGTTGCTTTTCGACAACACACTTGTTTCATCCGCAACTTGGAAGGAAAAGATTTGTTGAAGGGATCTCGTGGTGCAAATCTATATTCCTTGTCCTTACAAGACATGATGGCCGCCTCTCCAGTATGTCTTCTCTCTAAGGCTTCTAAGACCAAGTCATGGTTATGGCATCGCAAATTATCTCATCTTAACTTTGATGCTATTAATCATCTGGCTAAAAACGAGTTAGTTCGTGGTCTTCCAAAGCTTAAATTTCACAAGGACCATTTATGTTCCGCGTGTTCAAGGGGGAAAAGTACCAAGAAATCTTACAAGCCCAAAGCTGATTGTGGATGATTTCTCAAGGTTTACATGGGTTAGATTTTTACGTACAAAGGATGAAGCACCGAAGGCTATCATTACTTTTCTGAAGTTCATCCAGGTACGTTTGAATACCACTGTCCGCCGTATTCGTACAGACAATGGTACAGAGTTCGTCAACCAGACTCTTCGTGATTATTATGAAGGAGTTGGTATATCACATGAAACATCCGCTGCACGCACTCCACAACAAAACGGTGTCGTTGAAAGACGGAATCGTACACTTATGGAAGCTGCTAGGACCATGCTTATTTATGCGAACGCTCCATTGTTCTTGTGGGCAGAGGCTATTTCTACTGCATGTTTCACCCAAAACCGTTCTATCATTCGGAAACGCCATGGAAAAACACCTTATGAGCTTCTACATGACCGCAAACCCGATGTTTCATTTTTCCATGTGTTTGGTGCTCTGTGTTATCCAAACATCAATAGTGAGAACTTGGGTAAGCTTCAACCAAAAGCCGATATAGGTATTTTCATTGGTTACTCACCGTCCAAAAGAGCATACCGAATCTATAACCGTCGTCTTGGCAAGATTGTAGAAACTATGGACGCAGATTTCGACGAGCTGACAGCGATGGCTTCTGAGCAACACAGCTCTGAACCCGCGCTTCATGAGATGGGAACCGGTGCTATTAGCTCCGGATTAGTTCCCAACAATCCTACTTCTACATCATTTTTACCACCAACAAGGCCCGAGTGGGATAAACTGTTTCAACCGTTGTTTGATGAATTCTTCGATCCCCCGACTGATGAAGTTCCAGCACCTGTAGTAATTGCTCCAATACCTGAAGTGGTTGCTCAAGCTAATGAACCTTTATCTAATGCATCTACAATTCACATTGAACCGGATGCACCTTCACCAAGTGATTCTCAAACTACACCTGAATCATCACCCCTACTTGTGCCTAATGATGTAGAAGAGGATTCTACTGATCACGACTTGGAATATGCTCACCTGCAAGAGCTTCCTTTCTTTGGTGTAGCGATCCCTGAAAACCCTTCAGCCGCGTCTACCTCAGAAGAAGCTCCTTCTATTGTTCACTCCAGACCACCTAGGATTGAAAACCATAGCACTAAATGGACAAAAGATCACCCGATTAGGAATGTTATTGGAGATCTAGATCGACCAGTCTCTACACGCCATCAATTACAAGAGAGTGCACTATATTGTTACTTTGATGCATTTCTCTCTGAAGTTGAACCCAAAAATTGGCAGCAGGCTATGACCCAATCATCTTGGATTGAAGCTATGCAGGAGGAACTCAATGAATTCAAACGACTAGAAGTATGGGAATTGGTTCCTCGCCCTGACAAGGTTAACATCCTTACTTTGTTATGGGTTTATAAGGTTAAACTTGATGAGATGGGTGCGGTATTGAAGAATAAAGCTAGATTGGTCGCTAGAGGATATAAACAAGCCTTGTGTATAGACTTTGAGGAATCTTTTGCTCCTGTGGCTAGATTGGAGGCGATTAGACTATTCCTTGCGTTTGCTGCTCATATGAACATGATCGTCTATCAAATGGATGTGAAGACGGCATTTTTGAACGGTGAACTAAGGGAAGAAGTTTATGTTAGTCAACCGGATGGGTTCGTCAGTACGGAGTCTCCTAATCATGTGTACAAGCTTAAGAAGGCTCTCTATGGGTTGAAACAAGCTCCACGCGCGTGGTATGATCTCCTGTCAACATATCTCATGTCGGAAGGCTTCTCCAAAGGCAAAGTGGACCCCACTCTATTCACTCTCAAGGACGGCAACGACATGCTTCTGGTACAAATTTATGTTGATGATATAATATTTGCTGCCACTAACATAGAATTGTCTAAACAATTTGAGAAGATAATGTCCACACGCTTTCAGATGTCGATGATGGGAAAAATTTCATTTTTCTTAGGATTACAGATTTCTCAGAATCCCAGAGGCATCTTTATAAATCAATCCAAATATGCTCTAGAATCTCTTAAGAAATATAACTTTGAAAATTGTGACCCCGTAGACACTCCAATGGTGGAGAAATCCAAGTTAGATGAAGATAGGAATGGGACTATTGTCGATCCAAAACTTTACCGTGGGATGATCGGCACCCTTCTATATCTGACTGCTAGCAGGCCTGATTTGCAATTTGCTGTATGCATGTGTGCCCGGTATCAGGCTCGGCCTACCGAAAAGCACCTACATGTTGTGAAAAGGATCTTTCGGTATCTAAAAGGAACACTTCATCGTGGTCTATGGTATCCGAAAGATTCCTCGATTGCTTTAATATCATACGCAGATGCCGATCATGCTGGATGTCAAGACACGAGGCGTAGCACTTCTGGATCTGTGCAACTCCTAGGAGATAGATTGATCAGTTGGTCTTCAAAAAGGCAGAAAAGCGCTGCAATTTCTAGCACGGAGGCTGAATACATCGCCATGTCCGGTTGTTGTGCTCAAGTCCTTTGGATGAGATCACAATTAACTGACTATGGTCTTAGCTTTAGCAAAATCCCGATGTATTGTGACAACAAGAGCGCCATTGCCCTTTGCTGCAACTATGTTCAACACTCCCGGGCCAAGCACATAGACATTCACTACCATTTCATTAAGGAGCAGGTGGAGAACGGAGTGATCGAGCTGTATTTTGTCACTACTGAGTACCAGCTGGCGGATATGTTCACCAAAGCATTAGATCGAGGACGAATTGAGTTTTTGATCGACAAGCTTGGCATGAAATCATTCACTCCAGCGACTCTCAAAGAGTTGGCAGAAGAATCAGCTGAATAGTCGTGGTAAACTATTCAGAGTATCCTTTGGTTGTGATCATGTATATTATAGTAAATATATAAACCACAAAAGAAAATACAAAAATATAAAACCAACAAAAACCATAAAAAATATAAAACCTAGAAAAACCATAAAAATCATAAAATCAAGAAAAACCAAAAATATGTTTTTGTTTTAAATCGGGCATGTCTTTTAGTACGGTAATATTTACGGCCTTAGAAATGTCGATCAATATTGACACGGTGCCATAAATAGAGTCCGTATAAAAGTTGTACATTTTTAAAACATGCCCATTATGGCTTGTAGTTATTTCAGACTGCAACCCGGTTTTCATATTAAAGTCACGTATTTCCTTGGAAAACGTTGGCTCAGAACGGGAATTAATTTTCTCGGGCGTGATTTACAAGCCAAATCATGCAAAGGGATCAAGTTTACTTTACAACTTGGTCTAACACGAATTTGTGTACGTCTCAGTGCATTAATTTGTTAAAATAAGAGAAATCTTATTGACACCACGAATCAAACTTTTTCAAGAGATAAATTGGAAATGCTTTCATCACTATTTGACTCTTTAAACAATGACTACAGCTCTTTAAATAGAAAACGGGTCATCGTTTAAGGGGGAGAAAATAGTAAAATCATCTTCGTCATTAAAATTGATTTTCAAAAGTGATTGTGAAAATTAAGGGCTACATGGTAATTGAGTGGTTTTGCTTTAGAAAATGACTTGTGATAGGCATTGCTTTTAGATATTGGAGATATGCTAATATTGTGTGTAAGTTAAACAAGGGATAAGTGAAATGAAAAAGTAAGAAACAAAAAGAAAAAGGAGTGAAAATGTAGGGACTAAAGTGATATTAGTTGAAACTTGTCAAAAAAATTTTTTTTGACCTAAGTCAAACAACACACCCCCCGCCCCTCACTATTCTCCTTTCACTGTTTATTCATCACTTTGCCGCCATTGTTGAAAACAAAACACACACAAGCATTCAAATCATTCGTCTATTCATTCCATCTTGTTCATTCACTAAATAAGGTAATTAACATCGATATTTAACTTATAAATTCGTCTAAATCATCATCTATATCCCCTTAATTGTTTCGGATAATTAACAATTATTAGATTTAGGGTTTATTCTTTAATTGGGGTTAATTAACTAGGGATTTGTGGTGGGTTTTGCCCGGATTAGTAAGATATGATGTTTAAATGCCTTAGTTTGCCTTAGAAACTCACAAACGCGCTAGAACAATCATCTGAGTTTCGTTTGTAAAAGTTCCGGATGAACATGGATTAAAACTTCCGAATGAAGGATTTCTTCTGAAAAACTTCCGAATGAGGAAGTTCCGAATGAAGGACTTCCGAATGAGGAAGTTCCGAATGAAGAACTTCCGAATGAAGGAAGTTCCGAATGAAGAACTTCCGGATGAAGGAAGTTCCGAATGAAGAACTTCCGGATGAAGGAAGTTCCGAATGAAGAACTTCCGGATGAAGGAAGTTCCGAATGAAGAACTTCCGGATGAAGGAAGTTCCGAATGAAGAACTTCCGGATGAAGAAGTTCCGAATGAGGAGAAGTTCCGAATGAGGAAGTGTTCCGGATGAAGATGTTCCGAATGAGGAAAAGTTCCGGATGAAGAGTTTGATTATTATTGTTGGCATGCTGTATATGTACTTGTTGTTTTATCTTATGAAATGTGTTATGCTTAGAAGTAAGAATGATATATATCTATATGTTTTTGTGCATCAACCTTTCATGTCTTATCTTAAGCAGATACAATGACTAATCCAACAGTACAAGCAATCCAAGAATCTAGAGAAGCCGATATTGCTAAAGCACGAACCCTTAAGTTTATACCCAACAACTACCGGCTGAAGCAAGTCTCTAAATCCACTCACCATGGTTTTAAGGTCACCATAGCCATTCTCAATAACTCTCATTTCAAGAACGCCCTTAGGAGTACAGCCTCGGTGCCTTATGAGTATATGTTTGAATTTTGGGCTACCAAGGAAATCACTTCGAACAAGATCACCTTCACCATCGACAACAAGCAGCAGACACTCACAGTTTCAGACTTCCGTAAGATTCTTGGTATACGGGATACACCCAAGGGCATGTCATTCTCGAGGGATCCTACTAAAGATGAACTCGTGGAGTTATTTGACGCACTTGGATGTCCGGAAATACGATTTGCATCTGAGTTTACCACTGCTAAGGTGGGACAACCTTGGAGAGCATTGATGGGTATTCTCAGTAAATGTCTTACACCAAAAACGAGTGGCCATGATGCTTTGCGCAGTCCGATAATAAACCTCTTCTATGGCATGTACAAAGCTGCAAATTCAGATTATGCTTTGTTGATATGGGAAGAATTCACCTTTCAACTCTTCCAGAACAAGAAGCTGAAGACAAACTTCTTTCCTTATCCTCGATTTATTAAGCTAATCATTAATTATTTTATGAAGCTTGATACTACTATTGATAGGCGTACAGCAGGTCGCTATCACACTGAAGAAGCTGATGATACTGTGGATCTGAGGCATGAAGGACCGTCTATTGGTGTGATTCCGGGTCCTATTCCTGATTACCTTCTGTCTGACAAAATCAAAGGTTCTGCTGATTACAAGCTACTGCAGATAGAAATCAAGAGGCTGAAAGCAAACCTTCAGACTGGAGAAGACTCGTCCACAACGGTTAAGAGTAAAGGTAAACGCAAACAACCAGCTGCGTTACCTGAACCCGAACCTAAGAAGAAGAAGACAGAGGGTAAGAAGGGAAAGGGTAAGGCTGATGAGATGGCTTTACGTGATGAAGAAGATATTGTTGATCCTGCTCTTGATAAAACCGAGAAACAAATGATGAAGATTGCTATTAAAAGGAGTAGGAAAGATACAGGCGGTAGTGGTTCAGGTGCAAGGGTAGATATTGAGGATGAGTACGTGGAACCGGATGATGTTGATGAGTTTGGGTCACCTGAACATTATTCCACTTCGAAGGAGCCATCAATTCCTATTACCGCAGGTGTGGAAAAGGAGTCTGTTGCCCCTACGATCATGGTGTCAACTCAACCCTTAGCAACTCAACCTCCACCCATACAACCCTTACCAACCAGACCGGCTTCAACACCATTTCTTCAACCACCGATAATTCCCATCCTTAGCACCGCAGTAACAACCGAGCCTATTCAATCAACCCAGAGCAGCTCTGCAACATCTGCAATGGCTGCATTAGTGATGGCCGAAATGTTTGACAAACATGTGGATACTCACAAACGCGAAATGGATGAACTTCGCCAAGAGTTGCAAAGACGAGCTCAAAGGGAAGAAGCATCTAAGAAAGCCCAAGAGGAGATGATTGCTAGGTTCGCTTCAGATATGGAGTTGACTCGAAAAGCACATGCAGAAGAACTTGCTCGGGTTAAGCAGGCTGAGGCTGATAAGCATGCTGCACGTATTACCAGACTTCAAGCGATGAGGGATAAATATAAGGAACAAAAAGAAGCACTTGAAGCATCTGTGAAAGAAAGAGTGCAAGAATCCGTTGAATCCTTAATGCCTAAACTTCGTGATGAGTTGAAGACACTTGCTGCTGACAACTTGATGGTCAAATCATCCAATCCTTCAGAAGCCGCCTACAAGATTGCTTATGACCTGACGGATTTTGAATTGAAGAAGATCCTTAAGGCTCGTATGGTGGAACTTGGATCATTTGATAAGTCTAGAATTCAACGGGCTCTATACAAATCCCTGAATGATGCTATCATGGAGGATGATAGATTATTCAAAACGTTTGGAAGTGTGGTACCATATCACATCTTACCTGAGGAAGAAAGGGAAGAAAGTGAAGAAGAGGGTACGGGTGAAGAAGAGGAAGAAGAAGAAGAAGAAGGAGAAAAGGATAAGAACGTTGACGAGGGTGGTGATGATGATGAGGATGATGAGGATAATGACGATGATGAGGATGATGATGATGGCGATGATGGTGGTGATGAGAATCAGGAGAGTGCTAGGGGTAGTAACGGGGATGACAATCAGGATGATGATGGGGGTGAACAACCGAAAGAGGGAGACAAGGTTACCAGCTCCAAGAAAACTGCTAAGACTGGAACCAAGTCCAAGAAAGATGCAGCACAGAAGGACAAATCTACATCATCAGAATCAAGACGAACTAAGTGGCGCCACGATGTGAATGCCACTACAGCGTCATCAGTTCCTGGTATCTCTATCGCTGTATCTTTACCTATTACCACTAACCCCATTAGTTCTGTGGTTGTTCCTCCTGTGATTGCAGAATCAGTGACGGAACCCGAAGCTGCACAACACTCCCCAGTTCACGACACTGCTGAAATGCCTGAAACTGAACCAACAGATGTTCGCACTTCAACTCCTCAACAACAAGTTCAACAATCTACGGTTCCTGAACCAAGTACACGAGTTTGGGAAGACACGTTGGAGATAGACGAAACTGCACCACCACAGGCTTGGATCACGGCAGCAGCACAATATGATCCGATCACAGATGCTGACAAAGATGTGCTGTATCTCCGTATCCGAAGTCCGATTGACTTATGTGCATTTCTTGCTCATGAGTATAAGACTTCGGTTACTCCATCCTTGGTGAAGAAAGCGCTGAACGATAGGAGACTTCGCGCCAAAACCCGATTAACCCGAATGGAGTTCGAGTATTATGCCGATGAGATCCTGAAGGCTTTGAAAACCGTTCAACGGCCAGGACTTCATGAATCAGAAAGAGCTCCACCTCCAATGGATCCTGCTCAAGATAATCAGATTGCTCTTGACTTCTTCGTCACCAATGATCTTGTGTATCTACTGAAAGGGTCATCAAAGTACGCAACCTCCCTGACCTTGCTGAAAGCTGCCAACTGGGGGACAATACCCTTCATCGAGGAAAAGGTAAATCGACTCTGGGTCCCAAAAATTAATCGTAATTATGATATGTATGCTGTCATAGGTGCATCTCATTGGGACGAACGAGTCCGAAGGGCGTACAGGGGTTGCTGCTTGGTCAATTCTGGAAGCAATGTTAGATCCGACATCCGCATCTCCAGCATCTTAGGAATGAAAACTGAAGCCAAGAACGGCTATTATCATGTGACGGAGATTCGTTTGAAAAGGGAGGATGACAGGGAATACAAAATCCAGCAAGGAGATTTTTCCATCATTCGCCTTGAGGATATCGAAGATATGCTGCTTCTAATGACCCGAGATCAACTTACACACATTCCTCGTGAAGATCTGATTGCATTGAATACAACACTTCGTATGTTCACACGAAGCGTTGTCATCAAGTCACGAGTTGAAGATCTTCAGTTGGGAGTCGAAAGCTATCAGAGGAAGCTCAATTTAACCCGTCCTGTGAATCAAGTGCTACCTCAACATGTAGAAAGATGTCCCTATACCGGCATTTCTGTCCCGAATTACGGCATTTTCTACTTGAACAGTCGAGGTTTGATGAAGTTTATGAGGGTGGGGGAGCTCCACAAGTATAGTGATGGAACTCTTATACAAGTCAGAGGAAAGTTGGAGCATCTGAACTCGGGTGGGACTTTGCCAGAGATGACGGAGGATTGGCATCCGGGTTACCGGCAGATGGCGAAGTACGTGATCAAGAAGATTGATCAAAAGCTCCGTGAACGTAGATTGATGAGGAGCTTGGAAAGGTTCGTGGGTGGAAGACCGTATTTAGTGCACCACAAGCTACTGCAACGATCCATCTAATGGGTCGTACATTTCAGGTCACTTTATATTGGGTTTCAATTGTGAATATGTATATTTGTGAATAATGTGCTTGTATGGCTTGCTGTAGTGTTACGGTATGATAATTTTTCAAGAATTTCTCACGAGATTCTAAATCTTTCAAAATATGTCATACCAAAGCACTACAACTATCCCTTATTAACTTAAGGGGGAGCAATAACTTGTTCTATGGCCAAACATCGATTTCATTTTTTACCCAAAGACCGGTTAATCCATTCAATATCCCAAATATTAATGGTTAACATTTTGGATAAGGGGAGAAAATGGGATTAAGGAGACGTAAGTGATACTTGGCTAAAAGATGAAAAAGACTTAAAGATTATCCAACTTAATATGTGTAAAGCACGTGTTAAGGGGGAGCGTTTTTGATGAACAAAACACCTAAGGTACAAAACTTTTGATTTCAATATCACAAGTACTTTAGGTGATTTTCAATGATTTTTCATGGTGGCAATTCCTTCCCAAAACACGCTTAATTCACGACGGATGTGGTGACAAAAGGGTGGTAGGAATAGGTTTAGTCCAATGATTCATCAGAACCGATGGAATCTTCCCAAGGACAATTCCCTAGATAGAATTAGAAGTCCTAGGAAAGATGGAGAAAGAATGTGAACGTAGCTGAATGCCGACCAAGTACTTAAGCTAGCACTGGAACAATCACAACAAGGTGCTAGTGATGACGTATTGGTAAGCATTGAAGGGGTTGAAGAATGAAAAAGAAATGTAAAGATAAAGGGTGTAAAGAAAGAAGCCCTCCTTACAACTTTAGGCAGAAACCGGGTCAATACATATGCTATTGAGGTCATTTTTGTTAATGATTCTCGGTATTGAAGAAAGACATCATGGACCCAGTGATGCAATGCACAACCCTTCCCCAGCTAACTCAAATATCTCTCAAAAGGTATTTGTTTTAATCACACGGAGATCAACACGTTATCTATTGGTTTATTCACTCCGAATAAACTGGTATTGAAAAGGTGGCACTCCTCTCCAGCCATCGCTCACTAAATCAAAACGCACAATCGAGTCTAGAGCCAAGAGATCATCAAAAGTCTCATTAGGACACTTTCCATTTATTCCTTGCTTTCTCACACACTGTGAAAAGTAAGAGATTTTCATGAGTCCTACGCAGTATTCCTGTAATATTGCCAGAACATCCGAGTAATACATAAGTATTACAATGAAGATGGAAATCCTGCTTGAGCCAACATCAAACAAGCTCATGGTAGGTTACACGTGCGGTTCTTTTAGAACCAATCTTGTGAAAGGTTTAATTCTTAATTGAACTTAAACTCGTTCCAGGCCTCTTCGCATTATCATATGATCTTGCCAGAACACTCAGAGTGACTCTTTATTGACCACAGTGACGAGTGGAAATCCTTCTAGTGTCAACATCAAACAGCACTTGGTAGGTAACGTGCAAGATTCTTTATGAATTGAGCTCGTGACAACTGGAAAGCAACGATGGTGAAAATCTTAATTGAAATTCACTTGTTCCAGGTTTCATGAATTGACGGCTTTTAATCACAAGGATAATTTATCCAAGTGATTCACTCTTTATGTTCGCAGTCAGCTTTGGACGGTCGAATAAAGAGAACAGGTTCACCCGCGAAATCCTGTCAGGAAGTTACTTAATTGAAACTATCCGTCACGGGTACGATATCTAATATCGTCCAACGGTCTTCACCGACCGGAGGTAAAATGCTACCGAATTAGAATAAAATGTTCAAAGCCATTTTATTCGTGTCGTTGCTGTGTACCTGTTAAAGACGGTGGCGTTGCTGTGTACCTGTTGAAGACGATGGCGTTGCTGAGTACCAATAAAGACGGTGGTGTTGCGGTGTACCTGTAAAAGTCGTTCCCACATGCTTATGTCTTTTGCAACAAAGTTCAACAAAAATTCAAGAAAGTACAAGATGAAGTCTTCCGCTGTACCAAACTCTGAAGCTTTCGAGAATTCAACAAAAAGACGTAAGTGTGTGGAACATGAAGTCACGAGGAGGCAAAGTTCACAAGAAAGGCAAAGATCGCACGTGAAAGGCCAAAGAACAATGCTCTCAAGTCAAAGCCAAAAAGATCAAACCAACATATTCACAACAAAAGAAAGAAAAGAAGAAAGGACTACGAGCTAAAGAACTAAGACTTAGTATAGTATGCTAGGTTTAGAACTTTGTAACGTGGAGTGACCTCCCTTAGGGGGAGATTGTTAGAAATACGTTTTAACGTATATTAGAAGTATCGGTCACTCCACAATATGATTTATGTTGTAATAGCTCGTAGTTAGTAATTAGTTATTAGTTGCTTATTAACTTAAGTAAGAACCGGTCCATGGGCTTGTCATGGACCGGCCCAAGCCCAATGTTAGGCTTGGACTATAAATACCCCTTTCCACTAAGGAAAGGGGTTGGTTGTTGTCATTTCTTTGATTCCATATTAATAAAATACACATAGTTTCTCTCACTTTCTCTCTCTAACTTTCTCTCTCTAGAAATCAACAAACCCCTTCATAGATTCATTGATTATCAATATTCTACAACATACTTTTACAATAAGTTCCCAAAACACATTTTAAGTAAGATTGATCATTCCAATACTTGTTACAAAGTATTGAAATCTTCCAGTATCAAAAGGTTTAGTCAATAAATTAGACACATTCTCTTCTGTGTCAACCCTATCTGACTGTATTAAACCTTTTTCAAAACAATATCTTATAAAATGATGTCTAATTTCAATGTGTTTTGTTTTAGAGTGATGTACATGATTTTTAATAATGCATAAAGTACTGTTATTGTCTACAAAAATCTTGGTATGCATGAAATTATACCCATAATCCAACACCTGGTTCTGAATCCATAAGACTTGTCCACAACAAGCAACTGTTGCAACATACTCTGCTTCAGTTGTAGAATTGGCCACCATTGTTTGTTTCTTGCATTGCCAAGATATCAATCTACTCCCAAGAAACTGGCATCCACCAGTTGTGGATTTTCTATCAAATTTGTCACCACCATAATCACTGTCTGAATATGCAATAAGCTCCAATGGTGAATCTTTTGGATACCATAATCCCAGATCTGGATAACATCTAAGGTATCTAAAGATCCTCTTGACAGCATGAAGATGACATTCTTTGGGAGTCACTTGATGATGTGCACATGCACACACAACAAACATAATGTCAGTTCTTGAAGCCGTGAGATACATCAATGAACCAATCATTGACCTATAGTGCCTGACATTCACTTCTTTTCCATCTCCAACTTTTCCCTAAGGGTGTTCTGTATCCATAGGAGCGCTAGCCCTTTTCCCATGTGGAGAAAAGCCAAACTTCTTCAAGATTTCTACTACATATTTATCTTGAGAGATGAAGATACCATCTTCTTTCTGCTGAACTTGTAACCCTAGAAAGAAGTTCATCTCCCCTATTGCACTCATCTTGAACTTGTCTGTCATAAGCTTGAAAAAGTCTTCACTCATCTTTGGACTAGAAGAGCCAAAGATGATATCATCCACATAGACCTAAACAAGTAATAAATCCTTACCAGTCTTCTTTGTAAATAAGGTCTGGTCTATGGTGCCCCTTTTGAATCCATTTTCCACCAGATAGGTGGATAATGTGCCATGCCATGCTCTTGGGGCTTGATGAAGTCCATACATAGCTTTCTTCACTCTATACACCTTGTGTGGATGTTCTGAATCTTCAAAACCAGGAGGCTACATTACATACACCTCCTCTGCAATTATGCCATAAAGAAAATCACTCTTCACATCCATTTGATAGACTATAAAGCCCATGCAGGAAGCATAGGCTAGAAAGATCCTTATAGCCTCAATCCTTGCAACAGGTGCAAAGACTTCCTCATAGTCTATCCCTTCCTCTTGTTTATATCCTTGAGCCACTAAACGTGCCTTGTTTCTGACCATAATGCCTCTTTCATCCTTTTTATTCCTAAGAACCCATCTTGTCCCAATAGGTCTAACATGCATGGGGCAATCAACCAACTCCCAAACATCCTGGATAGCAAATTGGTGAAGCTCATCTTGCATTTATTCCACCCAACTTGGTTCTTTGAGAGCATCAAAAATCTTTTTGGGTTCCTGTTGTGACAGAAAACAGGCAAACAAACATGCTTGAACAAGAGGGGTATCAACCTTCTTGTGAATATTGACAATAAATCCACCAAGATTCTGATGAGATCTTCTAGTTTACACAGGAGTCATCACCAATAATTAGAGAAGGAGGGTGATTTTTGATTGTAGAAGTAAGCCCTCCTCCCTCAATAAGTGTGTTATCCTCAATCTCATCTTCCATGTTACCAATATTCTCTTGAGACTCTCTTCCATCACCATCCGAATGAACCTCTCCATTTCTATTTGAAGGTTCACCTTGTTCAAAATTATTGGAAGAGAAAATATGGTCAAAAGATCTGTCAACACCTGAACCAAAGCTGTCAACGTTTGAGCCATCAACGCCTGAATTTGTCTTGTCAGCGCCAAAATTTCCTTTTTCAACGACTGAAAGATCATGCATGTTGTCAACTGGTGATACTTGGGGACCACCTTTTTCCTTTCCAGCAGCAACAACAGAAGCAAATGCATCTGTCCGTATGGGAATAGTAACATACTCAAGTATTGGTGTTGATTTGTCTGCTTGTGATTCAACCTCTTCATTAACCTGTTTACCTGAAACATTAACAATTGGTTCTTCCATAACATTTGAAGTCACTTTCACAATGTCTGGATTAGCAACAGGCATATAATTCAAATTCCTAGATAGAGGTTCCAAGTCAAATAACCAATTTGGACCACTTTCAGGATCACTAGGTTTACTTTCTAAAAACCTAACATGTACTTTTTCAAGTATACGTTTTTCTTTCTTAAGGTAAACTCTATATCCTCTACTCTGTACAAAATAACCCATGAAGTAGCCTTCATCACCTTTAGCACTAAACTTACCTAAGGCATCACTAGTGTCTAGCACAACTACATGACATCCAAAAGGTTTAAGAAAACTAATATTAGTTTTCCTTCTCCAAAGTAACTCATAAGGTGTTTTATTGTGAATCTTGTTGACTAATGCCCTATTCTGAACATACAAGCTGTATTCACAACCTTAGCCCAAAAAGCAATGGGAAAGTGAGCATCAGCCAACATAGTCCTAGCTGCTTCTATGAGAGTTCTATTCTTTCTCTCAGCTACCCCATTTTGTTGTGGGGTTCTAGCTACACTAAACTGTCTAGTAATCCCTTTCTTGGCACAAAAGTCATCTAATAACTTATTTCTAAACTCACCACCATTGTCACTTCTAAGTATCTTAACCTCATTACCAGACTTCTTTTCTATTTGGGTAATGAAGTTAATCAAAGTATCAGTAGTGTCACTTTTCAAAGCTAAAAAGAAAGTCCAAGTAAATCTAGAAAAATCATCAGTGATGACAAAACAGTAGGATTTACCATTCAAGCTTTCTATATTAGTTGGACCAAACAAGTCCATATGCAGCAAGTGAAGTGGTTTAGAACTAGAGTGCACTGATTTAGACTTAAATGAGACTTTGTGTTGTTTGCCTTTAAGGCATGCAACACAAGAGTGGTCATTATGGAAAGCCTTTTTAGGCAAACCATCAACTAAACCATGTCTCATAAGTCTGTTTATATTTTTAAAATTAATGTGCCCTAATCTCCTGTGCCAAAGATTACTCTCATCAACTGAAGCCTTAGCATATAGACATGACAAATTATTATTCATCCTAATTCCATTAAGATTCACATTATAAATGTCCTTATGCCTAGGTGTTCTTTACTCAATGAATTTCTCATCTGGTATTTTAAAATCTTTGCTCAACACCAAGCATTCAGTATCAGTGAAAAGAACCTTATTTTTGTTATCACAAACTTGTGATACACTAAACAGATTATAGTCAAGTTCTTTTACCAGAAACACGTTTTCAAAACGCAAATTGTTGGTGAGAAGAGTTCCTTTGCCAGTGATAGTTCCATATCCACCTCCAAAGTAAACTTTGTCACCATCCTTAATGGGAGTGAAGTTTGTAAGATAATCTTCCTTCCCAGTCAGGTGCCTAGAGCATCCACTATCCCAATAGCCATAATCATTAACCTGCTTTTGAATGCCCTGCACATAAAGAAAACAAATTAATCTTCTTTGGGAACCCAAGCTTGAGTAGACTTGGATTCATTTGGTTGTTCAACAAGAACAGACTTAGTCCTTATGACAACCCCTTGTTCATCCCTTTCTAGATTAAACACCCAATTAACCCCAACTAGTTTTGTTATAACCTTTGAAATATAATGAAATCTATTACAGGTCATAGAAATCCCATCTGAATTAGGGTTTTGGTTTTGCTTAGGTCTCCATGTCAAGCTAGAAGAAGCTTTAGACCCCTTTCCCTTTGGTTGCAAATATCTACCATTATTTGGTCTGGCAACGTTCCTGTCAGCATTTAATTTGGTCTTGTCAACGCTGAAATTACCCTTATCAGCGTTGAACCTAGGGTTTGCTACAGGAACCCATTGTCTATTAGACCATGTATTGGTCTTCTGAAAATGTCTTTGTCCATAATTATTAGACCCTTTAGTAAAGAATGAGGCTGGTCTAACAACTTGTGGACTTTGCTGGACAAAAGTTTTGGGTTTGACAGTGTTTGATTTTTTGTCAGCGTTGACCTTTGAAGCATTGACACACTTATAAGCTAAATGTGAAAAACTTCCACAAGTGTAACATGCTTTTCTAGACATAGATCTAGGCCTAGAAGAAATGAAACCTGTTCCATTATCAGTAATTTGGCTTTTTGGTGACCTAGGTTTTCTATACATTTCTACATATTTAATATTAGGTTTTCTATCAACGTTTAAGCCAAGGTCAACAGTCTTGCCAGTAGTTGGGTTTGTCACATTGATGGGTGTAGACTCATTTGGGATATCACTAAGCATGCCACCCTTAACAAACAAGGTAGGGTTGGCTTTCTTCCATTGGTCCAAATCAGTCAACTTCTGCTTGTATTCCTCTACTAGGGTAAGAACTCTTGGTGGAGGAATAAATTTCTCTTCTTGGAGTTCTGGTAAACCAGTCCAAGACAAGTCCTTTCTAAGGACACCATAGAAGTTCCCAGCAGGTGGTGGAACACCATCATACTCTTTCATCCCAATCCCATTCATATCCCTAGAATCCCTTTGTTCACTAACACATTTTTCTAGGGTTTGTGAGGCTTTATCAAATCTCTGAATTTTAAGATCTACATTATCCTTATTTTTGATAGCCTCATCTAACTTAGCCTGTAAAGTACTATTGGCTCTTTCCATGATGTTTCTAATCTCAACACTAGCATTTAAATCATGAGTTAAAATATTGATTTGATCTTTTAGGTCAAACTCCATTTTCTTATACTCAACTACAGTCTTTTCAGTTTGAGTAAGAGCAAGTTGATAGTTAGAAAACTTGCATCTTTCATTAACCACATCTGTTGTCAATTTTAAAACTTCTTTGTTAAGTTTTTCAGTGTTTAGACGACAACCCTTACTACAAAATGCATCATCATATACCTCATTGTTTGATGAAGATGAGGAATGTGCCATGAGAGCATAGTGAACATGATCTTCTTCTTTCTTTTCTGCAACCAAAGCTTTGTTCTTTTCCTCATCCTTGGGCAAATAGATCCAATCCCATCCAACACCATCAATTTCTTGCATTGCAACCAGGGCTGTGGAATCCTGAGCCTTGATGATTTGGCTTGAGGGTTTTCCAGCATCAGATCTTCTTGGAGATCTACATTCTCTCATAAAGTGTCTCATTCGATGACAATTATAACACTCAACCTTGGATTTATCAAATCCAGCAGTGTCCTTAGCATTAAAAGTCGTCTTCTTCTTGAATCTTCGATTCCATCGATTTGCTCTTATACTTGCAAGAGCCATATTCCACTTTATGTCCATCTCCTCCAAATGCTCATCACTAATTTGATCAAGGTCCTCATATGTAATCACTGAACCATTGGGCAATGAAGCAATGTATGCACAAACAGTATCTAGATCAATACCAGCAGGCTTAACTCTTGGAGAGTCAACATTGTATGTGTCAACGTCTGAATGTGAGGCGTTGACAAGGCTTGATCCAGCGTTGACACAAGTTGATCCAGTAACGGGGTGCATGTATGACTCCTTTTGATCAAATTGACCTTCACTATGTGAGAAGAAGGCCATATTTCCAATGATAGACTTGCTTCCCTGATCCAAAAGAGTTTCATTCTCTACCAGCCTCAGTTTATTATAAACATCATCAAAAGTAGAACTTTTGTGAGTGTTATTAGCAATTATAGACCTTGCTTCAATCTTCCATACATCACCATGACTTTTAAGAAAAGTGGTGATGATATCAACATCACTAAGCACTGTTCCCATAAAGGACAGCTTGCTTGTGATGTCTAGAAGTCTGCTTCTCACTCCACTTAGCTTTTCATTGGTTTGAGCTTTGAAAACAGCATACTCATGCAAGAGTTGCTTCTTTTTCTCTTGTACAGTATCAGCATTACCACCATAAGCAACTTCAAGGGCTACCCAAAGATCTTTTGCACACTCATAGCTTCTATATGTGTGCTGATTTTCTTGTCCCAAAGAGAGTTTGAGAATGCTTAGTGTTTTCATGTCATTCCTTCTCTTTGCTATGTCTTCAAATGAGACAGCTCTACCATATTCAGGTTTTTCTTTTCGATCCTCTTCAGTAGAGCCTTGGACATTTGTTCTTTGTAAGATGGCAGCTGCAATCTTTTGAGCTTTATTGAATTTGTTACCATATTCAATAATTTCCCATAGGGTGTAGTCATGGATTTGTAGATACTGTTCAAAGTTAAACTTCCACAGCTCAAAATTGTCTGGGTCTAGCATGGGAATCTTGATGTTGGGGGTTGAGGAGGAGGAGGAGTTTACTTCTGGGGTAGACATGATGTTTTTAGGGTTTCTTGAAAATTAGGGTTTTTGGTGATTTAGGGTTCTTGTGTTTTTTAGATCAAAGTTTCTCAACAAGCTCTTATACCACTTGTTGATCCCAAACTTAGATCGATTTAGCTTGTGTAAACGAGATTAAATCAAGTTAAACACGTAGAGAAACTTTGTTGTGTATAAAACAATTTAAGTATTATGCGGAATTAATACTCAAACAAGAACACACAAACAATGTAAACCAAACTTTCACTTGATTGATAAAACAAACTTGCGTACAATGAAAGTGTTAAAACGTATATGAAACATAAACCTAAAGGTCTCCTTTTATAGACATAAGGAGCCTTGTACAAGAGTCTACGTATCAGCTATTTTAGGTAAAGATAAACATAAGAAATACATTGTTGATCATATCTTTACTAGAAACAAACTAGAAACATAATACGTGTAGACTAAGTCTTCTATCAGTGCTTGACTTCTTCCTATCAACGCTTGACTATTTCTTGTCAACGTTTGTCCTGTCAACGCTTGATTTCTTCTTAACAACGCTTCGATTGCTCTTGTCAGCGTCCAAGTGAACTGGCTACATTTTATTCCCAACATTCACCAACTCGATGACGAAACTCTCGTTGAAGCTTGGCTCCGAATGAAACATATGCTTCGCACTTGTTATGGACATGATCTAACCAAGAGAACGATAATTGAAACATTTTATAATGGTTTAGACGATCCAACTCAAGTATCTCTCGACGCCGGAGGAATCTTCCTCTACAATACTCTGAACGAAGCTTTCTAAATCCTCGAAGACAAAGTCTTTCTCAAGCTCGATTATTCGAAGGATTCTCATATCCATCCTAAACCAAAAACCGTTGTTTCTGTCGGTGTAAATAACGTCATCTCAGATCACACCGTGATGATGGAGAAATTCGAAGCTCTCGCTAGGCTTATCGATTCCTAATTCCTAGTCATAAGGGAAGAACTCAATAATATGCGAGACAATCTTAGAGACGATCACGACTCACAAACAACCATGAAGGATTACACGCCGACGTGTGAACCTCATGAATTGAATTATGTCCAAGAATATCACCGAGGATATCATGACAAAAATTCAAGGAATTCACATTCCTATCTTACCCTAAACCTGAACCGTCCCATTCCTCAATCTCGACCTCGAGATGTAACGACATACTCATCACAATATCGCCCAAAACCCGAAGCCTCAATGAAGGAGATGATGAGAGAATTTATGGCTTGGAAAACGGAAGAAAACGAACGTGTTAAGAACAATTTGGTTGACTTGGATTTTCAAATCAATCTAAGGTTCTGAAACCACACAGCCATGATCGAAGACTTGGAGAGAAAATGCGGTTATATAGAAGAAGCCATAATACGTACCAACTCCCTTCCTCAAACCACCAAAACTAAAATGAGAGATAAATTACCCTCTATCCGAAACGAGAGTGATAAGGGTGATGTTGCATTTATCGAGGAAGAAGAAGAAGAACCTATTCCAACCGTGCCAAAACCAAACAACATCATTTCTAACTCAACTTTTCCCAAGGATTGCGCCGTGGATATCCCAAACAAAAAGGAGAAGACGTTTGAACATGATGTAATGTCAATTCATGACGTTGAGTTGAAACCAATAAATGATGTTGGAAGTAGAAGAAAGAAAAAGAAGGACGACAACGGAGTGACAAAGAAGCCTTTCAAAGTTTGGAATATGAATGACGAATTGCTTTCGTTCAATGTTGATAATTATCAAAATCAATGGCACCCAACCAAAGTTCCCCATCTTAATCGTATCATCAAAGAATCCTAACACCGAGGGGAAGAGTCTAGCTAATGACTCAATAATAAATTGAGCGCTTCTCGGGAGGCAACTCGTGATTTAATTATTATGTGTTTAATTTTGTGTGTTTAGAATAAATAGGTACACCCCAAAAGTATTTTTCTAACTTGGAAAATCTTAAGTGTGAGAGGGTGTACTTTGCTAGTAGTGTTTTTATCTATGTGTGCTTGTGTGTTTGTTTGTTTTTTTTTGTGTGTTTTGTTTGGATAAATGCAGCAATAGGTAATGGAGGATGCATACATGGAGAAGGAATGAAGTATCAAGAATCGATTGATCTCACAAGCTTATCGTGTAGCATTGTATCACATGGAGATCAATTGCAAATTCTTAGCCCAGGGAGTTTCGTTTCTCTTGAACTATTTATTTATTTCCTCATTTTTCATGCTTTGAAGTTTATTTTTCACAATGAGTCCAATCCAAAACCTAAGTGTGAGGGGAAATAAATGGGAACACGAAACCGAATTTTCAAAATATTAAATTTTTGGGCTAATAAAAATTAAAAAAAAAGTATAAAAAAGAATAAAAAAGGGGAGAGTTTGTATAATTGTTTGCCCTTAGGGTTTAAATGTTTTCACACGTTTGTTTGTAAATATATTTCAATAATCGTTCCCACGAAAAAAAAATATATATATAATAAAGTTTTAGTGAGATCACACTTGTGTGATATAAGTGTATATGCGTGACAAAGAGGCAACCTTAGGAATAAAACCCAAATAGCCTTTTCCGTTTACATCTTTTTAGCTAGTTACATCTATTAGATAACCATCCAAATAAACCATTTTGTTAGCACTCTCGTCTAGTGCTAGATACCCTTAGAACACCCATAGAGCCATTCTTTTCGTTTTTTTGTTCAATCCAATAAAAAGAAAAAAAATATTTAAATCTTAGCCTAACCCTTGTCAAAGTCTAAATGGAGGGTTGCTAGTTGCTTAGTATGGTGGATCATTTTTTATGATTATTAGTTATGCCACGCTTCGCAATTGTATGTGCTATTCCAACAAAGATGAAGATGAGCTCCTTTGTGTTCGTATTTTTTGTGGTGCGCGCTTAAGCGAAGTGTGAGGGGAGCATGTTATGTATGTTGAAAAAAAATGAAAAAAAAGAGGAGGATGAGAAAAGAAAAAAAAAGAATAAGTCATCGAAAAAAAAGTAAAAAAAAATGATGACAAAATAGCCAATGAGCTATATTATGAAGATGAAGGAAGAAGAAATATGTTTAGATTTCGATTAGCCAATGTGCTAAGACGTGATATATATTTGTGTTGATCGATATGTGTTTAATAAAGCTCGTAGCTATGATCATTTTTGGGCTTGTGAATTGTTCGGTAACTAGCAACGTGGGACTTAGACTTCTAACTTGTATATTCGTGACACCTCTCATAAAATATCCCATGTCTTATCCACACCCCATTAACCAGAAGCCTTATAACCCAATACAAGTCCCTTAGATTTGTACACTTGGTGCCCACGCCATTTTGTTTAGTCTTTTTGTACTTGGTAGAATTACATCTTATTTTTCAATAAACCATTTTCATGTACCATGTGGGAAAATTTTTTTTATTTGCTTGAGGACAAGCAACCTCTTAAGTGTGAGGGCTTTGCACATTTAGCAATTTCGTATATATATATAAAACAAAAAAATATTTTTTGCTTGAGGACAAGCAACCTCTTAAGTGTGAGGGGGTTTGCACCTTTAGCCATTTCTTATAAAAATAAAAAACATTTCAGATTTTTATAGATTTTTTCAATTTTTCGTAAAATTTTTAAAAATTTTCTTTTATTTTAGAACCTAGGTATTTAGTTTATAACTTTAGTTTTCTTTTATTTGTTTGAGGGCAAGCAAAGTTTTTCTTTTCTTTACTCGAGGACGAGCAAAACTTAAGTGTGAGGGGATTTGATAACGCTCAAATCCAACATATTTTCTTGAGCATTATCCGTATATTTTGCATGGTATTTGGTTATACTAACGGGCTTTATTGCTCATATATGTGTAAAGTTGTGTTTTGTGTTGTTAGTTAGCCAAGAATAAGAAAAGTGAAGAAAAGAAAGAATAATTGATGATTCATGCATATAAGAAGGAATCCCGACTAGCTACAAGTCTTTGAAGATCAATTTCGGGTGCAAGAACAAGTGTTTTCAAGAAGTGTACAAGTCACTCAGCATGGAAGTTGCCACTGGCGGAATACAAGTTGCCACCATCAAAACACATCCAACTTGCCACCATCACCTTGGAGCTGATTTGCCTCCAACATAGTTCAAGTTGCCTCCATCATGAGTGAGGTTGCCACCAACATTTGTCTAGACAAAATTGTGTCCACATTCATGCAAGCTTCTATGGAGATTTCCAGAATCACTTTGGGACCAAGTAAACTACTTTGGCTACAAGAGAATTCATTTGGCTCCAAGTATATTACTTTGGCTCCAAGTTCATGCATTGATGACCAAGGCCTTAACTCCACTATAAATAAGACCCATGGGGTCATTGTAACATAAAACTTTCATTAGTAACTTCATTATTCATCAAGGCAACTCTCTTTCTTAGTGAAATTCCGGATTTGGTCCAAGTGTGCCAAAAACTCATCCTTTTGAAGCTCCAATCATCAAAATAACCTTGCCAAACTCTAAGGGATCATTACCCTTATCATTGGTAGTGTTTCTTGATACCTAAATCACCACCAACCTTCACCAAACCTCTCCAAAACCTGCCTCAAATCTCAAATACGAATTTCATTTGCACAACCCGAAAGACCACAAAACTTGTAGTCAATTGGAGGCCTAAGGATTGCTCTAATTCCTTTCATTTACTTATTGTATTCATACTTTGGGTAAACTCTTGTTATTATTCTTATGTTGAACTCTATGTCATATGTTCAATGTTTGTTGATTAATATGATCATGGAGTAGTTATCTTTACACTTGTTTGGATGATGTTGTGACATGAGGATTGTTTATGTTTATCATTGTTTTGATCAATTTCATGTTATGTTTGAAATCCAATTGTGCTTAAGTTCCATTCCATTTGCTTATCATATTTGATTAGTTGTTGTTGATTTCATAGGTCGAAAGGGTTATCATTCACCAACTAGTTATAATCGTTTTCTCTATGGATGATTATCTATTGTATTGACCATTTCTTTAGTGGTATGATTATTCAAAGGAACATAAGTGTGATTGTTAATGACTTTGTGAAACGACTGTGAATCAAACTTGTTAAACTATACATAGTCTTGAATTGGTTGATTTGTCTTAATGCTTGATTTGATTGTGTTATGATCATACGCGTTGGTTATTTACCTTTAAAATCAAAGATTAGAATTTGTGACCATCATCTTCTATACTTGTAATCAATTTGTCAAAACCATCCTCATATGAACAATTCAAATGTTATGAATTAATCCAAGCAAGTGTTGTCTTAAATATTATTGTTATCATCTCATTTTAGTTGCTTAATCATCATATTCTTGTTACTTGTTATTACTTGCTTAATTGTTACTTATATGGTAATTGTGGGAGTGACAACCATATTTACCACTAACGTTACATTGTTACAAAGACTCTTTATAACTGAAAACACCCAAATCCTAGTGAACGACCTAGGCTTACCGCAACAAGCTAGCTACAAATGAAAGGGTCATACTTGCCCGTGTGTTCTTAGCTTATTTAAAAATCTGTGTTATAAATTTAAAACTTGTGTACACTCACAAAGAATGCATCAAAGAGCTTAACCAAAGTCTTCAAGAGAGAGTTTAATGAGTCGACCTTCAAGGATGAACCTAACATATACTTTATCATCATCATAAATGAGAGAGTATGTGCTAAAGAACTCTAGAAGAAATTCAGGATATATATCCTCTTTGATTTCCAACAAACAATCAAACCCAATTTGTTCGAACATTGATCGAGTATATGTATATCCCTCAATATCCTCTTCGACAACTCTACCCTTGTAAAAGCAACGTTTTTGGAGTGAGGAAAAGGTGTTTGTGAGTTGAGAGGAAGCACACATTTCGGAAAGGTTTGGCATGTATTGTCTAGTGTATCGGTGGTCTTGTTGATATTCCAAAGGCATGATTAGTACCTAAATATAACAAACAAAGATATTTTTCCAATCACTCATTTAACACCCCTAAATTTACACGCAGCGGAATACATTTTTGGGTGCTAAACAATGATACTACAACACATAATTTATAAAGAACGACTCAAAAAGAGACGTTTTAGATTTATCGTTCCTAAAACAATTGTCAGAGTAGCGTAGTCCCAAGACATCGTAACCGAAGTACAACCAAAACAAAAGGTTTAAATTGTTTTGAACAAAAGGAACGACAAACATTCAAAGAGTTTATATACAAAGTAGTGCACAACATTCATTCCCGTGGCTTCCAAGCTTCAGCCTTCTTGATTACCTGAAATACATGTGAGAAAATCATCAGCAAAAATGTCGAGTGAATCTATAGGTTTATATAATCGTTTTGAACACAAGCAAAGATTATAAGTTTGTGGCATGCTTCTAAGCATCAAATAATAATTTGCATCAACAATGATAATTGTATATAGCATAAATTGCAATAAGCTCATGGAACCGAGCCCTTAGACACTCCCTTTAGAGGTCTGATAAGAGAGGAGATTTATTAATTGTCGGTTACCTCCAGATTATTGGTACATTGCCGTATACATGACTTCTCAATACAATATGTTAAAACAGTGTGGAGGTCGGGCCTAAGCTTCTATGACAAGTCCACAAAAATTGAACCGGGGTGGCTTCCCCCATAGATCTATTAATTGTACTAGCGGTTAACCCATCATAGGTTAATTAACGGTCCATAATTGAGGTTTTAACAAAGGCAATCACTTAATGCAATTTAAAGGCAACCAGGGGTCCATTCATAGAGGGACAAAGCATACCATAAAAATCTTGTGTTCTAAGTTTATAAAACATGTATTCCCCCTCGCGGGTTTAAAATCATTTAATAACTAGTATAAACCGAGGCTATAGACTCACCTTAGCCAATAGTGGTAATGAGACGATTGCCGACGATAGATGATGCCTTTCAAACACGAGAACCGCAACCTATCAAATGAGGTGCGTTCATTAATAATAGACTCGAGAAATAACCCATACATAAGAATATAAAACTTGACTCATAAAATCACGACCAAATGGAGAGAAAACGATACAAGTGATACTATTACACTCTGCTATATATTCATTTTATTATTCTACACCTTTAATAAAAATCTGCCGGAACATACCGAATGTCCAAGCCGTTTTCCCATACTTAAACATATCAAATTTTTATGATACTACTCAGAGAACTTACTTACTATATATAGAAAGTCCTCTTCAAAGCCCATTAAAATATTTTACTTCTAAAGTTCCCTGCCCGACACATCTTTGAATCACAAAATCCGGACAGTTTAGCGACCTTGACTTACGAAACCATTTTGACCATTCTAAACAACTCCATTTATAAAACCGCCACTTGATTCTAAAAATAGACTAAAAATGCTAAACTTTGAGCCTGAGAACAGCCCTTGAATCATTTTGAAACTCATTTTATAGTCCCCAAGATTCGATCCAAATATCGACAACAATTTTCGGATTGTGTCAACACTCGTCTCCCGGTACACGAAAATCAAACTAGTGTATCTTCAACCTCGTTTGGAGTTGGAAGGCCTACCTTATACCAAATCGAAGCTAACGAAATTCTCTACGACATAATCCGATAATATCAACCTATATTCAGACTTAAGACCCCCGAAATTAGCCTCAAACCTACTGCCTAAAATTGACTATAAAAATCTCTTACAAAATCAAGTTTTTGATTAAAACCAACAACTTTTATCATCATTCTAACATCCTAATATCACCATAAACCCATCCTAATACTTGTATCATCATAAAAATCAAAAACCCAAAAATTAAAATTCAACTTTTTAACAAAAACATTACATAAACATCATTTGATCATCATTTCTAACACATGCATGATCAAAATCACCACCTAACAAGCCTAGTTTTTTTTTTCAAAATTCAAAACTCAATGCATGTAAGTAAATTTAGTATCATTAGAATCACCTTGAGATTTTAGGAATGGGACTTGTTTTGGTTTTGGAAGAATCAAGCTAGATCATCAAGAAAATTGAAAGATTTGGTGGTGGTGTTCTTGGTGTTGTATGGCAAAGAAAGAGAGAGAAGGGGTGGGGAGTTTGTTTTTGATTTTAAAATTTTTGTATGTGTAAAAGTGTAAGTGGAAAAAGATTATATAGTCCAAGGTTAGGATAGTTTTTGCCAATTTGTGATAGTTTTGGTCCAAAATGGAATAAAATAGTTTAAAAGGGTAGAAAATGTAAATTGTAGACTTTTAAAATATTTACGAGACTCGGGTTTCGTAAAAAAAATTTTTTTTTTAAAAGTTTAAACGCACACGAAAAATAATAATATAACGACTCGATTCGTAATTAAAACGATATCGTCGAGAGTATTAAATATCGAAACGATCGATAATAAAATATAAAATTTTTGGCATCCGTCGGTATCGCGATCACTAGTAGTCCTCGTTACTCGTCAAAATATTAAAATATAATATTTAATATCGGTTTCAACTTAAACCGTTAAACATAATAATATTTAACGTTATAAAATACTTCAAAATAATTGAAAATAGAATTAAATTATGACCTTATTTTTACGGGTTTTACATCCTCACCACCTTAAGGGAGCGACGTCCCGGCGCTCAACTCGCCTCATACACGAGTTGTTCACTACCCGGAAGGATGAGGGCATTCCTTATAAAGAAGTCTTCACGTTCCCACGTGAATCTCGATCCACGATCTCCACTGGTTCTTTTACAAAACACAACTTGTCGTCAAGTTGTATCTCACCAAAAAGGAATAAATAAATCCTTATCCACCAGTCACTCGTCAAGCTCGACACATGAAAATTTTATGAGTCACACGAAGCTCTTTCGACGACAAGAATAAATGACAGGATTTTCGGGTAAGTCGAGTTAAAAAGAATGTTGCAAACTAAAGGATATCCATCGGCCGGATAGCCATGGACACACATCAAAAAGAACTAACAAGAAAAACATTTTCGTCATTGGAGGGTGCTCACACGCGGGTCCCTACTCAAAAGATAATACAAAGACACCACTCACTTTCGCCAACGCGCATTAAAGTCTCAATAAACATCGTCGTTGAAAGTCAAAAGATGTTACATAATATGTGTTCTACATGATCGGACGTCATCGGATGATGCCGTCTTAAGTTCTCATAACTTACGATCATTTGACTAGAACACACACCATATAAGTACATAAAAGAAAAGGTCGAACATAAACATCGAGTATAGATCTCCATCGTTAATCATCGAGAAAACCTTGAACGAACCCTTGATAATAACCACTTGATCTCAAGAGTCTTTCCACTTGCGGTGTCGGCTTCAACATACTCCTCGAGGTTGTAACGAATTTATTAACTCCATTCATTAAGAGATTCGGTCCATAGGTGAAGATTCTCAATATAACGCATAAATCCTGGTGACACTTATCGTTTCTTCTTATACACTGCTTCCCGAGATTCATTTTAAACTCAGAATAAAATAGTGATCTTCAATACGAGGAACAGAACGAGATAAAAATGAACTCAATAAACGCATAAACGGACAAGATGTGGTAAAATGATTTAAGGTTGACGATCGACGAGGGATCTCGAATCACGTAACCGTAAAACATAATAATTCACAATACTAGAAAAATGAGAGCAAAGAAAGAATTAAATATTAACATTAAAATAACGTTTGTCACAATTATCCGTCCCGGATTTGGTATTACCTTAAAACTCAATTGAGGTACTTTCTTGATAAAGATGATATATTAAAGATATAAGTTAAATAGCTTCAAAATTTATTTGGTTGTCTTAAGAAACTTTGAAAGAGTGACATGAATTTATTAATTAAACTCGTATTGATGGTTACAATTAGAAAATATAATTTCCAAATTAAATCATTACTAGGAATATAAATTAAACCGGTAATTTCATTACAATTAAAGTAAAGTATGATAAGTCAATCAATTCAAAAGGCAAAGCATAATTTCATTTTAAACATTAGTTTTAGTTATACAAAAGATGATGTATAATTTGACATTTTACTTGTGATGGTTATTTTGATAATTGAAAATCATTAGAAAATGTATAAAAGTTCCATAAAAAAAATTTATAATACGTTGTAGAAATACATAAAGGTGTTTATTATTTCCAAATAAATATGGGATATATTCGGGTTCAAAATGTGACAAGATAACAAACGAATACGAATGGAAATAATAGTCAACAATTAGTACGAAATCGATGGTACAAAAGAGAACGAAGCAATGTCGTATGAATTCTTAAAGAGAATAATAAAATAAAGGAGTTGATGGTAGGATGATAAGAAATAATATTTTGTTAGTGCGGTCGATGGTTCACCAATATCAGCTCGTTAACTTAGCGGTGGTCGATACATGATCGGAAATAAGATCCGTACAAATTTTTTTTTTTATAAAATAAAATTCCTAATAATCACTTGCAATTAAAACAAATCAAATGAACGATGTTATTGTTTAAAGAGAGAAATCAAAGCACGGTTCACAAGAGTGGATTTCGAAACAAACGAGAGTGACAGACGTCATCCCGGATATACGGAAATCACTCTAATGATAATTCATTATTCACGTACGGAGACATTCCAAAGATCTATAAAATCGCATAAAGAACATTGGACGAGAAGGAAGGATAAAACATCGAGACTTTCAAGTCATTTATCAACAATCAGTAATTTAGACGCACGGTCAAAAGAAATCAGTTATAAGACAAAATGAAGTAACAAGTGGAAAAACGATTGTCGAGTAAAAACGTATTCGTAAGCGCGTAATTCGTTCAAGAAAAGGTAAGAAAACATATGCGGATGCATAGAAATTGCGCTACTTGCATGAAATATAAAGGTTTTTAAAACTACTTTTCATTTTATTTCATTTTATTTATCTTTATCATAAATACAAGTAAAAAGTTGATTATTATCAAGATTTTTAAGTGGACTACTATTCAGCCTAGCATGGCTCCATCTAAATTAGACATAGGTGATCAGGCCATGTATAATTTAGGAATAGCAATGCAGTGCTCAGTTTCGTCGAAAAGTATTACGTTTCTTATGTTTATATATAAACCATGCCATTTGTAAAATGGAATTTAAAAATAGTTTATAAATTTATAGGATACAAGTAATTTGTGAGATACTTAATAAGCAACTTTTAATCTTACGAAAAGTATTGTATAAGACCAAAGTAAAAATAATTGGTGAAAATAATCGTAAAACAATATCAGATTTATTTATAATATGACATTATGACAACGTATAAAGTAGTCAAAGTTTTGCAAAAAGTGGCAAATAGTAGCTCATAAAACAACCAATGAAATGGTTACAAGTTGTTAAGTTTTCAAAGGGTTATAAGGTTTAGACGAAAACGTCATGAGATACGCGATAAGAATGTCAACGAAGAATGTGAAGGCAAAACTTCAAAACTCAACTCAAATCAGTGGAAGGTTAGAAGAAAAATAAAAATAATATCGAATGACAAAAGAGTCATATATATAAAAAGAATAAAACAATCCAAATGTGTACTCATCGTAAGCTACACAATACATACCTGCTTCTAAGAAAATATATTATTCGTTTTCAAATTACACCATTAATCTGGTAATTGCTAATCCTGTAATGTTTCTATTTTTAATCATTTTCACATGCAACTAGTATTAGTTAGTTGTAAAATAATATTCGTTAAAATTTTACGATCTCAAATGAACTCAAAACTTCTTAGAAACGTTTAAAACCCATGTTCTGAATTTTTCTATCAGATTTAACTTTTAATATGAGCCGATTAATTGACCCGATAAACGACATCTCCAAGACTCGGAGTCTAAAGTATTTTGATACAAAACGACGTTTCAGACAACTTTCTAATTTTGCCTGAGACCTGAAACCCAATGTAAAATGACTAAAATACCCCTACAATTTCTGTGCCGGTTTGACTATTTTATTTTAAAAACACAGGTTTTACTTTTAAGTTTTGACCTGTTTATACTGTCCCTACAATTTCTCCATTAAATAGATTTTTCGACACTTTCTAACGGCTCAAAATATATATATACACACATGTCTTGTGGATTTTACAATAATGAAAAGTAAATCTCATAATGAGCATCAAATAAAATATAGCATAATTAATGACACAATATGCTTCAAGGTATTCAACACGAAATTTAGGAAGCAAAACGGTGAAAGACGTTCGTAATTTAGATTTCAAAGTGCAAAGTAGGCAAATCTCCATGGTGCCACGATTGTTAAAAGCACAAAACATAACAAGAAAAGAATGGAACATTAACGAGTTGCGTTCCGGGAGCAAGAAGGTTAATGAAAAAAAAACAAATGATACAATTTTATCGAAGTAAAATCGTATCCCAATCTAGCGCCATAATCTAGACGATGATTTATAAAATGACGATGACGTTACCGAGATATAAGCGAACAATACACTTCGGAGTCGATACATATAAACGTCAATAAATAGCGGTTAGTCTATTCCAAGGACACATTGAGCTACACAATGGTCTAGAGATTACGTTTCAAGACGTCCAAGCACAAACAGCCGGAAAGCGATTTGGATATCTATAGATATCTCAAAGGGTTAAACAATGAAAGTAACGTGTGCAGATGAAGGTATGTAAGGACATAATATAAAATTTGCAATAAAAGAAATTTAAATACTTCAAAATAAATACAATGAATAATAGAGATTTATTTAAATTTGTCATTAATAAATGATAAACTTTCATCTAAAAGTTTAACGATATAAGTATATATCGATAAAGGAATCCAAGATATAATTATATATCAATAAAGGGATCATAGTATTTATTTATAAATACTTGGCAATAAGGGATACGTAATAACGCATACTAAAATTGTAATATCAGAAGTAGCTTGAACCTGAAGTCACGCGAAGTCATGTGCACCGACTCTTTGAAAATTAAAATTGACAGTTATAGTTTAGGTTTTTTTATAAAAAAGACCTAGTTCTCTATAACTCATGGCTCTGGTACCAATCTTTAACACCCCCAAATTTACACGCAGCGGAATACATTTTTGGATGCTAAACAATGATACTACAACACATAATTTATAAAGAACGACTCAAAAAGAGACGTTTTAGATTTATCGTTCCTAAAACAATTGTCAGAGTAGCGTAGTCCCAAGACATCGTAACCGAAGTACAACCAAAACAAAAGGTTTAAATTGTTTTGAACAAAAGGAACGACAAACATTCAAAAAGTTTATATACAAAGTAGTGCACAACATTCATTCCCGTGGCTTCCAAGCTTCAGCCTTCTTGATTACCTGAAATACATGTGAGAAAATCATCAGCAAAAATGCCGAGTGAATCTATAGGTTTATATAATCATTTTGAACACAAGCAAAGATTATAAGTTTGTGGCATGCTTCTAAGCATCAAATAATAATTTGCATCAACAATGATAATTGTATATATCATAAATTGCAATAAGCTCATGGAACCGAGCCCTTAGACACTCCCTTTAGAGGTCTGATAAGACAGGAGATTTATTAATTGTCGGTTACCTCCAGATTATTGGTACATTGCCGTATACCTGACTTCTCAATACAATATGTTCAAACAGTGTGGAGGTCGGGCCTAAGCTTCTATGACAAGTCCACAAAAACTGAACCGGGGCGGCTTCCCCCATAGATCTATTAATTGTACTAGCGGTTAACCCATCATAGGTTAATTAACGGTATATAATTGAGGTTTTAACAAAGGCAATCACTTAATGTAATTTAAAGGCAACCACGGGTCCATTCATAGAGGGACAAAGCATACCATAAAAATCTTGTGTTCTAAGTTTATAAAACATGCATTCCCCCTCGCGGGTTTAAAATCATTTAATAACTAGTATAAAGCGAGGCTATAGACTCACCTTAGCCAATAGTGGTAATGAGACGATTGCCGACGATAGATGATGCCTTTCAAACACGAGAACTGCAGCCTGTCAAATGAGGTGCGTTCATTAATAATAGACTCAAGAAATAACCCATACATAAGAATATAAAACTCGACTCATAAAATCACGACAAAATCGATAGAAAACGATACAAGTGATACTATTACACTCTCCTATATATTCATTTTATTATTCTACGCCTTTAATAAAAATCTGCCGGAACATACCGAATGTCCAAGCCGTTTTCCCATACATAAACATATCAAATTTTTATGATACTACTCACAGAACTTACTTACTATATATAGAAAGTCCTCTTCAAAGCCCATTAAAAGATTTTACTTCTAAAGTTCCCTGCCCGACTCATCTTTGAATCACAAAATCCGGACAGTTTAGCGACCTTGACTTACGAAACCATTTTGACCATTCTAAACAACTCCATTTATAAAACCGCCACTTGATTCTAAAAATAGACTAAAAATGCTAAACTTTGAGCCTGAGAACAGCCCTTGAATCATTTTGAAACTCATTTTATAGTCCCCGAGATTCGATCCAAATATCGACAACAATTTTCGGATTGTGTCAACACTCGTCTCCCGGTACACGAAAATCAAACTAGTGTATCTTCCACCTCGTTTGGAGTTGGAAGGCCTACCTTATACCAAATCGAAGCTAACGAAATTCTCTACGACATAGTTCGATAATATCAACCTATATTCAGACTTAAGACCCCGAAATTAGCCTCAAACCTACTGCCTAAAATTGACTATAAAAATCTCTTACAAAATCAAGTTTTTGATTAAAACCAACAACTTTTATCATCATTCTAACATCCTAATATCACCATCAACCCATCCTAACACTTGTATCATCATAAAAATCAAAAATCCAAAAATTAAAATTCAACTTTTTAACAAAAACATTACATAAACATCATTTGATCATCATTTCTAACACATGCTGATCAAAATCACCACCTAACAAGCCTAGTTTTTTTTCAAAATTCAAAACTCAATGCATGTAAGTAAATTTAGTATCATTAGAATCACCTTGAGATTTTAGGAATGGGACTTGTTTTGGTTTTGGAAGAATCAAGCTAGATCATCAACAAAATTGAAAGATTTGGTGGTGGTGTTGTTGGTGTTGTATGGCAAAGAAAGAGAGAGAAGGGGTGGGGAGTTTGTTTTTGATTTTAAAATTTTTGTATGTGTAAAAGTGTAAGTGGAAAAAGACTATATAGTCCAAGGTTAGGATATTTTTTGCTAATTTGTGATAGTTTTGGTCCAAAATGGAATAAAATAGTTTAAAAGGGTAGAAAATGTAAATTGTAGACTTTTAAAATATTTACGAGACTCGGGTTTCGTAAATTTTTTTTTTTAAAAAAGTTTAAACGCACACGAAATATAATAATATAACGACTCGATACGTAATTAAAACGATATCGTCGAGAGTATTAAATATCGAAACGATCGATAATAAAATATAAAATTTTTGGCATCCGTCGGTATCGCGATCACTAGTAGTCCTCGTTACTCGTCAAAATATTAAAATATAATATTTAATATCGGTTTCAACTTAAACCGTTAAACATAATAATATTTAACGTTATAACATACTTCAAAATAATTGAAAATAGAATTAAATTATGACCTTATTTTTACGGGTTTTACAACTCATATGAAAAATAGAAATCAAAATTTCAAAAGATGAGAATGTGTTTCATCAATAGTTTGATAAACAAAGGATTAATCCTTGTCATTCTCATGTTCACAATGTATCCATTTCATCATTGATTAAAACATATGAACTATGTAAACTCAACAATGAACTAGAACATTGGTTTTTCAAAAACAAGGTTTTTACGTAAGCATTTAACAATGTCATTACCAACTTGTTCACGGGTTCATATCAATTCCATCAATCAACCAAAATAGTTTGTCAAATTTCAGATTTGTTCTACAAATGGGTTTTAGTGAAATCTCTATGAATATGAACCTAAGGAATCATAGTAACAATACTATGTCAACTCTTATTCCTAGTAAGGTTCTAATTCAATGTCAATTTTAAAAATCCCCAATTATGAATGTATGAACCCTAGAACAAATTAGATGAAATTGAAAGAAATAACTTACAATTAATTTATCTTGGATGATGGATGAGTGAAACCCATGAATTTGAATCAATTAATTTGAGTGATTGAAGGTTTTTGAAGCTTCAACAATGGTGGAAAAGAGGAGAAAAATGTTTTCTGTGTGTGAAGGAGAGAAAAAGACAAGTTTGAAAAAGCTATTTTAATAAAACTGGCGCTCTGACAAAAGCTACTGCCCGCGGTTCCTTATCGATAAGGAACCGCACCTTTGAGCCACCGAGATAAAGAACCGCCTACAGAGGCAGGTTTTTATCAAAATAAAACGATGAATTTTTGAAAACCAAAATTTTTAAAATACTTAAAAATATATCTTAAACCTTTTAGGATATCATTGGACCACCACAACACTAGGTAATAATGCCTTGTTGAAGGATTACGAGTTGAATCGAGATAGGAAAAGACCGAAATGAACGAACGACTACTCGTAGCGAAAAGGAAAAGGGAGAGGAGTCAAGAGAAGTGAATCAAGACCAAGGACATTGCTCAAAGGACAAATGACATTCTTCAAATTGATGATGTGAAGAGCTTGTGTCATATATAGTGGTTTAAGACGTGCCTTTCCGGAGATAGTCTAAACGGATTTGGTAATGAATTAAACCAAGCAATTTTGATGCATATAATAAGATCATTTTCAAGAGTAGTCTTATTCTATTTCAAAATATGAGCAAAGTATAGATTCACTTTCTCTCCCACATGATCGGATAATTATTGCTAGAATTAACAATAACAATATCCTTGGAATATTTCAATTCCAAATGTGTAAAATCCACCTACAACTTAATGAAGTATTTTGGTATCTCAAGGGATTCACTAATCACCCTAGAGATGAGCTTAACTGCACAAGTTACACATGATATAGGGCCTACTAACCGTAAGGGTGCAAACCATGGAAATCATGCTTGATACTTTAAGCATCTACTAACTCACCTTGCATCTCTATAGTGAGTCAAGTATCCAAGAAATGAAGGTTTGAGAGGGAAAAAGAAAAGAATCACAAACCACAAATAAATGTCAAGGCAAGGATGCCAATAACAAGCATATAGTCAATTAATGATCAAAAGAATGATCAATAGGGTGTGTGTAAGAACGAAATCGTACCTTGGCCACAAATTGCATTCCAAGCATTCAAGGAATCGATGCAAAGCCTAACAATGACTAATAGTGACTACTAAGTCTTCAAAGACTAGTATCACTTCTACCCATCTTGATATCATCATTCAATGATGTTGGAAATCAAAGAAAATGAGTCTTCTACAAGTGTAAGTAACTCAATCCACAATCAATTGCATGATTTATCTTCATGAGTACCTACACATAACAAGATGCAAACTAGTAGATACATTTCAAGAGTAAATTTAAAATGAAATAATACTACTAATTTAAGTAATATGAAATATTAATATTTAAAAGGCTTATTTTCAACAAAAAATAGTTTTGACCAAAGAAAAACTTTAGTACTACTTAACCTTCTAATTTGAGGAGACAATGAATCTATCCAAGTTTTACAGTACAATATACTTCAAAGATCTTGTGTCACCATCGCTCTAATACCAATTGTAGAAACTAGAAAGGGGTTGAATAGTTTCTCATTGGTTTATCTCCTAATTAAAATTCCTTTTAATTAGGTGAGTGCACAAAACTATCTTTTACTTCAAAGCTAGTTGCATAATGATTATGTTCAATTCTAATGCATTGACAATGTATAATAAGTGTAGTGATAATGAATGTGATTAAAGAGTAAGGAAAGAAACAAACTAGTAGGAAGACACCAAGATTTATAGTGGTTCGGTAACGAGGCTATATCCTCGTTCCTACTCCACTCCTCGAGTACACCTTACTCTAGATTTCCACTATATCCACAAGCTCCCTTCTTGGCGGATAAAACCTTACAACGTCGCTTACATTATTTTTCGACACTAAGCTAAATGTCGAGACCTAATCTTAGCTAGAACCAATCTACACAACGTCGCCCACTTCACTCTTTTACGACACAAGGCTAGATGTCGAGTTCTAATCTAAAGGTAGAACCAATCTTCACAACGTTGCCTACTTCACCATTTTCTGACACAAGGCTAGATGTCGAGTTCTAATCCAAAGCTAGAACCAATCTTCACGACTCTTCACTTTGAAGCTAAGTGAGAACTTCACACAACACAACTACATATCACTTATTAGTTTAGTGAGAACTCACAAGACACAACCACACCACTTTATAGTTTAGTGAGAACTAACAAGACACAACCACATCACTTTATAGTTTAGTGAGAACTAACACAACTAGTTACAACTCAACTTATCATATCTAAGTACACACATGTAGCTTGGATCTACACAACATAAATCCAAGCACACACATGTGCAATGGATGTACACAACTCTAATCCAAGTATTCACAAATAAACTTGGATGAACACAACTAGTCCAAGTATTCATAAATACATTGGATCTACACAAGACACAAATAACAAATGATGAACATGACTAGATCTTTAGAAGGAGGTGATTTTCATTAATGCTACATCTTTAATCACATCACAAGTGTGTGAGTGATCTTCTCTTTGGACAAGGTAAAGAAGGAGATCAAGAGGATAATTATGAGTAAACATACTTAACACATTAAGTGATCATTTACAAATGACTAGGATTAGAAAGGAGAAAGAAGGCTGAAGAAGATGTCCAAAAAGGGTTAATAAGAATGCAGATTTGCTTCACTATTTATAGGACAAAACATCCAACGGCTATATCTGCCCGCGGTTCCTTATTGGAATCTACGGTTCCTAATCGATAAGGAACCGCCATAGGTGCTAAGGTACCGCAGGCGTAGACTCTGCTCCTTTTTGTCTTTTAGTGAATTTGAAATATCTGAGGCTGTTTAAACTTTCAAAGGATATTCTTATGGCATATGGAATATGCCATATTCAAATTTACATTTTCATTTTAATAAAATATTTTCTTAAAAATAAAGTTTATTAAAAATCTTTTGTAATATTTGACAAAAGTGAGTTTTAAGGCTAATCACTTTTATGATCACTAAGCATGATTAAGATATGTTAGTGTAATGATTATTACCTTGATAATATTGTTTGTTAGATAATTCGTTTTATGATTGTGCTTGACAATAAATGTCTTTGTAATTTGTCATGATCAAAACTATGAAATATTAATTAATACTAACAATGTTTTTAGGCATTGCTTATGCATTAACTGAACTCGTTATGGACACTACGAATTTCAAGTAATGCCATTTGGGTTAACTAACGTACCGACGGTATTCATGGATCTAATGAATCTAGTGTGCAAACCCTATTTGGATAAATTTGTGATCATGTTCATTGACGACATTCTAATCTATTCCAAGAATAAAGAAGAGCATGGAGAACACTTAAGGACTATCTTGAAATTGTTAAAGGATGAAAAGTTGTATGCAAAGTTTTCAAAATGTGATTTTTGGTTGGACTCTGTTCAATTTCTTGGTCATGTGATTGACAAGGATGGAATTCATGTTGATCCAGCAAAGATTGAAGCCATTATGAGTTGGTCTGCACAAACAACGCCAACGGAGGTCCGACAATTCTTAAGATTGGCTGGCTATTATAGACGATTCATTAAATAATTTTCTTTAATAGCTAAACCCCTGACCAAGCTTACTCAGAAAAATAAACCTTTTGTATGAGGAAGTGAAGAAGATGGAGCATTTCAGGTATTGAAGCAAAAATTATTTAGTGCACCTATTCTATCATTACCCGAAGGTAGTGAAGATTTTGTGGTATTTTGTGATGCGTCTCTTAGAGGTTTTAGAGCTGTCTTAATGTAGCGAGAAAAGGTGATAACTTATGCTTCTAGACAATTAAGGAAAAATGAGGAAAATTATACTACACGTGATCTAGAGTTAGGAGCTGTAGTCTTTGCTCTTAGGTTATGGAGACATTATCTGTATGGCACCAAATGTACGGTATTCACCGATCATAAAAGCCTACAGTATATCCTTGACCAAAAAGAACTGAACATGAGGCAACGTAGGTGGATAGAACTGTTAAGTGATTATGATTGTGAGATAAAATATCACCCAGGTAAAGCAAATGTTGTTGTCGATGCATTAAGTAGAAAGGATAGAGAGCCGATCAGGGTACGTTCTCTACTCATGACTGTGCACATAATTTGCCTGAACAAGTTAGAAATGCACAAATAGAAGCTTGTAAGAAAGAAAATTTTGATAATGAAGGGTTTCGAGGTGAAGGAGATCCTTTAGTTAGAGCAGACGGAGTGAAATGCTTAAGAGGTCGTATGTGGATACCTAAGTATGGAGGCTTAAGAGATTTAATCATGTTCGAATCCTACAAATCTAAATATTCCATTCATCCTAGTTCTGATAAAATGTATCTTGACCTAAAGAAGTTATATTGGTGGCCGAATATGAAAGCCAATATTGCAATGTATGTTCGTTAATGTTTGACTTGTGCAAAAGTCATAGCCGAACATCAAAAGCCATCAGGACTACTTCAACAACCCGAAATTCCTGAATGGAAGTGGGAGCGAATCACGATGGATTTCATCACTAAGCTTCCTAGAACGTCTTCTGGAAATAACACTATTTGGGTCATTATCGACAGACTGACCAAATCAGCTCATTTCATTCCTATTAAAGAGCAGTTCTCACTGGAGTGGCTGACTCGTCTTTATCTTAAGGAGGTTGTATGTAAGCACGGAGTGCCTGTATTGATTATATCTGATCAAGACTCTCGATTCGCAACGAATTTTTGGAGATCCCTCCAAAGATCTTTCGGAACGAATCTTGATATGAGCACTGCTTATCACCCCCAAACTGATGGGCAAAGTGAAAGGACGATACAGACACTGGAGGATATGTTAAGAGCATGTGTGATAGATTTTGGTAAGGATTGGGATAAACATTTGCCATTGGCAAAATTTTCATATAATAACAGTTATCATGCTAGTATTAAGGCTACACTGTTCGAAGCTTTATATGGTAGAAAGTGTAGATCTCCTGTATGTTGGAGTGAAGTTAGGGTTACCCAGCTCACCGGACTGGAATTGATTCGGGAGACTACGGAGATGATAGTTTAGATTAAGAAACGGTTGTTGACAGCCCGAAGTAGACAGAAAAGTTACGCGGATGTGCGGCGGAAACCGATGTAGTTCGAAGTGGGGAACCTTGTGATGTTGAAAGTGACGCCATGGAAAGGCGTCATAAGATTCGGAAAGCATGGGAAATTGAATCCCCGCTATATCGAACCATTCAAGATTTTATCAAGAGTTGGTCTAGTGGCTTATAAATTAGGGTTACCCAAGAACTTCATGGTGTCCACAATACATTCCCTGTATCTAATCTAAAGAAATGTTTAGCTAAGTGTGATGAGAAAATTTCGTTGGATGACGTCAGAATTGATGAGAAGTTGCATTTTATCGAAGAACACGTAGAGGTTATGGATCGTGAAGTAAAGCAACTTAAGCAAAGTCGAATACCTATCGTTAAGGTTCGGTGGAATTCAAAGCATGGGCCAGAATTTACTTGGGAACGAGAGGATGAAATGTGGAAGAAATACCCACACCTCTTCGACTTCAATAAGAAACGGGCATCGAGATAAAATGGATCTACGAGGACGTAGATCCATTTTTAGGAGGAAATGCTGTGACAATCTGACATTTTCAGGTAGTAAATTTATTCTCGTATATTATTTTTATATTTTATTTTTGTGTTGGTTCATGAACTCACATAATTACGGGAAGAAATTAGGGCTTACGTGCATAATTTAACGTCTTTTACGTTTAAACCGGAAACCCTAGGTTTATGTATTTACGCTTTTGTGCTCCATTTTTGATGAGACAATTTTATTAGAATCGTTTTGTGCCGTAGTTTCATATTTTGCAAAAACATTTTTCGTAAATCGACCCGAGGGCACGTAAATCGAGGAAACTAGAATCGAGGAGTACCCGTAAAATATTAGGGATGCGACAAGTATAAAATTTGTCCCACCCCTAATAGGGGCGGATTCATCAAGGGTGCAACACCCTTTGGTATCAATTTTCTAGCTAACTATGAGGCATGTGTCTCATAAGCGATTAAGGTACACAAACCTCAATCTTCTCACACACATCTCATAACTTGCATGTGTAACTAGAAATTTTATCAAATCTCTCTCACTCTCCCTCTAGTAGCCGTCCACCACCACTACCATATCTCCATTTTCACAAAATTTTAACTTACAACTTAAACTAGATTCAATATATGATGAAAACCACTTAAAAGGAGGATGATTTGAGGTGATTTCCACTTGTGAAAGGAAGTTTCCATGGAGTTCTTGGGCTGATTTCTCAAGAGAAATATATATATTTGAAGATCACAAAAAGTTGTTCTGAAAAGTTAAAGATTTGGGTACAAAGATCAAGCCTTGTTCATCCAAATCTCATCATTTTCATCATTTGGTTGGTATAAAGATTATTTTCTTTCTATCATCCTATTATTTTTGTAAATGTACTTGTCTATTTGTTTCCAAATGTATATGTATGATGGTTATGAATGATGATCAAAGTGTTGCATGGGGATTTTGTGTCATTAGAATAAGTTAATATGGCTAAATCTACCATTAAAAGATGATAAATCTTAACTAGTTAAGTAGGCTATGAAAAACAGTAAGTTTTAATATTTTTAGTTGATTAAATGGATTAGATTATTTGATATATGATAGATAAATGATTTTTACACAAGTGGTTAATTGACCACACAATAGAATGTTAAAAATGAGCAAGATATGGCCAAAATACTTTTATGTACTAATCTGACTGATCTGTTTTGGAAGAATTAAAACTTATACTTAGAAGCTGTTTGAGAAGGAGCCATAGAAGCGTAAATTGTAGAGAATATTATTTAGTTTCAACAATAAAAATTTGGGATTCTAACTCATTATAGAACTCAAGATATGATATAAATGGTGAACATGACTTTTTACATCAGATTTCATAATAAGTTATATAATATTAAAAGACAACTTGAGGTAAAATTTTTATATAAATAAATATGTAAAAGTAAATAGTTGATAATAAATATTATAAAAATATGTTTATATACAATAATAAATAAATAACACATTTTATAAAAATAAAACTCAACTAGTTTTCTAACTACAAACTATATATATAACTTTTACGTCTTTTGGGATAAAACCGAAAGGATGGCGTTTTCGCCAAATAAAACTTAGATGGTCGGACCCATCTAATGTAACATTTTTATAGAACATCTACTGATATATAAACACATTTAACAAGCAAAAACCGACAAACCCGAGCTTTGTAACTTATGGACCCGTAATGGACCAAATTAGCCTTATTGGACCACTAGGCCCAACTAGTTTGGTTTAGCACTATTGGACTTGCTCATGGGCTCAACCCACTTGGGCCCAACATATGGGTAGAGGCCTGGTCCTAAATAGATAAATGGACTAATAAAACTTATTGGACTCTTATTGGGCCTATTGGGCCTTAACATATAAATAGGATAAAATTAGTGTAATTGGACTAAGTTAACTAGATGCTTAACAACTAATAGTGTTGTGTAAAGTGATAAAATCCCACTTGATCATCATGTCTATGAATTGATTACATATACATAAAAACTTTTTATAAATATTATTCGACATAGTCTAAGATCGAGTATTCTTTGTTTAGGTTTGCCGTGATCGAGACACGCGCCGTACACCTTAATTGCCGATAACCCACCTTTCCAAACCAACGTGAGTTCATAGCCTCGCACTCTTTTAAATGTTTATGAAATGTTTTATAAACCCGCGAGGGAGATAACATGCTAGTTTTAATAAAAATAGAACACAAGTGGTCCCGAATTGTATGCTTATTGATATGGACCCGATTGATTATATGACCCAATGAATGATTGAAATGGATTATTATTAGTTAGGTTATGTCACTATAAGTCCCATTAGCATGAATTGTGAACTACCGGGAGTTGGTAGACGTATATGCATATAATAGTACTATTTGGGGAAGATCACCCTAGTTCGCGTCTTGACGGTTGATCCCCGTCGTGCCACATTGATTGGCAAGCGAATTTATGTATGAGAGGATTTATATAGCGTAATTTTAGTGACGACACGCTGATTTAAATGGGCAAATATTTGTCGGGCTCGCGACCTGTTGTATATTATAGAAAGGCAACAATGTCATGCGGCTTATAATAATACCGATAATGGTAATACTACGGCTGCGGTCTCAAGAATAGTGTATGATATATGATTTGAATTATGATATATTGCCTGACTAGCAATATGGGGTCTTACTACTGATATTATGCTTCTGTTCCGCTTTACATAACTGTTTTATATAACGGTTTTTACTAAACTCTATGAATTCACTCGGTATTCGCTGATTTATTTTTCGCATGTTTTATCTCAGGTGCTTGAAGGTAACTTGGACGGAGATCGACTCTGATGGCCCACTTATTAATAATATTCATTCGAAATATGTTTTGTAACTTTATGACTGTAAAACTGGGGGACCTTGTGTAAAACTTTAAACTTTTATTCGGATGAATGTATGTTTGTCTTTGTACAACCCTTTTTATGCGTTGTCTATGATTTGAGTTATTGTACCATCCCGTAACACTCTATTGACCCTTCCGATGTACTGATACGAAAGTTGAGAGTGTTAGACAATGAGTGTCTCATTAGGATTTTGGGTGAAACCACGAATTTCTCCCATGAGTCTTTCGTACATGGCGGGTGGAAAGAAACGGCTAACAAAAGCGGTTCTCATTTGTTCCCATGTTTCTATGGTACATGAGTCTTTCGTACATGGAGGGTGGAAAGAAACGTCTAACAAAATCGGTTCTCATTTGTTCCCATGTTTATATGGTATCGGTCGTCAACTCATTATACCAAACTCTTGCATCTCAAGATTGAGATGATGGGAAGAGTTTGAGTTTAATAGCTTCCACAATGACTTCGGCTTCATATCGAAACATGCCACATATTTCTACGAATTCGACAATGTGCTTATGTGGATCGGCCCGCGCACGGCCGTTGAATTGGCGGTCTTTGATCATTTAAAGGTGATGACCTTTCACAGTGAAGTTATCTCCAAGCTCAACTTGAAAAATAGCAGCCCCGGGAGTGGGTGCCACTACTCGGTTGGCGGCCCACATGGATTGATCGTCGGCCATTGGAAATGGTAGATCGTTAAATAGGTTATAGACAACAAATGCGTCTAAGATATTATCAAATGGTGGGTTTTTGAATCTAGGAATTCGGTTTTCGGAAGAAAGAAAGGGTTGCTTCTTACGGTTTTTCTTTCGAGATTGTTGAATAATTCGTTCGGGATCGGTGTATGGACTAAGTAGTTCTTGACTGGAAGAATTCATTAAAGTCTTGAAACACTTTTGAAAAAGATCACAAGTAACAAAAATAAAAACAAACAAAAGATTACAAATAGGAAAATAAGTAGATAAGAAATTAAATATACTAAACAAAATAAAAACATAAATTTTTTTTAATAGATTAAAAGTAGCCGGCGGCAAGATTTGGTCTGCCGGGGGGCTTCTTTGATTCTGTGAACAAAAAATAAAACTTGTCGGCGGCTAGATTTAAGCTGCGAAGAGGTTGCCGGCGACAATTTTGCTTTTGCCGGCAGCTTCTTTGATTCTGATGAGATTTGTTTTTTACTTTTTGGATTTTGGAAACAAGAAACGCTACAATGGGTTTAACTATAGGATGATTTTGGAACGAAGAACACAATCAAATCCCCGGCAGCGACGCCACTTGATGCGTCCGATGTGGTTGGATTGAAACAAGTTTTAAAATTTATAAACACGAATTACCCGAATGAACTAAAAACGCACGGGCAAGTATGACCCTTTCGTTTGTGTATAGCTTTTATGTGGTAATACTGAGATCTTTCACGGGGATTTGGAAAACCTATGATCATTCAAAATTCTACTATAATCTTTTGATTGTAGTAAATTGTAGACGAATAATAGCAAGTAATTTGAAGAGATTAACAATAAATTAACAACAACACTTGGTAAAGACTAGTTTGGGCATCCATTGTGGTATGATTATGAAGACACATTTAACATATATGATTATGATAACTAGATGGTTAATCCAATCTATTGTTTTCAAAAGCTTCAATCTTTATCAAGACTTTGGTTAAGGAAAACAAGCATTAGACTCAATCACTCAATTCAGGACTTAATCCAATTTCAACTCATTCGATTCACGGTCGTTTCACGAATTTGTTAACACTTATAATTATATTTCTTGGTAATCAAAACTTCTTATGAAATGGTCAATACAAAAGATAGCCAATCATAGACAAACCGACTATGACTTGTTGATAGAAAATAACCCTTTCAACCTATGAAATCTTTATCAACAAATTAAGTTTTGACAACAAATGTCACATGAAACATAAGTACCAATGGTTCAAAGGAAAGCTTGAAATTGAAATAAAACATAAATCACAATCACAACCACTACTTCATACCACATACATCATCCTACCAAGTGTAGAATGGGATTTAGCCACTCATAATGAACAATAAAATAAACTCAGAATTAATAGTCTTATAAGTCATAATCAAGAGACTTACAAAGTGAAAATATAGTGCTAATGGTTAGGGTAATGATCCCTAAGATTTTGGTGATGTTAACTTTGCTTTTCGGACTCCAAAAGTGACTTTTCTTGCACATCCTTGCTCAAATAAGGGAGTGGTGTTTTGGACAAGGTTGAGAGAGTTTATTTGATGGTAAATTAACTTGCAATAACACACACAAGTATATTATGAATGATTAATGATGAGATGATATGGTTACATGACCCTAATGGTCTTATTTATTGGCAAATTGAAGGCTAGGAGTGAATACATGGCTTGTTAGCAAAGAAACTTGCTTGGAGCCAAAGGAAGTCTAGACTCTTCCATAGAAGGTTCTTATGCCTTCTTTAGATGCTTCAAGAATACTTGTTGCTTCTTGTAAAAAATATGCCAACATGAATGGAGAGGGTGTCGACTTGGATTTCGCTAGTGGCAAAACTGAGTGCTGATGGAAGGAATCGCTGGTGGAAACTTTCAAAATGTTGGTGGCTACTTTCATGTTGAATGACTTGTACACTTCTTGAAAAAAACTTGTTCTTGCACCCGAAATAGATCTTCAAAGGCTTGTAACTCGTACACGGGTATTGAACTTGACTAGGACTCTTCTTACTCGTACTAATCTTTACTTTTGCATTGCTTTATAATTCATTCCTGCAACTGGCTACAAAAAGACTTGCAAACACATTTTGGCACAAGTATGCAGAAAAGTATTATATAAATAACCAATATACATGTACAATACTACGGATAACGCTCCCAAAAACATGTTGGATTTGGGCGTTAACAATAACAAGAACAAATCACCAATTTAGGGTTTATGAGGATTAATGATTAACCCCTTACTGTTTTGTTAATCGATCCAAGATATAATCTATAATGAGATTATATTACGTTCTTGTACACACGTATAATAACGAGTTAACCGTAGTACTAGTACGTATAAAACGAGCTTAAACGTGAAGTGGAAAACCAAGCCAACAACCCTAGAGAGGGGCTAGGACTCGGTTTATGAAAACCAAACAAACCAAACAAAAACCCTAGGGGTGTTCGTCCGTTGATCGCAAGAGAGAGGGAGAGAAAGATTTGTGGGGTGAAGAATTATGAAGCACCCTATGTGTTTATATAAGGTACTAAAACTTGGAGACCAAGACAAAACGCAAATTAGGAAATAAATATTTTTCTTCCCTTTTCTCTTTCCACCGATCGGAACCCACCTAAGGGTTGTTCCGGATCCTTCTATTCCTCTTCTATAATATTCCGCGTTAGCCGTTAGTCCTTAACTCTTAAAACATAACAACCGTTAAATGTTTAAAGCTCGATTTAATTAACAAATATATAAATATGTTTATTAATAAATGAACTCTTTACGTATTGTGTGCACTCCCGTAATCCCGAGTTCGATCCTAACACATGACTATTAGTTTTTACGTCCATAAAACTTACAGCTCCCACTTTGACAAAATTTAATAGTGTGATCACATCGGTTAGCGTCTAGTTACACACCGATGCCTCTAGTACGACCCGAGTAAGGTCTCCTAGATAAAACCTTTTAATGATTTATCATTATTATTATCCGTTCATTTCTAATACAACGTTAATAAGGATATGGATCTTAAGTCATTCCTTTCATTAACTATTCTGTTTCTCATTCATCAGATTCAGCAAGATTATCAAAACTTCTAAACATAGTTTAGAACGACTTTGGGTGTGTCCACACAAACATCTTACTAATCTCACGAGGGCCCCAACTCTATTAAACTCCAAAATGAGTTTGAAGAAAACAAATTACATATTGACTACAAGCAAAACTTATGAATTTTGCAACACTTCTGAAAATTACCCTTATGGCCACCAGTTACGTATAGCGTTAGATTACTTCACAGAGATACAATAGATCCATGCCAGTTTCCTGGTATCTCAAGTCTGAGGATAATTATTTAAGATTTACTTGATGACAAAGATCCATAAAGTATAATCATATAGTTGGGATAAGTCCTATATTCAATTCATCGAATACCATCTAAATTTGATAGATAAACACATCAATATACTTTCAAGTATATTCTATCACAATTTAGGTTTGTCTTAATTTAATTATATTCCCATATTATTAAACGACAACGTACATTTAGAATATAACATATTCATGGATTAAAACGTGTAACATAGGATACAAAATTAAATAATAAGAATAAACATAACCTAAACTTTATTTCATTAAATAATAATGTCTAACATCTTTAATCCAAATACTAATCACATATTAGCATGAAATCACTAGCTAATTGAAGCCCAATTCTTTTGGCATGTTCAATGAGCTTTCCTCTAGACAAATCCTTAGTAAAAAGATCAGCTACGTTATCATCTGTGTGAACTTTTATTAATTTTATTTCACCATCCTCGACTTGTTCTCAAACATAGTGATATCTACGTTTAAAGTGTTTGGCACCCTTCATGACTCTAGAATCATTGGAGAATATGATTGCAGCAGAATTGTCACAATACATATCAATAGGTTTTTTAATTGAAGGCATCACTCCAAGATCTTAAATAAACTTCTTAATCCAAATAGCTTCCATTGCAGCTTCTGAAGCAGCCATGTACTCAGATTGAGTAACATGCATTACAATCTTTGTCTACTTTTTGCTCTTCCAATCAACTGCTCCTCCAATAATAACAAACACGTAACCCGTCTAAGACTTCGTATCGTCTTTATCACATTGCCAGGACGCATCACAAAAACCTGTAACATTCAGTTTTGTGTCTGATTTTCCTCCGAACACCAAAAACATTTCTTTCGTACTCCTCAAATACTTCAGAATATGTTTAACAGCAACCCAATGGAGCTTCCTTTGATTCTGCTGGTAACGACTAACCAAGTTCTGAGCAAACGCCACATCATGCCTTGTGCATCTTACAACATACATTATATATCCTACATCCGAAGCATAAGGCACCTTCTTCATGTATGCCACCTCTTTAGGTGTTGATGCATCCATCTCATGGCTTAACTCATGCTTAACCTCCATAGGTTGAAAGCCTTTCTTGGAGTTATGCATATTATATATCCTCAATATCTTGTCAATATAAGCATCTTGACTAAGACTAATTAACCGCTTACTCCTATCTCGATAAATTTTAATTCCACGAATGTATGCATCTCTCTCAAATCCTTCATAGAAAAACAGTTACCAAGATAATCCTTATGTGCTTTATGTCTTGGAATGTTACTTCCCATGATTAATATGTCATCAACATATAAAAGTAGAAACACTAAATCACTCCCACTAGCTTTGCGATATACACATGGCTCATCACGATTTTGAATAAATCTAAACTTTTTTATTTCTTCATCAAATCGCTTATTCCATTGACGTGATGCTAGCTTCAAACCATAAATAGATCTTTAAAGTTTACACACGCGTTTTGGATACTTAGGATCAACATACCCTTCAGGTTGGTACATATAGATATCTTCATCTAAGCGACCGTTCAAGAAGGTAGTTTTCCATCTGCCATATCTCATAATCATGGTATGCTGCTATAGCTATGAGAATCCTAATAGCTCTCAAGTCTGCTATAGGAGAAAACGTCTCCTTGTAGTCTATGCCAAAAGTTTTAGTAAAACCTTTAGCTACTAAACGAGCTTTATAGGATTATATTTTTCCATCCATGTCAGCTTTCTTCTTGAATATCCACCTATTTTCACTACTTTAGCATGTAGATGTGGATCTACAAGAATCTAAACATCATTTATTTTCATGGAATTCATCTCCTCATTCATTGCACTAATCCACTTAACTTTTTCAAGATCAAGCATGGCAGATTTATAATTAGCAGGTTCACCAAGATCCCCTACTTCATCATCATCATCCTCTATGTTAAGACATAGCTTGTTTGGTGCACGTATAGTCCTTTCAGACCTACGTAGAGGAACTAATTCCGGTAGAACTGCCAGATTCTCTGGTTCTACAGGAATTATTTCGCTAGTATTTTAAGAAGGCAATGTATCTATATGACTCTCTTCAAGATCATAATTTCTCCCACTGAATTCTTGAGATATGAGATCTCTTTCAAGAAAATCTTCATATCTTACAAAAATAACCTTGTTTTCAGGTGGTAAATAAAAGTAGTAACTCATATTTTCCTTAAGGTATCCTACAAATATACATTTAATAGATCGTTGTCAGAGTTTATCAGCTGATTCACATTTTACATACGCCTCAAAACCCCAGACCTTTTGAGTACAAACAGTAGATCTAAGGCATAATCCCAAAAGGATAATGGAAAAGTTGTATGAATAAACATAGATCGCACCATATCTAATAATCTATGATTTCTCCTTTCGGATACACCATTTTGTTGTGGACTATAAGAAGAAGTAATATTTTGAACAATTCCATTCTCACTTAGAAAATCTTTAAACTCTTGGCTTATGTACTCGCCAACTCTATCAGAACGAAGAGCTTTAATCTTCTTTCCTAGTTGCAGTTCTATTTCCGCTTTAAACACTTTGAATGTTTCAAATACCTCATGTTTATGCTTAAGTAAATAAACATAACCATAACGGCTAAAATCATCCGTAAGTGCTAAGAAGTAGCTAGCAACTTTCCTTGACACATGTCTAAGTGGTCCACATACATCAGTGTGTATTAAACCAAGTAGATCAATAGCCCTTTCAATATTATTATTAAAAGGTTTCTTGGTCATCTTTCTAGAGATACAAGACTCACATTTATCAAATGATTCATCATTGATATATTCCAAAAGACCTTCACATTGAAGGTTTTGTATGCGTGTCTTCCCAATATGGGGAAGTCTACAATGCCAAATATAAGATGAGTTCTTATCTAACTTTCTTTTCTTATTCATGCTAAAGACATAATTATTATTATACTTGGGAACATTATCACGCATGTTAATTTCAAACAAACGATTCACACAAATTTCATTGAAATAGAAAATACCATTTTTGAAAACAGAAATTCCATTACTATCAATAGTGTGAACAAATCCAAGATCCAACAAACAAGAAAAGGAAATAACACCACTAACAATAGAAGGTGCATAATGACAATTGTTTAAGATCAATACTAAACCCGAAGGTAAAACTAAATTAAACACTCCTATGGCTTCAATAGCTGCTTGTGCACCATTGCCCACTTGCAGATATTGCTCTCTATAGGATAGCTTCCTTTCCATCTTAAACCCCTGAATCATATTACAAATGTTAATACCGTATCCCGTATTATACCCAGGAATTTAATTTGTATGTTAAATTAAATAATTCAATCATAAATAAGTTACCTGAAGCTGCAACACTTTGCTCAGACTTCTTCTTCTTACTTTCTCGCAACTCTTCGAGAGACAAAGGGCAGTTCCTCTTCCAGTGACCACTGACGACGCAATGGTGACAAGTTTCATCCTTTTGAGATTAATTCTTCTTAGCATAGTTTTGCTTAGGCTTTTGATAAGTGACAACTTGCTTGCCTTTATCACCTTTTCCTTTAATCTTTTTGTTCGCTTACGGTTTTATCTTACTCACTCTACCCTTTTGTATGTTCAATATTTGAGGAGTATAGGTCGGTTCCTTGTCCTTTAAACCCTTTTCATAGTTAATGAGAATTGTGTGCAAATCACTCATTGTCTTTCTCGCGCAATGCATATTGAAATTTCTAACAAAATCTTTAAAATCCTTGTTAAGGGACCTACTTATTAAGTTAATCGCCATATGATTGTCATAGGTCTTCCTAAATGCAATGAGTTGTTCCATGTAACGTCTCATTTCTAAATAGTGTGCACTTACGGATTTCTCTGGTGTTTTCTTACAGCTGTGCAAAGCATCTACTAAATCTTAGATCTCCACAGCTTGAGGCTTCTCAGACATTGCCTTGAGCTCATCAAGCATTATTTTGGGAGGGTAAAGCTTAAACTTCTTTTGAAGTTCAGGCGACATTTTCCCAAGCATTAAGCAAGCCACATCAGTGTGCTTCTTAATTTCAGTTTTGTAAAGAAGCTTTTCAGCTTCAGAAGCCCCTTCAACGAGTGCGATTGGCAAGGCCGTAGACAAGTAATCAATAGTACCCGCTACTCTCAAGACAATTCTTAGTGAGCGGTACCAATCATTGAAGTTTGGACCAGTCAGTTCTTGACGTTCAAAGAATGTTTTAAACGCCGAACTTAAAGCATTGTTGTCAGATTAAGCCATTTCTACATAAATAAGTTCAAACATTAGTATTTTCGATAATACTTTTAAGAAAATAAAATTACCCCGGTAAATAAAATTAACCATAGTGTTTTCCTTAAAACTAGAACCTATATTGACATAGATCCATTACATCAGTTGATCTGCTAGTAATGAATGTATTCAACATATCAACTTGTCGAACAATTAATTGACAAACAATTTTCAATTTCTAGATATTTTAGGGACTTACATTGCCAAAACTCGTTGAATTGTAAGCATATTTCATCCCCTCTTAATGCTTTAAGTTTCTAGATCTCACTAAGTAATTTAGTTAAATCGTCTAATCTAAGGAACATAAAACTATTCATGTGAAGTCTATTCGATCATGAAATTTTTCTTTCGATCACAATCTCATCCATGGTCTCATGTGACGACAATGTAACTTCATGTTCTTCAATTATATGGCATTTGACATAAAATTTAAGGTATAAATTTTGATGTCAAAATCAATGTATGTAGAAGCATGCATACATCTCCATAACATAAGTTTAATAAAAACTTTTAGTAAACTTTTCGGCAAGACTAAATATACATAAATTATTGTTGAGGCATTGGTTAAACCAACTGAAGAATTACCCACACCAAAATTCACAACGTAATTTTCCTAGAACTCGGCTAAAGCACAAAGCAATAACCTTATTCATTGTGTTTCGGATGTGAATTTGTGATAAATCAACCTTAAAATAATTGCGCAAATAATAATCCTAGGGTAATTCTAATTAGACGCACAAACAAGCCGGGAATTTGGTCAGCGACAATGGCTTAACCTCCTTCCTTAGTCGGGTACATGACCAGCAACGCGTTATACCCACCTTGTAGTTTGTCAAATTGAGTAGGCCTTTCTAATTATTATTGCAAATTACCAATCAACGCAATTTCATGTAATTTAGATCTCAAAACAAACTTAATTTTAATATGATTTAGTGCATATTATTTTTCTTAAAAAAATTACCCTTTTTACAACAATTCATGTAATTTAAATAAACAAATAGGCAAACATAAAAAAACTAAATTATAAACACATAATAACAATTTATATGTGCAATAAATAAATTAAACATCCACATGCATACGATTTTATTCAATAAGTTTAAAATCTAGAGTTTTTATGTTCATATAAAAGTCTTCCATAATTCTAGATTTATTGAATACAAATAAACAAGTAGCACATACGTAACAATTACCACATATATTTTATGATCCATAAAAAACATGCACGTTCATCATGGATCCACCCAAATCACTTAACAATTAAATCTCTACGGATCGTAACTTAATCTACATGACATAACAATTAATCATGCAATTTATTAAAGATCAACACATGCAATTTTAGGGTTTCAATTTTTTTTATATAAATCGGCTAAAAACGATTTTAACAAAAAAAAAACCCTAAAAAAATTTTAAGAAACCAAAAAACATGTAGTTTTAACTCAAAAAAATTATTAGTTAAAAAAAACTTTGAATCTCGATAATTATAACATGTTAAAATGTGTCTCGATGCCACTGAAGTTTTATGCAATTCATAACAATTACAATAACATAAGCAAAGATCAATGCACGTAATAACGGAAGTGATTTAACAAGATCATAATAATAATACATTCATAATTAATCGAATTAGGGTTACGTACCTTTTAGCTATGCGATTCCAATAAGCAAAAACAAATCACCAATTTAGGGTTTATGAGGATAAATGATTAACCCCTTACCGTTTTGTTAATCGATCCAAGATATAATCTATAGTGAGATTATATTACGTTCTTGTACACACGTATAATAACGCGTTAATCGTAGTACTAGTACGTATAAAACGAGTTTAAACGTGAAGTGGAAAACCGACCCAATAACCCTAGAGAGGGACTAGGACTCGGTTCATGAAAACCAAACAAACCAAGCGAAACCCCTAGGGGTGTTCGTCCGTTGATCGCAAGAGAGAGGGAGAGAAAGATTTGTGGGGTGAAGAATTATGAAGCACCCTATGTGTTTATATAAGGTACTAAAACTTGGAGACCAAGACAAAACGCAAATTAGGAAAGAAATCTTTTTCTTCCCTTTTCTCTTGTCCACCGATCGGAACCCACCCAAGGGGTGTTCTGGATCTTTTTTTTCCTCTTCTATAATATTCCGCGTTAGCCGTTAGTCCTTAACTCTTAGAACTTAACAACCGTTAAATGTTTAAAGCTCGATTTAATTAATAAATATATAAATACATTTATTAATAAATGAAATCTTTACGTATTGTATGCACGTCGTTATCCCGAATTCGATCATAACACATGACTATTAATTTTTACGTCCATAAAACTTACAGCTACAATGGAGCACAAGGAAAAATTTAGCATAAACAGTATTCATTAGAAACATCGTACACGGAGGTACTAAAAAGAGGTATAAAAAAAGAAGCCATTAATCAACAAAAGTTAGCATCAGTTGGTGCTAACTGTGGATCCTAAACATTAATTCATCCCGAGATAAGTTAGTTGGATTGCAAATTCACTCATTTATGAGGTTTTAATGTTTACATGCTATCAAATTTGAAGTCAATGACAAATTCAGAAGGATAGGAAGTACATAGGCTAAGATACATAGGTGGATTAAACATGCAACTAGTTTTCAACAACAAACATGAAGTCTCTAAGGGTGTTTGAAATTGCTTATTTAAAACATATTATTTATTTTGAAAATGAATAATCAGATAATCATTATTTTGAAAACGTTATTTTAGAAAATAGTGTTTGGATTTGGTTATCCTGTTTGAAATCGCAATAATCAGATAATCAGTTTTTTGAGTGTTTGACAAATGAATAAAATAAACTCTATTGTTTCAAAACTCCACTTTAGAAGTTTACTTTTTCAAAACTCCATTTTGAAATAGAAATAAGTACCTCCCCAGTTATTTTTTCAAAACTCCACTAAATTTCTTTGTGATAAGAAAGACATACTACAAGAAAACCAGGATATTGGGACCTTTACTTGGGACTCTTTTTACTTGAGGGTCCTAATAACAAATTTATTAGGACGCGCTAGTGTTTTGGTCCTTTTATTAATAATACACTTTACAAATTGGCTTTATTAGAAAATATTTTTAGGACCCTTAATTTGTTAAGGTCTTATATGGTATATCTTAATAGGACACTCCACTTGTATGTCCCATTACATTCAGTATTATAGGACGTTTCTTCATCAGGGTCTTATTAAAAAAACTTTAATAGGACACTCGACATGTTGGTCCAATTACATTTGGTTTTATAGGACTTGTACAATTAAAGTCCTATTTTGAGAGAGGCTAATGAATCACTTAATAAACATGTCCTATTAACTTAATTTTATAGGACACTTGAGGTCCTATTAACCTTTACGTTGTCATGCTTTCAAATATGACGCCAAACAAAGACCGAGAATCTAAAATTCATTGTAAGGCTGGGGGGGAGTGGTAACACAAAAATCCACCGCCATATCAACGCCACCTCAACTCACCTAAAACTCACTTTTCAAGGTTACTGAGGAAAAAAACTCACCTCCACCTCGCCTTCATTTTATATAAAATATATTCCATTAAATACCCCCACTAAATAATCCCACTCACAATCTATTAAAAAAATTTGAGGCTCACAATTTATAAACTCACCAGTGGTGAGTAAGTGACAAGTAGTAAGTTTTTTGGGGTAAAAGTAACGCGTAGCTTTAGTGAGGTTTATGGGGTATGTTTTGCCAATTTGAACTCACCCGTGGGATTTATCCCCCACTCCTCAGCCTAACGTGTGGAGGACAATCGTGCAAGTTATTTTTTGATACAAAAACATATTTTGTTTTGTTGTTACACAAAAAGTTTAATTTAAGAGACTTTGATATGCTTTATCCAGAATAAGAAAAAGATGAATTTTTTGATATATGCGATCGTTTAGTCATCGAGAAATACGTGAGCTTATCGGGAACACTCAACACAAAAAACATACTTTTATTATACGTTTATTTATGTATAATTAAACGTTTAATAGAAACTCTACTATTTATTTAATTAACAGTAGTTAAATTAATTACGAGTTTTAGTTAATATATCGTGAGCGCGTTTAATTAAATTGAGGGACTAAAAATCAAATCTAGAAAACCCCTAGGCCTAGTAGGCCAAATTATTACATAGGGATTCTAGAAAGATTTTCTGATTGATGACGTATAGTCTCTAATCAGGCTGGATATTCCGACCGCGGGTACTACCCGTATCTATTGGGTATGGATCATTACTTAGGCAGAGCGCGCACGGCCCAGAAGGCCCGGTAAGCCGATGTTGCACAACAGTTTAATACTTAGCCTTGTCCTCGTCGCACTGCGACAGGATCAGACATAATATAATCTATCTTATAATTATATTCGCCTAAGGGAAGGAGATATAAACCGACCTTAGTTATGCGATAAGGATCAAACTATTTTAGGTCATTATCTCTTCCTTAGGCCGCAATAGTAGGAGAGCCCAGCCAGGACTCTCTCGGATATAAAAGGAACCCCCGAGGTTCCACAAAGGTACGAGGCACAATATTCTAAAACCCTCACATATACTCAAACCGATTACTTACTCTCACGCCAGAGTCTAGTCATGGGACACGTGCCCACGGTAAGCCTAACGATGTCTATTATTTAGTGGGCAGGGTCTTTAAACAAGATTCACTTGGTGCAAGATCCAGAATCCACAAGACCCTGAAATAAGCCTAATTCGGGTCAAATCCGAATGCAACCAGATAAAAGAATGTCTAGAAATTCTGAAAATTTCACGGTTCCTTGAAGGTATCACTAACCCGGAATTGATAAGAAAGTTAAACGACAGGACCGCAAAAACTTTTGATGGAGTAATGAAAAGGGTCCGAGCGTTTATCCAAGGCGAAACCGCAGCAACAGACAGTAGGCAGATGACTTCGAGCTACAAATTACAAGACCAACGCATGAAGCAACCATAGGACTAAAACATTAGCCGTACCCTATACTTTCAAATTGCGACGAAACCTGGACGCAATAATAAAAATAATAAGTTCACCCTATTACAGAAAACATCCAGGGAGATATTCCTGTCTAAAGGTGTGAATTTCCCAAAACCCAGTTCGATGATCGGCCCAGTAGACAAAAGAGACAACCACGACGATAAGGGCCACGCCACCGATGAGTGCACCCAACTTAAAAGGCACATCGAGAGTCTTGTTTTATAACACTGAAGTTGACAAGGTCGTTTGGAAACTATACCCATCCGTTAATCTAGGATGGACGATAGAAAGCGAGAAATAGATTTATAGTTGGGTCGACCTTCTTCAAACAATAGTTTATTTCAAAATTGGATATTTTATCTGTGCCAATATAATGTAGCTGAGACATGTGGATACTGTAGAAGCTCAACACGTCAATAAGGAAGCGGCTTAGCGGTATGCGGTTGTTGGTAAACTCAAAGAATCTGGTATACACACCAATCTTACCAGATGGAATGCCTCCAATATGTGCTTGGGGATCTGGTAATGTGGGATGTAGGTCCATGGAAATATGGTATTTGGTGATAAACTAGGAGATTTCTTGCTCGGAGATACGGGATTTTACATCAAATAGTTAGGAGACCATTTTTCTAAGTTTGTGGATTTTTTGCTTTATGAATGTGTGTTCTTTGAGTTTTGGTAATAGAAGATGATTGAGGTTATGGAGGTGAAGAAGACCGATCATCAGTACACATCATTTAAGTATTTTTTTTCAAGGATAAAGGATCGTGCAACGTGTGTTTATCAAACGGTGCTGCCAGGTTTATTTCATAAGACGTGGCTGATACCTTTCCCAGTTTCCAAGGTGGTAGGTGTTGCTGGATTGTGACATTGATGGTCGATGGTGGGATTATTTGAAATATTTTGTTTGACATACATTCGTGGTAACACTTATTTTGCTATAGAGCATTTCAGATTAAAAGTCTAGTAGCCGCGGTTAGGACATGCGACCACTAGACTGGGGGGGAGATGATGACATTTAGTCCCTAATCAGGCTGGATAGTCCGACCCATATCCATTGGGTATGGATCATTACTTAGGTAGCGCGCACGACCCAGAAGGTCTGGTAAGCCGCTGTCGCACAACGGTTTATTACTTAGCCGTGTCCTCGTCGCACTGCGACATGATCAGATAGAATATAATCTATCTTATGATTATATTCGCCTAAGGGAAGAAGATATACACTTACCTTAGTTATGCGATAAGGATCAAACTATTTTAGGTCGTTATCTCTTCCTTAGGCCGCAAAAGTAGGAGAGCCCAGCCAGGACTCTCTCGGGTATAAAAGGAACCCCTGAGGTTCCACAAAGGTACGAGACACAATACTCTAAAACCATCACATATACTCAAACTGATTACTTACTCTAACGCCGGAGTCTAAGCGTAGGACACCCACCCACGGCAAGCCTAACGGTGTCTGTTATTTAGTGTGCAGGGTCTTCAAACAATATTCACTTGGTGCAAGAGTCGGAATCCACAAGACCCCGAATTAAGCCTAATTCGAGTTGAACGCGGTTCATCCAACTTTTGTATCAACATTGATTAATTCTTAAGTTAATATAATTATTATAATTAAGGTTTCTTGGAGTATGGACCAAATTATCTAGGTATGTGGAGAACACTATATAAACACCACCCCATGGATCACAAAATTTGTCCCCCCTCCCCTTTGTGTCGTCCGATCGAACAAAGCAAGAAACCAAAACCCTCAAACCCTAAATTCACCTAAAGGTTAAACCTTTACAAAATAGACAACCTTTTGGTACTCCCTTGTGAAGTTTCTAAGTCTATACTAAACCCTTGATCCTCGTATTAAGGTTTTAGTCTTGTTTTTTGTCTCCCTTGTGGCTCTTCCAATTTTAAACCCTAATTATGTTTTCGAGTAAATTTTTTCAAGTATCTTGTAACGTTCTATAAACCGATCCTTACATAATCCCACTTAGGATTTTGGATCTAGGGTTTTTAGTTACAAGATAATCGAAGTGAAGTTACTACTAACATCGTAGTGATTGTTCGTTTGACGTGTCGTGTGAGCAAACGATAGAGACGGTTTTGTAATCGTTATAGTTCAAGTATACAAACTTAAACACCTACTCATTTATTATTTTTACCTTTTTTTACATATGTTTTATTTAGTAAAGCAAAACGCATAATCGAGATTTTATTCGTTTAAAAAATCAATTATTCCTTTAATTAGTAATATCTTCTTAGATTCTTCAAATTATATCAAATTAATCTATAAATAAGATAGAGAAGAAAATAACATAAAAGTATATGTGAAAAGTTTGTGAAAATTAAAACTTAAAAAAATTAATTAATAAAAACTTAGTACCTTAATTTTAGATAAATTAGATAGTGTTAACTAAAACTTTATAAAATAAACAAAATCTTCTTACATTTTATACCTTCTACACTTTATATCCTCAAACATAAAAAATATATATAAACTAATATTAAAATAAATTTGATTTATGCGTAAACATTGTGCGTTCACAAGGCTTATAAGTAGGAATGAGTACGGTATCGGTATCGTACCGAAGTCGTACCGAATTAGTGGTACCGTTTTTTTCCCGAGCATAAATTAGTGGTACTGGTACTGTACCGAACGGGATTCGGATATCGAAGCCGGTTTTTCGGGAATTTCCCGCTTTGGTACCAATGCGGTACCGAATCGAATTAGTGGTACCAATTTTTTTTCACCTTATTTCTTAGTACCGCTAGTCCGCTACTGTACCAAACGAGATTCGGGTATCAAAAATCGATACAGTTCCGATTCGATTTCGAGATTCGGGACGAAACACTCATCCTTACTTATAAGTATATCTTAACAATATTTTAAGATTATCTCAATTCTCTATTAATAAAATACCGTATTTTAATTTTCTAATGATTCCCTCTTAGTAAAATTTTGTTTCCCGCTAGATCCTATGCATTTTTTAACTTCCCCCCAAAATGAGATCCACGAATCTTTTAAGGCTACCATCTCACATTAAAGTCACACGTATCCTATTCTCACGCAACTGTTGATGTGGGCTAGTTTTTTATGAACTGTAAGTCCCTAACCTGTAAACAAATCCAGATCATATGAAAGGAGCCATTTTTATCCAAATCAAAAGGTAATGGATTTTTATGTAACAATTTTTTATTGTGATTAGTTGGGTTATTGAATGAAAAATAAAACAGCCCCTTGTGATTATCAATTGAGATTGTATAAGGTCTTATACAGTGGCTATATATGGCGGTTTACTTATTATTGAGATTGTTTAATCTTATAATACATACTGTGGGTTCTGTTGATAAGCTTATTACATATATTTTTCTTTTGTTTTCTTAGGGTAAGATCATTCATGTTACACCCATAGACATTTGAATGGGAATCACTCAGCCTTTCCTCCCGTAAGTTTTCTTGTCATTAAATTTTGTCTTCTACTTCGAGTTATGGTCTATGATGTTATTAGACTGAAACATTCTGGCTCTTGTTGATTTATGTCTTGAATATATAACTAGTTGCTATGCTAAGTGAAAATAAAATCAAGTTTATTAATATGTTAATTTGACCCCAACGATTCAAGTTAAATTATTATAGTAGATGGTGTACATAAAATCAAATGTGTTGTTCGTTGGGTTATCTTTTATGTGTCTTTGAGGGTGTTTGTTTCAGCTTATAAATAATAAGCCCATTTTGGATTATATATCATAAGCTACACTTTTGTGGCTTATTTTGATACTTATGGGCTTATATATGTTTAATAATTCATATGATAAACTTATGTAAACCCATTGGTCTCAAAATAAGCCACAGACGTGGGACTTACCAAATATAAGCTGAAAATAAGTCAAGTTTTTGTGCATTTTACATTCTTTTTATGCTTTAAGATTTTAGATCCCTATCCCACCTCAAAGAAACAATAAACAATAGATTGATGTGAAATTAAATACAAGCAATAAGATTTTGGTTCTCGAAAAGGTGTTAGTTATTCACAATGTTGGACCTGGTAGCTTAGTTGCTATTGGTTGTAGCCATCACTAGGGTTTTGGTATGAGCACAGACAATGTAAAACTTGGGGCAATGTAAACAACATTTGACTAAAAGTATAATCAACCATAGATCATTATCCTATATGAAATTTCAGATCAGCCTTCATCAGGTATATTTGAGCTATTTAATTTTGTTTAGCTGGAAGCTTTGTTGTGTAAAAGTAGGTTGCATCATGCTTTTGCTTATTTAAATGAAAATTTTGTGCTCTTAAAGTTAAACCATGACACCTGATTATTAAAATAATAGTTGTAGGCATGAGTTTAAGTTTACTTGCAGAGCATTTTGAACTATGAGATTGTAGCAATGGGATGGAGAAGGAGTTAGGATCTGGATGCGGTAGTTGGGAGTGAAGAGATTGCACCAAATTGGAGCGAGTAATAGTATATGTTCAAGTCGCTATAATAAAAGATGAATATTTGATGAGCAAGTTTGAATTTTGTCACAGTGCAAGATGTTATTGGCATTTGGCACACAGTCTTGCTCTCTTGTTTCCGTAAGGTGTCATGTTATATTTGTCATTATATAACCTATTATTCCAACTAATGTTTACTACATCGTAAATGTTTAATTGTAGGTCGTGCATGAAGATGATCAACGATGACTAGAATGATTAATTAGTTTCTAGTTTGTTTTTTATTTTTATTTTTTGTTATTCTCGTCTAATGACTCAAGATTATTTCTCTACTTGTTCATTCTACATTTATTTCGTGGTATGTTATGTTGAATTTTGTAAGACTTTGATTTTAGATGTTATTATAACTTGGTTGAAAACTTATAAAATGAAATAATTTTTTGCTTATTGAAATATATTTCTTATGTTTTACTTGTTTCAAAGTTAGTTTACTTTATTGTTTTGTGTAATTTTTTTTACTTGAGTAATGCTTAATATGTTAGATACATATGAAGCGTTTTACGGTCTAATTCTAGAACACTAATGCTATTAACTAAAGATGGGACAAGATGTCTTTTACAACATCAAATTTGGTCCTAATAAAACACTAATGTATTAGGACTCTTTTTTAAGTATTAAAATATGACTTTATTCATTATGTTTTCGTCCTATTGTAATGTGTGTTAGGACCTTTTAAAGTGTCCCAAAACATAGCAAAAGGGTAACCACATATTAGAACGTCAGATAAGATCCTATAATGTGTAATATTAGGACGCCTCTTTGGTTGCATAAACATTTTTATGAGACCAAAGAATTAGTTTTAAAATGTTCAAGTTTATTAGGACACCGATAAATGTCCTAGATATCTATTACAACCCCTTCCTATGGGACATGTTTATTTTGGTTCTATTAGATGAAAAGTCCTATAAACTAATTTTATAAGACACAAACAGATGTCCTATAACGTCAATGGAATTCGGAATATTTGTATATACTAGGCAAGTACCCGCGTATAGCGGCAGAAATTCTTAACGACTAATATATAACGATGTGCTATATTGTAATAAATGTTCCGTGTAACGTTTAAATTAAACGTAAAAAGATCAAAATATAATTGCAAACTGTCATAACATGCGATAAGTTATTAACATGTGCCAAAAACAACGTATAAGAACATTTAGTAATAACATTACATCGGTTATGAGATAAAACTATTATATTGGTTTCAGTAATATCTTGTTAGTTGTACGTCGCTCCTCTAAACAACACAATATAAAGATGGTCATCAAAAAACCAAGTCGAGCAAACAGACACCCACATTTAAACATGTTTGTTCCTCACCTTTATTGATATCTATCGCAAAATTAAGGAAGATGAAAATTACGTTTTCTTTAACTTGAAATGAATCATGTGTTCTTTATATTGATATTTTGATTAAACAAACGTTACACAAGACACTATATGCCGGCATAAAATATCATTGTTATGCACAAATATTCGTCTTCTATTCATGTATTTTTATATACAACTTTATACTTTTTATGTGTTTTCATAAATTACGTATCTCTTAAAATAAATGTCACTTTAAAAGACATTATGATATCGATAAATGCCACTGAAACTCTCAAATCTCTTGCATATAATTATAATGAAACGAAAATATTTGGTGAAATTAGGTTATCTCGAATGAAAGATACAAAAAATGACCGTATATACGTTGCCTAACTTAACTCCACCATGTAATTAGCCCTTCAATTTACATCTATTAGTTCAAGTAAATAACTTTTAAGTTTGAACAATTCAACAATTTACATCCGTGTAGTAATCATTACCACTTTTACTCCAGTGTTGAATAATAAAGATAAAAATATATGAAAATTCTTTTCTAATTTTCCATATAAAAGAAAAAATTTAGTTGTGTGTTTTTATATGCCATAATGTATTCTTATTTGCAATTTATAATACTTCCATCTTTATATAATGCTACCATATATAACAGACCAAAAGTCTTTGAAACGTAATACATACATTCCATTTGCACTTGTATGTCCTTGAATTCTTTCTCGAAAAAGTTTAACTTTTGCCGCAGATAATTTAGTATAATTGACATGATAAATTTGTCCCTGCAAACGCAAAAACAACGATAAAAAAGAGAGCGTACAATAAAAACAGGATTTAGTCTGTTCATTTCCGTCTCACCCAAATAATTCAATGAGCTAAGCATATCGTACACATAAATAATGAATTGATTGAGAATCCAGAAATAATGTACATTGACTTACGCATACCTGGTAAGGTCTGTAACGCATGTGACCAAGATAATGTCACCAACCTAATGAAAAATAGTGTCAGAAGAAAGGCACCAATGGTATAAATGGATAAAATTAAAAAATCCAGTTTGTATCACTAACAAAACTTAAACTATAAAATTCATATATTTTATAACCTAAAAGTCAAACGATATTATTAGAGGGATGTTCGATTTTTGCTTATTTTATGGGTGTACATCTTATTGAGACCCAGATTAGTATATAAGGTAAATTTTATTGGCTTGTATGAGCTTATTAGCTTAACCTCATAAGATAGTGTTGCTTACTGGCTTCCAATTTGAATAAGCCTGATAGCCTCATCAAGTAATTCAAACTGAACACTCGCTAACAACAAACAATGTTGTAGAATTATCAAGCTCTTTTGTGTAGTTAACGACAAAAATATATATTAACATATTTCTAAGCATCCTGAAACTAACATTGAGAAAAACTGAAGAGTTAATAAAGTATTATTATTGCATGAATGTGTTGATTGAAGACACAAATATGAACTTTAATAAGTATAGTGGACAATGTAACATTCGATATGTACTTTTATAAGTATAGTGGACCGTGTAACACTGGATCTGTTATCGCCCTTCAAGTGTTTTGTTAAAAGGACTAAGCAAGCATTAGATTCATACAGCAGCCCTAACTTGTTAAAACGATAAAACGATTCATCTTAAAAAACACATAACAAAAGCTAACATTCCAATCCTGGAAACATGTGTTCGGTCCTTTAGTTGTGGTATTTAATTTGCCTTAATTTGTGACGCCTGTGACCTGGATTAGTGGTTTTACCCGGAAATTAACCAAGGAATAATGTAACATGTATCATTTCCTTAATTATTGGTTCTATTCAAAAAATAATTTATGTAAATTTACCAAATTTCTTAATTATTGTATGTAATTTAAATAAAAATTTAATTTTTCATTTTGAATAATAGGGTGTAAACAGCCATGAACAATTAACCCATTTAACAAGCAAACAATATTAATAGAACATTAAGTACAAGAAAGAACGTACACAATATTGGTGATGAGAGGCACATCAACGGTTTTCTATTTTTCTTATGTTTTGACTATTGAACACCATGTAAATAGGAATGGTGGAAGATACGAGGGTAGTGTGTGTGTGTTTTGGAGATGACATCAAACCCATATGTTTTCACCACCAAAACCACTACTAAAACTACAAGATCTATCACCAAAAACCACCAGATCTACCGCCAAAACTACACATAACCGAATACACAACAAAACCTGTAGAGGGTTCTACGAAATCAAAATATGCTAGTGGCGGCCGAGGTGGCGACGGAAATAGTGGAGGCAGAGGTGGCAATGACAATAGTGGTGTATGGGGCGACAGAGGTGGTTTGAAGGGTTTTAGTTGTGTGTTTTACAGAAGAAAGAGTTTATAAAACTTGGTGTATCGATAGTATAGATATATATGTTGTAGGTTTGTTTTATGTTTTGTAAAATATATTTTTGTAAATATGGTAACGTTAAATTGAATAGAGGAAGATAGGCACAAGCAACATTATTAACATTTAAAGTTTTCTTAATATTTCAAAGTTTCCTTATTTACGTGATTATTGAAACTTACAGGAGAAGCTACAAAGGAAAATTTTCAATTTTCAACATTCGACATCCCTTTTTATAGTTAGTATAGATGAGGGGAGGCTTATATACGCATCAAAGGGATCCCACTAAAAGTTTGGTGTTATTATGCATTTTCCATGATTGGTGAGTTATGGGGGAAGGTTTGTAAAACCCGTATTTAAAAATTTAAATATTAAATACGCAGTTTTGATCTATTATAAACTTTATACAAGAAAATAAATATTACGAATATATTATTACACAGAAAAGAATTATTACGTTTCAGAAGTTAAAACACGAAAAAAATACGAGTATACGTGATAAATTATAGTGTCGAAAACCAAAACGAAGGCTATATGTTAAAAGGGTCGGCGGTTTGGATTAATTAGCATGGAGAAACATGGGCTTTGGCACAGCCCAGCTTACAAACTAAACATCAGGAACAAAAAAGTGTCCCTCCCATTTCATTATAACGACACAAAAAAATAGGGTTCGGTGTTTTCCTTTGGTGGCTGCCGGCTAGAACAAGCAGGAGAACAAGTTTTTGTTTCTTGTCGTTGATTTAATCGTGTTCATATCTCATTCCTAATCGAACTAAGGTAAACCGTCTCTTTATTCTTCCTTCTAAGTCGAAAATTCATTTTTACAGCAAGAATCGTGGGGTTGGTTTTAATCATACAAATTGGTATTAACAACAGTTGGGTTTGGATGTTACACGTGAACCGAGACCAGCGGGGGTCTTGGTGTGTTGTTATTTTGGCCCAACCGAGACCACCAGGGGTCTCGGTGGTGATCTGGGTGTTCTCGGATGTAGGCATAAGCACAGCAGGGTACGTTTTGGGTCTGCAGGAAGAAGCAGGGGGTGTTTTGTTTGTGCAGGGTGCGTTTAGGTTTAGATCGCCCATCAAAGTGTACTGGTTTTGGCCCAACTGCGACCCAAGTAGGGTGTGGTGGTGGTTGTGCTCGTTTTGGGCCAGGTCGCGACCCACAAGGGAGGGTGCGAGTTGGTTGTGTTGGACGACAACATCAAAAGAAAAACCAGTCAGGGTTGTTTGGGAATTTTCTGGCATTAAGGGGGTGTTTGGGTCTATGAATAGGAAACATAAAAACAGTGGGAACCGTGGTGTTCCTTTAGCCAACAGTGGCAACCGACACAAGGTCGGTGGCTACTATTTGTTGTCGGCAACATAGGAACCACAGCCAAGGGCTGTGGTAGGCTCGGTTTTGGGCTAACCCGAGACATGGGCGCCTCGAGGTTTGGCTTTGACTTGGGTCCAGGTGTCAAGAAAAAAAAATTAACAAGACGCGGACATTTTAAACGATTAAAATTTGTTATAATAAATAATCAAGTATAAAGCATTTATTTTAATTTAATTAAACTCTTATTAAATTAACCATGATATATTAGTTATTATTAAATACTTGATTTCAATTAAACGATTTATTTATTTATGAAACCATTTCTTGAAACGTTTATTTTAGGAAACATTCTATTTCATGGAACTTTCTATTTTTAGTAGGTTATTTATAACAGTACGGTTTTATAAGAATACAAGTTATACATTGATCAAAATATAGTAAAATATACTAATCAGAGTACAAGAAATTACACTAATCAGTAATATTAACGAACAGTCAAAACTTATCAGATTATATACCCACAGTAATACGCGTATAAAATAAACCAACTGAGAGCAGTTGAGATCAATAAAAATTAACCGATATCAGACAACTTATTTCGTGTCCCTTATTTATGTAGTATCCCTGAAGTCGGAGTAGATCCTTCAACTTTCATTCTTATTTCATTACTGGACACGAGGTACGGATTTCCTGTCCTTCAGTAAGGACTTCCTTCTATGCATGATTAGGATTCCCCGTCTGCAGCCAAATGTTTTTCCCCAGTATATGTTTAAGCTTATCAGTATTTATTTTAATAACTAACTAAATTTCCTGAGCATTATATACAAGCATGACCAGTTTATGTACTAGTTACGGAGGTACCGTAACCATGACACTAGAGGCACCGGTGTCATGACTCCTCTACGAGGGAGTGATTTCTCGCAGCGTCCCATTTATTTCAGCTTGGCCATTTATCAGTATTATCAGCGAGGCGTATGGGTGCATCCTAGGCTATCAGTTTACAGTTATCAGGTGAATGTGGTGTGTGCTCTACATCCTTCACATTAGAGCTGATCCCTCCACCCAGCACATTATTTAGAGCTCACCGCTCTACAGCATGACGAGGTCAACCCTCAAGTTATTCATGCAACAGTTGTTTCAGCACATGACCTATATAAACTCTTGGCAATTAAAATACAGTAAATACATGTTTTCAGATTTAATAGATAACAGTTCAGCTTTATTATTTATAAATCAGACTTTTCAGATTTTACACAGGTTTCGCTGCAACTTTACTTATCAGTCTTACAGCTTCAGTATTCTATCATCTGCTTCATTTCAGTATTTCTTATCATGCTTTATATTCGTTCACTGGCCGTTGTGCTCAGTCGTAGCTCCTTTCGTGTTCTAACGGTAGGTACACAAGGACGCTCTTAGGATTCTAAGAGCATGTGTATTTGGATAGAAGCTATTCAGACTTCTTACTTTACGCACTTCTTACATTATTCTGCTTATTTGGACATTGTTTAGTCCCTTCCTTTAGTATTTACTTTTCATGTTTGAGCTTATGTTTGGATTACCGATGTTTGATTCCGGTATTTCCTTTATGGTCAGTTAATGTTTTAGGACATTTACCTTATGCTTTGATGATACGCAATAAATACACGTAACGGTCCACTTATCCAAGTGGGGTGTTAGAATTATGGTATCAGAGCTATAGGTTCGACCTGTAAGCTCTAAAAACTTGACCTGTGACTAGTGGGTAGTCACCAGGTACTTCCCAGATTTTAATGTTTTTATCTTTCATGTTTCTCATGCAGTTATCAGTCAGTTTTCTTCATTTATCAGTTAAAGTTTTGACTAAGTAAAAGGTTGGTACAGGACTGGTCATATTTAGTCGCATGTGCTTTTTATTCGAATTTTGTTTTGGTGAACCGACCTATAAGCGTTCACCCTTGCCCATTCAGATTTGGTATTGGTAAACCGACCCATAGGCGTTTACCCTTACTCATGTCAGATTCATGTTTTCAGTCAAATATTACTTGGTAAACCAGCAAAAAACGTTCACCATTTTTCAGGTTAAATTTTCATGTTTTTCAGTCGAATGATGTTTTGTGAACCGATCCACAGTTGTTCACCTTTGTCATATCAGGACATTTCATAAACTTTGACAAGTATGAATTGGACTACAGCCAACCATATTTAGTCCCAGATTATAAATTTCTATACATGACAGTTCTCGTAAATTTTGACAAATATGGATCGAACCATAATCGCCCATACTTAGTCACATGTTTCTTCTTTGGACTCTATGGATTTAACCATAACCATCCACATCAGTTGATGTTAAACTTCAGTTCATTATACTTTTATATTCTTTGTAACAATCAAGTTTTCATACCCTCATGTAGATGTCATTTTCATGCTGATTAAGTTCATGTCTCCTTATGAGGATTACGTTTTCAGCAAGGTGATGATGTTTTCATGCTAAGATATAGAAGGGTTACAGTAAAATCTTGTTTTCATAATAAATCATGTTTGGTCTTCATCAGGCATGTCTTCATGCTGACCATTGTTGAAATTCCGTTTAATCACATTCTTGAACCTCTATACAACCAGCATTAAGTCTACGCAGGAATCACCGGGCTATCATGTTACTCATTTCAGTTCAGTTTACTACCGTTTAAATTAATTTATTTCTTTAATCATGTCAAACAAGCGACACCAGTATCGATCATCCCATAAATTTTCCACCAGTGCCATGTACAGTATTCCATATGTACCCATGTACAGTGTCCCAGTTATACTTCATGTATAGTATTTCATGTGTACTCCACGTACAGTGTCTCAGATATTCTCCACGTACAGTATTCATTTTGTACTTCATGTACAGTAGTCCAGGTGTACTCTAGGTACCCTACTCTATGGATATTGCTAATCGATCATCAATCATCTCAGGCGTTCCCACTTGTCGATATTCTACCAGATGCTGATGTTGCTCGTGAGTTGAAGATTTTACCAGATACTGATGCTGCTAACACTTTGAAGACCTCACAAATGCTGATGTTCCTGATACTTTGGAGATATCTCAAGATGCTGATGCTGTTTATACTATGGAGACTTTTCAGAACAAGGACGAAAAACTATAAATTTGAAATTCCTGACAAGAATAAACTTCAACCATCAGACACTACCATTCTATTCCATGCTTTTACCTTCTCAGCTAGATATCACACTTCACTCAGCTAACCTTTCATTCGGAAGAGTGGGAACCGGTACCCAGCCGGCCACTCAGCAGAAATAGTTACATGAATCACGGTCATGATAACGACCGTCAGGAAACTGACAGACAAGGTGGTAATGACAACCATCGTGCTTATAATTAATCAGTCAGTAACCATCAGAACTCTAGAACGGATGTGACCAGAAATACAGAGGTCAGCAGTCTAACTGGTCCGCCAACCCTAACAGTTACCAGAAATTCTTATCATTATTCAGACTCACCCATTAAAATACATGTTCAGACAAGAGTCAAGACACATGTCTCAAGTACCATTTTGGAAGACACTTGTCACACCAGTCATGATACACGTCATACGAATATCTTCCCAAAGTACGAGCCAGAACTCATAACTCCGTATGTTTTCTAAACTAGTCCCTCGAAAATTCAGGGTACCCTCTAAGGGGGGTATACCCGTTCTGTTATGCTACGCCTAAATCAGATCATTAAAGACCTAGTTACCATTACTAAAGTATTATTCAGGTTAGACGTGCAGCATTCACTCTGTTGAGTACAGACAAACACATTCAGCAAGATATGCCATGATTGCTCAATTATTCATATATCAGTTTTATCTAAATCAGGCATTACCTACCTCCCAACCAGAAAAGACTCCTCAGTACAACCCGTATTTATTAAGGATTTCCGATCAACTAACGACGGGATCCATCTTACTAGATCTCAAATATATTCATTATATTTTCTACCAGAAAAATCAGTACATATTATTTCTACTTTACAATAGCGTGACCTATCAGTCCATAGCTACGAAGACTTTTGAACTACCAGTTATAAATTCACTTTTGGTACCCTTTAAATTCATGATCAGCAGATTATCCAAAAACATACAAAGGTCATTCCAGAAGGTTCTACATAAATCCTTTCCTAACTACAAGACAGGGTTTAACATAGAACTTGTCTCAAGGACATAACCTATTTACAGAACTCTTTAACGCGGGGCTTCGGCTAAATTAAAAGAGTTGCAACATTAGCTGCCAGGGTTACAGGAACAAAGCTTTAATCTCCCTAACACATCACCAGAATGTGCACTGCTTTCTGTCCATCAGGAAGAAGGCCAGTAACATGAGATCATGTATCGACCACCGGAAAATCACCAGATCACCATTATAAATTGATACTTATTCCACGTATAGAAGGTTTATCTGACTTGTTACGATGCCTTGAACATTTTTCCAAAAAAATTCACGATCATATTACCGTCACTGGTGAGAGGAAGAACGTGATGTTCCCCAGACTTATGTTGTACATACTATAGTCTCTCCAAAAAAATTTATTCATACTTCTGAGTTCCCTAATGCTCCAGCTATATTATGAAATTTATGAATAAAAGTTTTCCCATGAATTCACAGACAAAATCGTCAGTAAAATCATTGATCACATTCTGATCTACTAAATCCTAAAGAAGAACGCGAGATCATCTCCTCACGGGCATGAAGATTTTCAGATAGGAGAAAATCATATGAGCATCTTTCCAGATGTATATCACAGATGAACAAAGTGGCATTTCTGAGCCACCATACTTTAGTAGAAAGAAATTTCAGATAATCCTGCGAAGGTGAAGGCCATCACCTGATCGTCCCGACCGACGCCTGTGAATGAGGTACAAAATCTTCTAGAACTCAACTGACTGCTACCGCAGAAATTGCTGGCAGCTCTCACTAAAATTTCTTCCATGACTATTCAACCAGATTTCCACCAGAATGTCCCGTAATTCCAGGCAGAATTTTGATAAGAAGCAGTATCACACATTGATGCAGCTATGTTCATTCTAGATGCCTGACATACCGCAGGTTCAAGATAGAACGCCGTCATGTTAGCGAGTACTACAATCCTTAGGAATTTCTGAGCAGAAATGAGAAGAAATTCCATAAAATTGTTATCAGTTACCACAAACTCAGAAAAAAGTATGATACTATTTAATTCATCGTCAACCATGTAATCAGCCTGCGCGTTTCTTTCATCCGAAAGGATTACGCAGCAGCGGACCTGTAGAAAATTCAGCAGTAAATTTTACGAATCAAGGTATTCTACCGACCATCATATCAGACAAAATTCATGTTCACGATCACGTGTATGTTTACGTTCACTTTACGTTCACGTTTATTTTCACTTCCACGTTTACGTCCCATTCACAGAATAATGATGTTTCAGTTCATGTTTATGATACCTCATGATTTAAATTTACGATTTGCATTCCTAACATTGTTCGCGTTCAGGTTCGGGTTCCATCTCATGGATAAGTTCCAAGACTTGTACCGGATTTGACTACAATTTTTTTTGAAAAAACCATACTCGAGTTTAGCATGGTTTCTCCACGACCAGACAGACGTTTCACGTCTCAAGCCGTATCGTCGACATTCTTTCCTCAGTCAGCATACATTCATGATATGTCCTAGTATCACGTTCATGTTATGTTTCACGTATCACGTTCGCAATATATTCCATGCCCAGCATTCTTCATATAATCGTGAACCACGTTCACAATTGTTCACGTATCATGTTCACAATTGTTCACGTAGTTCGTCTCAATATGTTCCCAGCAGCTTTGCTCAGAGATATAAAAGTCATCGTTTCATGTTATTTGTACTTATCGGTTCATGTATTTCTGCATACTATAGCTTATTCGTTCTATCAGATTCAGAAAATCCATCTTAAATATAGAACCAAGAACTATTCAGCATCGTTAGGACAGGGTCATCAGGACCAAGATTTTCATTATGTTTAGACCCTTGAAGGAATCGTTTCGAGCGGGAAACTACTCGAAACAGAGGAGTCCATCCGGAACTCTCATTTTTTTTTCCTGCAATAGATCCAGTTAAATTCTCCAGCCATGTCACGTTACATATTCACTTCAGTCATGCCGTGTTTATACCCTTTCAACAGCATTATGTTCTAGATCGAGGACGAATGATCTTTCAGCTTAAATTTCATTTCCAGCTTTCATGTTCTTTCAGCCTATGTGTCCTTTCAGCTTATACGTCTTTCAGCTTATGTATACTTTCAGCTTTTACTTCGATCATCTTAAGTTACCTATAATTCGAGGACGAATTCTCCTTTTTAGAGGGGAAGGATTGTAAAACCCAGTATAGTCATATCCTTAATTCGGGGACAAATTATTCTTTTAGAGGGGAAGAATTGTTAAACCCGTATTTAAAAATTTAAATATTAAATACGCAGTTTTGATCTATTATAAACTTTATACAAGAAAATAAATATTACGAATATATTATTACACAGAAAAGAACTATTACATTTCAGAAGTTAAAACATGAAAAAAATAAATACGAGTATACGTGATAAATTATAGTGTCGAAAACCAAAACGAAGGCTATATGTTAAAAGGGTCGGCGGTTTGGATTAATTAGCATGGAGAAACATAGGCTTTGGCCCATACCAGCTTAAAAACTAACATCAGGAACAAAAAAGCGTCCCTCCCATTTCATTATAACGACACAAAAAAATAGGGTTCGGTGTTTTCCTTTGGTGGACGCCGGCTAGAACAAGCAGGAGAACATGTTTTTGTTTCTCGTCGTTGATTTAATCGTGTTCATATCTCATTCCTAATCGAACTAAGGTAAACCGTCTCTTTATTCTTCCTTCTAAGTCGAAAATTTATTTTTACAGCAAGAACCGTCGGGTTGGTTTTAATCATATAAATTGGTATTAAATACAGTCAGTGTTACACGTGAACCGAGACCAGCGGGGGTCACGGTGTGTTGTTATTTTGGCCCAGCCGAGACCACCAGGGGTCTCGGTGGTGATTTGGGTGTTCTCGGCAGCAGGCAAAAGCACAGCAGGGTGCGTTTTGGGTCTGCAGGAACAAGCAGGGGGCGTTCTGTTTGTGCATGGTGCGTTTGGGTTTAGATCGCCAAGCAGAGTGTATTGGTTTTGGCCCAACCGCGACCCAAGTAGGGTGCGGTGGTGGCTGTGCTCGTTTTAGGCCAGGTCGTAACCCACAAGGGAGGGTGCGAGTTGGTTGTGTTGGACGACAGCAACAAAAGATAAACCAGTCAGGGTTGTTTGGGAATTTTCTGGCATTAAGGGGGTGTTTGGGTCTGTGAAATAGAAACACAAAAACAGTGGGAACCGTGGGGTTCCTTTAGCCAACAGTGGCAACCGACACAAGGTCGGTGGCTACTGTTTGTTGTCGGCAACATGAGAACCACAACCAAGGGCTGTGGTAGGCTCGGTTTTGGACTAACCCGCGTGTGACATCCGTCAAATTTCCATCTTAAGTTATTCATATGGTAGGAGTACTTTAAGTATTTACCGACGAGTTGTCGACATGAATGTGTTATTTATTTTGCTTTGCGGACAAAGCCCTTTTTAGGGAGAGCATATGTAACATCTCGAGTTTTTCGCGTCTATTAAGTTTGAATGCAATACACGAAATTGGTAGACGTATTATGTTTGCCGTATGTTTATTTGAAGTACTTACTAAATCCCGTGAAGTCTCGCATAATTGTCTTTGTTTTGGATCGTGTGTCGAGCTGTTATAGAGTCGTGTTTATTCAGTTTTCGCGTCTAAACTTAAAGACCCGTCGAACCCGAGCCGAGTAGTATAACTGGTGCATTCTGTACAAACCTTTAAGTTATAAACTTTTTATTCACCTTTATTTCAAAAACTTGCTTAACAAGTGTGTATTTTCAGTTACAACATAAACCCTATAATTTATTCATCCACTAAGCACTACAAGACAGCACACATGCCAAGTTTACCCAAATTGGGTATATCACAAGCTTACCAAATTCAGCTTGAGTCTAACCCTAGACTAATAATACATGATTAAATACAATCCAAAGTTTACCCAATGTCCAAACATAACACACAAAGTTTTTCACAGTCCAGTATTACAATTACAATTTCTGGACAAGTTTTCAAATACAAATTCCTGGGTAAAGTGAAGAAAGTGTCAAGCCGATCCATCCATCTCGTCCACACCTGTAAACCGAAAGAGTCAAGCCGATCCATCTCGTCCACACCTGCAAACCGAAACTTAAGCATCCCATTTTTGAGTCTTTTAAATCATCTCTTCTTTTCTGAATAAAATCTTAGTTGTGCTCGTCATTTACCAAACCTGCGAAACCGAACCGAGACCCCGACCAAGACCAAACCGAGACTCAACCCGAGACCCCAACCAAGACCAAACCGAGAACCAAACCGAGACCCAAACCAAACCAAACCGAGACCCCAACCGAGACCCAAACCGAGGCCAAACCGAGAACCAAACCAAGACAACCAAGTTACTTGTTTTCTGCCGAAACCATCATCAATCAATGTCACCATAATCCAATATCTTAATCATTTCAAGTTACAGGAACATAATAAAACCCCAAACATGCCGCGGGTATAAAACCCTTTTCAAATCGAAACCCTAGAAACTGAAAACCCTTTTTAATTATGAAATTAATACTTTTTATATTCCAAAAACGCCACTTAATTTTGAATAATCAACCAAATGTAAAAACCCCCAATTTATATAAACCCTAATTTGATTTTATTACTTAAAACTCTAATTAAACCCAATCTAAACACGAATCTAATGATTAATTTGACTGGAAACAAGATATGCAAAAACCCCCAAATTTTGACCGAAACCCTAATTTTTACAAATTCGCTATATGTTAAAATTAACATGATTTTATAAAAGAAAACATTAATTAATTGTATTTAAACACTAGATTTAGAGAAACCCCCAAAATATTTCGAAACCCTAATTTATTTATTTTCAAATCCGAGAGCCATGTGGTTCTCAGCAAGTTTATACAAGTGATTTAAACCCAAGATCTTTTATAAACGAAAATCATTTAAACAATTTTATTAAAAGAAAAGAGGATAAACAACTTATCTTTTTTTTGGAGATGAATCACCTTAACCATGGGGAAGAACACCATCAAGAACCCAATCGGTTTGATGTGGGGATGAAACCCCACATCTCACGCGATTTATTCATCACAAACCATCCCCAAATGATTGTTATACCAAACTGAGAACATGATTAGCCATGGGAGGAGATGATCCGATCCAGATTCAAGAAAGAGAGAGAGAGTGGGGCGGTGGGTATGTTTCGAGAGAAGAGAGAGAGAGATAACTCTCTGTTTTTGAGAAGTGTGTGATAAACACACGTATTTACTCCCTTTGTTCCTTGTTTATATTGCCAGTGGTCCGGGCCGGGTATATAACCCTTGGGCCGGTTTATGGGTGGGTACATTGGGTGTTTATATTGGGCCAGTTTTGTGTATTGGGTATTTAAAAGCCCAAAAGCGAATTTTGTAACTTAAGGGTATAATTTAACCCGTAAACCTCGACCGTTAATAACCGACATTTATGTATCGTGTTTTCCGTAAACAAAAGGTATTGTCAAGCACAATTAGGGTGTCCTGTCTTTTTACTGGTATAAGTTTTCATGTCGTAACGCGATCCTTATAATTAAATAGGTCGCGGCTAGCGTAACCGTACTCTCGAGCTACTTTTACCTTCGTCCTTTTTGCTGAATTCCGAGGTGAGTTTGTAGCCTCATACTTAACTATTTTTACTGCTTTTTGGGGTGAGACATTGCTTGATTTTAACGTATGAACACAAGTGCATTTAGTGATTTATATATTAGTCTAAGTCCCATTAAAAATCCAGTTGATTTGGCCCGTGAATCGTGAACCGTTAATTACTTTGTGTAAGCGCGAATGTTATGGATAGATCTATCGGGATTGACGTCCCTGTCTGTTTTGTCCAACAAGGGGACAAGCGGGCACAGTTTCATTTGAGTCTGAGATAGGATGTCGTGGGTTTAGGCATCTAGTTGGGCTACATTTATATGATTATACTGCCGGTGTTGTTAACGCTTCGGTGTCACGAGCTTAGACTGTAATAAATACTTTTGGGATGACTTTGTATTTGTTATATTGTCATCACTTCTGGGAAAATCTTGTGGTTCATTAAACATTTCAAATTAACTAAACCTATGAACTCACCAACTTTATGTTGACACTTTAGCAATGTTTTTCTCAGGTATTAAGAAGGAAGATGCTAAGTGAGGTCTCATGCATTGCCGTCATTTCTTTGAAACAAAGATCATTTGTACTACTTGGAAAACTATGTTTTGTAACCGTATCCAGTTTTATGCTTCCGCGCTATGTTAAAACTATTTATTTTATCAATTACAAGTGATCTACTTTCCGAACGTCTCATTTAGAGGTCGTTCTTTGTAACTATGTGTGTATGATAATCATGACGTCACCACTCCCTTGTCGCCATTATACTCTGATATTTTGGGAGTGTGACAGATTGGTATCAGAGCCATGGTTATAGAGAACTAGGTTGCATTTAGTAACTCTAGACTATAACTGCTATGTGTTTAATCGATTATCATACGGATTGTAAGTATTAAGTATATGTAGATACATGAATATAGATAAGTAATAAATGGGATACATGTGATTTAACAAATACGAGGTATATTTACATGGGTTACATGTGCAACAACAAAATCTGAATTATGTTATATGGGATACATGTGGATTCAACAATGATTGCTATGTTATGTTAATGTCCCTTTTTACGGACTAATTTTATAAGATATTTACACACATTTATTTTGTTTATGATTACAGCGATGTCTTCTTCTGATGATTCCACGTCTACAGGAGCGTACTACAACCGTAGTTCACAGTCGACTATCAGTTCATCAGTAGGACTACCTAGAGGATCACCATCAGGATATCCGTGGTACCGGATGGTTTCAGATGATGATACAGAGAGAGAGACTGAGGAGGTTCATCGTTCACCGATCCGTATCCCTGATGCATCAGCTGACGACATACTTAGCCTAGAAGGCAGAGGAGAGGATGACTTAGACGCTGATGTGGTGCAGTCACCAGGTCAGACATCAGTTACTGGAGATGAGACGGTAGAGGAGACAGAGGATGATGATATGGAGTTCACAGATGGGGAAGGAGAGCCTATGGAGGTCACAGACACTGAGGACCCTCCTACTGCATATGCTGCTACTCCTGAGGTTTCCCTAGCACGCATCTCCTCATCTTCATCTGAAGACGAAAGGGAGAGGACTGATATCCCTGCTCCAGCACCTGGTACTTTACCTTTCTACTATGTGAGACGACGTCTTCGGGGGAGAGCTGCTCGACCACCACTTTCACCTTACCGACCCCTCATACCTTTCACTGCCACTGACAGGCATGCAGCCCGCACACCTGCCAGTCCTGTCCCAGAGATACCACTACTACTACCACCACCAGAGACTGTACCTATTATGTACCAGGAGATGCTTGCTGATGCTGGTATCTCTACTGGGCCGAGAGCTACGACTCCTCTTCCTAGGAGAGCTACATCGACGGTGGTGATGCTTGGGGCAGCAGATGGATGTGTGACGACACGATTAAACATGTTGGAGGATGCTGTAGAGGCTTTAGGTGAAGAGTATAATGAGGTGCAGGATAAGCTGGAGGCACTGGCAAAGAAGAGTCCAGTTAGGGATGAGACAATGTTGACGGTATGTGTGACCCGTCTACGAGGACAGCTTCATACTGTTCTTGATCAGATGGAATCCATGCCGAATGCTCGTCTTGAGGAGATCGAGAGCCTGATGACCCGTTGGGGAGTAGAGCCATTGGTTGAGACAGGCGGACTAGAGGCACCAGTGGAGGACCCTGTTGCAGACTTGGATAAGAGGTTTAGAGCCGCTTGTTATGATACCGATGTTAGACTTAGAGATTCTCAGGCTCGTGAGATCGTGGTTGAGAGGAGGTTAGCAGAGTTGGAGAGAGAGCTTCATCAGCGCCGTGAGGGCACTAGTTAGATTTATCTTGTACCATCGACTTATCCTTGTATGACCACTAAGCTTTGAAGTTTATCTTAGCTAGTTGGCATTTTATTTCCTTTTATTATATTATGTATGACAAACTATGATGTACTACCAAACGATTCTATGAATGATATTATGGGTTACAAAATTGTGAGATCATTATATATTGTGTATTATACCCTGGAGCATTTCATAATTGTATTGTGCGTACCATGCATGTTATGTCTGGCAAAACTCATTGTCCTATTACCTTTTAGATTATGGCGCCAGTTAGAAGATCCGAAACGCAGAATCCACCAGCTGCTACCGGTGGAATTGACACCGTCATGCTAAGTCAAATGATAGCCGAACGAGTGGCCGAGGCACTCGCAACAGCCGAAGCAAATCGTACAGCTAGCACACAGGAGGAGACCAACCAAGGAGCTACTAATGCTATTGCACGGACTTGTACCTACAAGGAATTTCGTGCAGTTACGCAAGTAAGTTTCCGCGGTACTGAAGGAGCAGTAGGATCAACCAGATGGTTTGAGAAGCTAGAATCCCAATTTGGGATTAGCAATGTTGCTGAAGCTGATAAGGTGAAGTTTGCGTCAAGCACGTTAGTGGATGGTGCTTTGACTTGGTGGAACGTTTATGCTCGTGCAGTGACCATTGACGTTGCCCAAGCGACGCCCTGGAGTGAATTTAAAGCTATGTTTGTGAGGAAATACTGCCCACGAAATGAAGTCAAGCAGATGGAGGTTGAGCTGTGGAACCTGAAGGTCAAGGGTACTGCTCTTACTGCTTACAATCAGCGCTTTCAAGAGCTGATCTTGTTATGTCCTGAAATGGTGCCCAACGACGACCGATTGTTGGAGCGATACATTGAAGGACTACCTTTGAGCATCAAAGGGAATGTGACTTCATCCAAGCCAACTGATTTGCACGAGGCAATCGACATGGCTCAGAGTCTGATGTACCAAGTGGTACAAGAGTTGGGAGAAAATACTGGGGATAAAAGGAAGTGGTCTGGCAACCACTACAACAACAATACCAACAATACCAACAACAACAACAACACAAACAACTACAACCAGAACAAGCGACAAGAAGTAGCAAGGGTGTTTACTGCTGGACAAGGTAATACTGGGAACTACGCTGGAAGACTTCCTTTCTGCGGAAAATGTGGCCGACACCACGAAGGAGCATGTCCCCTTACGTGCTACAATTGTGGGAAGGCCGGACATAAGGCAAAGGAATGTCGAGCACCACCTCGTCCTACTAACCAAAGAGGACCTGGAACACAAGGTGGCCAAGGAGCAAATGTCACTTGCTTTGGATGTGGAGAGAAAGGTCACTACAAGAACAAGTGTCCAAGCAGTGGGAACCAAGGTCGTGGTAACCAGATTCGAGGCAATCAGAATCACAACCAAGGGAACCAGAGGCAGAATCAAGGGAACCGAGGAGGGAATAACCGAGCCACAACTAGTACTCCTGGAGGATTCACGGCACCTAGCAAAGTGTATCATCTCTGTGCTGAAGCTGCAGTGCAAGACAACAATGTTGTGACTGGTACGTTTCTAGTCAATAACAACTATGCTTCAGTACTATTTGATTCTGGTGCGGACAGGAGTTTTGTGTCGTCTATATTTAGTGAACGCCTAAATGTTACCCCTACTGCGTTAGACGTTAAGTATAATGTAGAATTAGCCGATGGGAAGTCAGTAACCACCGACGTTATTCTGAAAGGATGTAGTGTAAGGTTACAAGGTCGTTCGTTCAGTATCGACCTACTCCCTATAGAATTGGGAAGTTTTGACGTCATCATTGGAATGGATTGGATGTCGAAGCATCACGCGGAAATTGTATGTCATGAGAAGTGCGTCCGTGTTCCTTATGGAAACGATGTACTAATCATACAAGGCGAAAGAAGTGGAGTGAAGAATGGATCAAGACTGGAAGTCATCTCATGTATTAGGACCCAAAGATACATTGAGAAGGGATGTCCAGTATTCTTGGTTCAAATAACACAAAAGGAAGGAGAAGAAGATCACGAGAAGAAGGTGGAAGATGTACCGATCGTTAGAGACTTTCCGGACGTATTCCCAGAGGACTTACCAGGACTACCACCAGCACGGCAAGTGGAGTTTCACATCGAGCTTACACCAGGAGCCGCGCCTGTTGCTAGAGCCCCATACCGTCTAGCACCGGCCGAGATGACAGAGTTAGCTGAACAGATAAAGGAACTTTCTGACAAAGGTTTCATTAGACCAAGTTCCTCACCTTGGGGAGCGCCGGTCTTATTTGTCAAAAAGAAAGATGGATCCTTTAGAATGTGTATCGATTACCGAGAATTGAATAAGCTGACGATAAAGAACCGTTGCCCATTGCCAAGAATTGACGATCTTTTCGACCAATTGCAAGGATCTAGCATATACTCGAAGATCGATTTAAGGTCAGGATATCATCAACTAAGGGTTAGAGAGGAAGACGTTCATAAGACGGCTTTTAGAACCCGGTACGGACATTACGAGTTCCAAGTTATGCCTTTCGGTTTGACAAACGCGCCTGCGGTATTCATGGATCTCATGAACCGAGTTTGCAAACCATACTTGGACAAGTTTGTGATTGTATTTATCGATGATATTCTCATCTATTCTCGTAATGAAGAAGAACACAAGGAACATTTGAAGACCATACTAGAGCTGCTAAGGAAGGAGAAGTTATATGCAAAGTTTTCCAAATGTGAGTTTTGGATAAACACAGTGCAATTCCTTGGGCATGTAATCGACAGCAGTGGTATTCACGTTGATCCTGCTAAGATCGAGGCCGTGAAGGATTGGGCGACTCCAACAACACCTATGGAGATCCGCCAATTTCTAGGTCTTGCTGGTTACTATAGGAGATTCATTGAAGGTTTCTCCAAGATAGCTAAACCAATGACGGAATTGACTCAAAAGGACAAGAAGTTTGAGTGGAAAGAGGATCAAGATTTGGCATTCCAGACATTGAAGCAGATGTTGTGTGAAGCACCTATACTAGCCCTACCCGAGGGTAATGAAGACTTTGTGGTGTATTGTGATGCATCCATAAAAGGGTTAGGTGCAGTACTGATGCAAAGGACTAAGGTCATAGCTTACGCATCAAGACAACTAAAAGTGCACGAGAAGAACTACACAACTCATGACCTAGAGTTGGGAGCAGTGGTGTTTGCCCTAAAGATTTGGAGACACTACCTTTATGGTACTAAGTGTGTTGTATTCACTGATCATAAGAGTCTACAACACATTTTGAATCAAAAGGAACTCAACATGAGACAACGACGTTGGCTAGAGTTGCTCAGTGATTACGATTGCGAGATCCGTTATCACCCGGGCAAGGCAAATGTCGTGGCCGACGCTTTGATTCGAAAGGAGAGAGTTCTTAGGGTGAAGGCTTTGGTGATGACCATTGACTTAGACCTTCCATCCTTAATTCTCAAGGCTCAGAAAGAGGCAGTCGAGGAAGAAATTCTCAAGACTGAAGATGTCGAAGGAATGATAAAGAAGTTAGAAGCCCGCTCGGATGGAACGTTATGCCTTGATAATAGGAGTTGGTTACCGTGCCATGGTGACCTACGACCTTTGATTATGCATGAGTCGCATAAGTCAAAATACTCCATACATCCGAGATCTGACAAAATGTATCATGATCTGAAGATGTTGTATTGATGGCCGAACATGAAGGCGGATATTGCTACATACGTTAGCAAGTGCTTGACTTGTGCCAAGGTCAAAGCCGAACATATGAAACCATCAGGATTGTTGGTCCAACCCGAACTGCCAGAATGGAAGTGGGAAAGGATCACTATGGATTTCATTACCAAGCTACCAAAAACCTCAGCTGGATTTGACACCATTTGGGTAATCGTCGACCGACTCACCAAATCGACTCATTTCCTACCCATCAAGGAGACTGATGGAATGGATAAGTTAGCAAGAACATACTTGGAGGAAGTAGTCACGAAGCACGGTGTGCCTGTGTCTATAATCTCCGACCGAGACAACCGATTTACTTCACGGTTTTGGAAGTCACTGCAGAAGGCATTGGGAACGCAGTTGGATATGAGCACTGCGTACCATCCCCAAACTGGCGGTCAAAGTGAAAGGACCATTCAAACCTTAGAAGATATGCTGAGAGCTTGTGTGATTGACTTCGGAAATAGATGGGATAGACACCTACCTCTGGTGGAGTTCTCATACAACAATAGCTATCACACTAGCATTAAGGCAGCGCCGTTCGAAGCACTGTATGGTAGGAAGTGTCGTTCACCCGTGTGTTGGGCAGAGGTTGGTGAAGCACAACTCACTGGACCCGAGATCATACACGAGACTACTGAGAAGATTTTTAAGATCAAGAGCCGTATGCAAGCCGCAAGAGATCGACAAAAGAGTTATGCTGACATGAGACGCAAACCCCTTGAGTTTGAGGTTGGTGATAGAGTCATGTTGAAGGTCTCACCTTGGAAGGGTGTGATTCGCTTTGGAAAGCGTGGAAAGTTAAATCCTCGTTACATTGGACCCTTCAAGATTATAGAGAGGATTGGCCCCGTAGCCTATCGTTTGGAATTACCCCAAGAACTTAGCCGAGTGCATAATGTGTTCCACATTTGCAATTTGAAGAAATGTTTAGCCGACGAGACACTCGTTATTCCTTTGGAAGAGATTCAACTCGACGACAAACTCAACTTTGTAGAAGAACCAGTAGAAGTTATGGACCGTCAAGTCAAACAACTCAAGCAAAGCCGTATACCTATTGTAAAGATCCGTTGGAATGCGCGTAGAGGTCCAGAATACACGTGTGAACGTGAAGATCAATTCAAGAGCAAGTATCCTCATCTTTTCGCTAACCATCCTACTACAACAACGTCTTGATTTCGTGACGAAATCTCTAAAACATGGGAATACTGTGACATCCGTCAAATTTCCATCTTAAGTTATTCATATGGTAGGAGTACTTTAAGTATTTACCGACGAGTTGTCGACATGAATGTGTTATTTATTTTGCTTTGCGGACAAAGCCCTTTTTAGGGAGAGCATATGTAACATCTCGAGTTTTTCGCGTCTATTAAGTTTGAATGCAATACACGAAATTGGTAGACGTATTATGTTTGCCGTATGTTTATTTGAAGTACTTACTATATCCCGTGAAGTCTCGCATAATTGTCTTTGTTTTGGATCGTGTGTCGAGCTGTTATAGAGTCGTGTTTATTCAGTTTTCGCGTCTAAACTTAAAGACCCGTCGAACCCGAGCCGAGTAGTATAACTGGTGCATTCTGTACAAACCTTTAAGTTATAAACTTTTTATTCACCTTTATTTCAAAAACTTGCTTAACAAGTGTGTATTTTCAGTTACAACATAAACCCTATAATTTATTCATCCACTAAGCACTACAAGACAGCACACATGCCAAGTTTACCCAAATTGGGTATATCACAAGCTTACCAAATTCAGCTTGAGTCTAACCCTAGACTAATAATACATGATTAAATACAATCCAAAGTTTACCCAATGTCCAAACATAACACACAAAGTTTTTCACAGTCCAATATTACAATTACAATTTCTGGACAAGTTTTCAAATACAAATTCCTGGGTAAAGTGAAGAAAGTGTCAAGCCGATCCATCCATCTCGTCCACACCTGCAAACCGAAAGAGTCAAGCCGATCCATCTCGTCCACACCTACAAACCGAAACTTAAGCATCCCATTTGTGAGTCTTTTAAATCATCTCTTCTTTTCTGAATAAAATCTTAGTTGTGCTCGTCATTTACCAAACCTGCGAAAGATAAACAAATATGTTAGTTTTGTCACGGTCCTATTTTAATTAAAAACTGAAAAGATTAAACCATAGCATGGTTACTAGAGCATGACCATGACCCATATTTTTCTGTCAACCAAACCGAGACCCCGACCAAGACCAAACCGAGACTCAACCCGAGTCCCCAACCAAGACCAAACCGAGAACCAAACCGAGACCCAAACCAAACCAAACCGAGACCCCAACCGAGACCCAAACCGAGGCCAAACCGAGAACCAAACCAAGACAACCAAGTTACTTGTTTTCTGCTGAAACCATCATCAATCAATGTCACCATAATCCAATATCTTAATCATTTCAAGTTACAGGAACATCATAAAACCCCAAACATGCCGCGGGTATAAAACCCTTTTCAAATCGAAACCCTAGAAACTGAAAACCCTTTTTAATTATGAAATTAATACTTTTTATATTCCAAAAATGCCACTTAATTTTGAATAATCAACCAAATGTAAAAACCCCCAATTTATATAAACCTTAATTTGATTTTATTACTTAAAACTCTAATTAAACCCAATCTAAACACGAATCTAATGATTAATTTGACTGGAAACAAGATATGCAAAAACCCCCAAATTTTGACCGAAACCCTAATTTTTACAAATTCGTTATATGTTAAAATTAACATGATTTTATAAAAGAAAACATTAATTAAATGTATTTAAACACGAGATTTAGAGAAACCCCTAAAATATTTCGAAACCCTAATTTATTTATTTTCAAATCCGAGAGCCATGTGGTTCTCAGCAAGTTTATACAAGTGATTTAAACCCAAGACCTTTTATAAACGAAAATCATTTAAACAATTTTATTAAAAGAAAAGTGGATAAACAACTTATCTTTGTTTTGGAGATGAATCACCTTAACCATGGGGAAGAACACCATCAAGAACCCAATCGGTTTGATGTGGGGATGAAACCCCACATCTCACGCGATTTATTCATCACAAACCATCCCCAAATGATTGTTATACCAAACTGAGAACATGATTAGCCATGGGAGGAGATGATCCGATCCAGATTCAAGAAAGAGAGAGAGAGTGGGGCGGTGGGTATGTTTCGAGAGAAGAGAGAGAGATAACTCTCTGTTTTTGAGAAGTGTGTGATAAACACACGTATTTACTCCCTTTGTTCCTTGTTTATATCGCCAGTGGGCCGGGCCGGGTATATAACCCTTGGGCCGGTTTATGGGTGGGTACATTGGGTGTTTATATTGGGCCAGTTTGGTGTATTGGGTATTTAAAAGCCCAAAAGCGAATTTTGTAACTTAAGGGTATAATTTAACCCGTAAACCTCGACCGTTAATAACCGACATTTATGTATCGTGTTTTCCGTAAACAAAAGGTATTGTCAAGCACAACTAGGGTGTCGTGTCTTTTTACTGGTATAAGTTTTCATGTCGTAACGCGATCCTTATAATTAAATAGGTCGCGGCTAGCGTAACCGTACTCTCGAGCTACTTTTACCTTCGTCCTTTTTGCTGAATTACGAGGTGAGTTTGTAGCCCCATACTTAACTATTTTTACTGCTTTTTGGGGTGAGACATTGCTTGATTTTAACGTATGAACACAAGTGCATTTAGTGATTTATATATTAGTCTAAGTCCCACTAAAAACCCAGTTGCTTTGGCCCGTGAATCGTGAACCGTTAATTACTTTGTGTAAGCGCGAATGTTATGGATAGATCTATCGGGATTGACGTCCCTGTCTGTTTTGTCCAACAAGGGGACAAGCGGGCACAGTTTCATTTGAGTCTGAGATAGGATGTCGTGGGTTTAGGCATCTAGTTGGGCTACATTTATATGATTATACTGCCGGTGTTGTTAACGCTTCGGTGTCACGAGCTTAGACTGTAATAAATACTTTTGGGATGACTTTGTATTTGTTATATTGTCATCACTTCTGGGAAAATCTTGTGGTTCATTAAACATTTCAAATTAACTAAACCTATGAACTCACCAACTTTATGTTGACACTTTAGCAATGTTTTTCTCAGGTATTAAGAAGGAAGATGCTAAGTGAGGTCTCATGCATTGCCGTCATTTCTTTGAAACAAAGATCATTTGTACTACTTGGAAAACTATGTTTTGTAACCGTATCCAGTTTTATGCTTCCGCACTATGTTAAAACTATTTATTTTATCAATTACAAGTGATCTACTTTCCGAACGTCTCATTTAGAGGTCGTTCTTTGTAACTATGTGTGTATGATAATCATGACGTCACCACTCCCTTGTCGCCATTATACTCTGATATTTTGGGAGTGTGACACCGCGACATGGGTGCCTCGGGGTTTGGCTTTGACTTGGGTTCGGGTGTCACGAAAAAAATTAAAAAGACGCGGACGTCTTAAACGATTAAAATTTGTTTTAATAAATAATCAAGTATAAAGCATTTATTTTAATTTAATTAAACTTTTATTAGATTAACCATGACATATTAGTTATTATTAAATACATGATTTCAATTAAATGATTTATTTATTTATGAAACCATTTCTTGAAACGTTTATTTTAGGAAACATTCTATTTCAGGAAACTTTCTATTTTTAGTAGGTTATTTATAACAGTACGGTTATATAATAATACAAGTTATACATTGATTAGAATATAGTAAAATATACTAATCAGAGTACAGGAAATTACACTAATTAGTAATATTAACGAACAATTAAAACTTATCAGATTATATACCCACAGTAATACAAATATAAAATAAATCATCTGAGAACAGTTGAGATCAGTAAAAATTAACTGATATCAGACATCTTATTTGGTGTCCCTTATTTATGTAGTATCCGTGAAGTCGGAGTATATCCTTCAACTTTCATTCTTATTTCATTACTGGACACGAGGTGCGGATTTCCTGTCCTTCAGTAAGGACTTCCTTCTATGCATGATTATGATTCCCCGTCTGCAGCCAAATGTTTTTCCCTAGTATATGTTTAAGCTTATCAGTAATCATTTTAATAACTAACTAAATTGTCTGAGCACTATATACAAGCATGACCAGTTTATGTACTAGTTACGGAGGTACCGTAACCATGACACTAGAGGCACCTTTGTCATGACTCCTCTGCGAGGGAGTGATTTCTCGCAGCATCCCATTTATTTCAGCTTGTCCATTTATCAGTATTATCAGCGGGGCGTATGGGTGCATCTTAGGCTATCATTTTACAGTTATCAGGTGAATGTGGTGTGTGCTCTACATCTTTCACATTGGAGTTGATCCCTCCACCCATCACATTATTTAGAGGTCACCCCTCTACAGCATGACAAGGTCACCCCTACAGTTATTCATCCAACAGTTGTTTCAACACATGACCTAGATAAGGTCTTGGCATTTAAAATACAGTAAATACATGTTTTCAGATTTAATAGATAACAGTTCAGCTTTATTATTTATAAATCAGACTTTTTAGATTTTACACAAGTTTCCGCTGCAACTTTACTTATCAGTCTTACAGCTTCAGTATTTTATCATCTGCTTCATTTTAGTATTTCTTATCATGTTTTATATTCATTCACTGGGCGTTATGCTCAGCCGTAGTTCCTTTCGTGTTCTAACGGCAGGTACACCAGAACACTCTTAGGATTTTGAGAGCATGTGCATTTGAATGGAAGCTATCCAGACTTCTTACTTTATGCACTTCTTACATTATTATGCTTATTTGGAAATTGTTAAGTCCCTTCCTTCAATATTTACTTTTCATGTTTGAGCTTATGTTTAGATTACCGATGTTTGATTCCGATATTTCCTTTATAGTCAGTTAATGTTTTAGGACATTTACCTTATGCTTTGATGACACGCCATAAATACACGTAACGGTCCACTTATCCAAGTGGGGTGTTACAAGGTTATAATATCGGATGATTTCAATGTTGGGAATAAAATGTAGCCAGTACACTTGGACGCCGACAAGAAGAAAACAAGCGTTGATAAGAAGAAAACAAGCGTTGACAGATCAAGCGTTGACAGGAAGAAGTCAAGCGTTGATAGGATGAATTCAAGCATTGATAGAAGATTTAGTCTACGCGTATTATGTTTCTAGTTTGTTTCTAGTAAAGATATGATCAACAATGTATTTTCTATATTTATCTTTACCTATAATAGCTGATATGTAGACTCTTGTACAAGGCTTCTTAGTCGATAAAAGAAGACCTTTAGGTTTTGTTTCAATATAAGTTTTCATTCGTTTTAACACTTTCATTGTAAGCAAGTTTGTTCTAATCAATCAAGTGAAAGTTTGTTTTACAATTGTTTGTGTGTTCTTGTTTGAGTATTAATTCCGCATAATACTTAAATTGTTTTATACACAGCAAAGTTTCTCTACGTGTTTAACTTGATTTAATCTCGTTTACACAAGCTAAATCGATTTAAGTTTGGGATCAACAGTTGGTATCAGAGCCTCGTGGGTCGTGATGCTAGGTCCAACAAGGTGTTCGTGTTTTGAGAAGAAAAGAAAAATCCGTATAGGTTTTTCTGGGCGTTTTTGTGTGCGCAGCAGTATTCAGAAGGACATAACTTTTTATTGAACTGTTGGATCGCCACGAAGTTTTTTGTGGGTGTTCTACACACATATATCTAGATATCCACCGAAGGGATTGTCGAGATCTATCCCCAAGAAAAATTTATTAAGCGTCAAAGTCAGCAGTGGTCATATGTTGTTTTATGTGAACAGTAATAGTAAAAACGTGATTTCTCCTTCGTTAACCGTTGGATCGTCATAAAATTCGCGTTGTAGGTTCTTGACACTTGTGTCTAGGATCTCACTGAAGGGATCTTCGATCTGAGCTCTCATGAAGAAGTTATTCGATGTCGAAGTTCACTCCAGTTTATGGTTTTCACATAAAATCATGATTTAGGGTTTATAAAACCCTAGCTCGATTAGCCGCTGATGTGTGTTATGTAGACGCTGATAGATGTTGGTGTGACACTGATAGATGTTGGTGTGATGCTGAAAAGGCATGGATGAGGCGCTGATGGTCAGGCGCTGACAGGTACAATATTGGTGCTGTTAGGAATAAAGTTGACGCTGACAGGAGGCGTTGACACTTGTTGTCCGATATATACATTTTCAAACGCTGACAAGTGTTGTCCGATATTGGACAACACACAGTGTTGATATCTTGGACAAAGAAAGATGTTGGACAACAAAAGGAATAGCTGTTGTTTGGAAAATTGGTTCGATTTTTGCACACAAAAAGTGGTATTTACACGCAAAGGTACATGGAATCTCCGTTTTTGTACATAATATCAATTTTATATTTATGGCTCAGATATTTTTCATAAAGAAGTATATGATTAAGGGGAATAATTCTTATGATAAGCTTGATGTCGAAGTTAGTTTTCACAAATTTGTTTTTCTTATTTAGGTGAGCAATACACCTTGTCTCTGTACTAAATATATTATTATAGCGTACGACTGGCTCATAGTCGTGAAGGTTACCAGTTCCCATGTAACAAAAACTGTGGTGAGCAATACACCTTGTCATTGGACTAAATATATTGTTATAGCATACGATTCGCTCATAGTCGTGAAGGTTACCAGTACCCATGTAATAAAAACTGATGGGTGAGCAATACACCTTGATCATTAGATCAAAATATATTGTTATATCTAATAGCTGGCATATAGTTATACGGTTTTTGTTGGTTTCTGTAACACCCCACCATGGCGGAATATGGGGCGCAACGTATGGATATCATCACAACATGGCGTGTCTATAGAGATAACTAAATGAAATAAGAAATGTCATAAAATGGTGACACAAATGTCATGACAATATCTCAACAATGCAGGAGTCTAGATAAGTAGGTAACAGTCCTACCACTTACCCAAGACAAACAATAAACATAATCAAATCAAACATCTAGGTGCCAAAAATATCACTTATTCAAAACACATAAAAATTAGCTAAGAAGGAACGGGAATCTCCTTATAAATGCATTCCTACGCAACTCCAAATCCTAGCCACTTATGTTCTCACGCTTAACCACAATATCACCTGAAAGAGACACTAAAACACGTCAACATAAAGTTGGTGAGAGTCATAGGTTTAGACTCCAACGCCAAAATCAAACAATAAGCTGTGAATAATAACCAAATCTAAGAAACATATGGACAATGTGAGACTAACATGCATTAACAACTAATATTCAAGATTTAACAAAATAAACCAAATCCAAGGCTCCCAGCCTTACCAAACACCATACTCCCATAGGCGTTCAAACACCTATGAACCAATCCCAAGGCCCCGCCTTGCCAATATCCCCTTGGTACCAAGTCAAAACATAAACAATCAAGAATCAACTAGCAGTTAATCACATAAGTATGCACACACAAGTCCATCACCAAACGCAAAACATTCACAACATAATTTTATAAATAACAAAACAGTGTCTCTTCCATCCCATCTGGAAGTCATAATCATTAGAAACCATGGGACTATAAAACTCACCTGATTGAGCTTCTCCAAAAGTCCGCGCACTAGCAAAAAGCTAACAAACCAAAAACACAAAATCAACACATGAACCAATCACTAAAACGGCTCATCAACCTATGATGGACATCTAGCCTTCTCACATATATGACCCTCATTAATATGCTCCAAACACCCCATAACCCTTCCCTAACAAGTCCTTAACTTGGTTAAGTTTGATAACTATCTCGTTCATATTTTACACAAAACAGTCCCAACTTTTAGGTCTCCAAACTATAAGCCAAACGCCCACCTAACCATACCCATGACCTCTGTGAAGGAAACCCTATTCCCTTACATAAGTTAGCTAACACCTCCCATTTTCCCCAACCTTAAAGCTACTGTTAAGGCCCTGATATATATATATATATATATATATATATATATATATATATATATATATATATATATATATATATTATATATATATATATATATATATATATACTTTTGTCTATCCAGATTTTACTGATTTTAAACACACAAAAAGTTTGTTATGATTAGGGGGTCTTACCCTAACCCACAATCTTAGCCCCAATGCAGATACTTCCTATAATATATAAACCAACTCCCATGTTCGTTTGAAAGTTCCAATGCAACCCTAAGTACCCCAAACAACCCAAAACTTAAAAAGAAAAACAGGCTGATTTTAAAACTGTTTTGACCTCCGACTGTTGTAACCTGTTTTTGACCCACTTCCCTACCTCCAATTTAGTTCTCGTTTCTTACATTTGAAAACCACTTCAATTACCTTTCCAGGGATACTTGGATCGCAAAATAAGAGTTTGTATAACTCCCTATATGATCAAAACAATCGACCCTAAATTCTGCCTAGTTTTTAAAAACGGTTTTAATTAAATTAACCTAATTAATTACCCACAACTCCACTAATTACAAGCCCTAATTTATTTAATCACTATAAAATCATTAATATATCATTAATATACTGTTTTTAATTTAAACCCTAACCTAAATCCATCATAAGATGATTATAAAAACATTAAAACAATTTAATTGAAAAGGGTTATGAAAGTTTTACCTTAAGATTAATGGAAGATGAAAAAAAAACATGAAACCAAAAAATCCTCTACAAACCATCGACTATTATTATCTCCAGGTATTTATGATGTTTTTTGTTTAGTATAAAACATTATATAGGATGTGATAACCCATTCCTAGCCCAACCCAAAAACCCCTTTCCTTTTTCTCTTTTTTTTCTTTTTTTCTTTCTTTTCTTGCGTCCAAAACCGACCAACACCCCCCTTGTTTCGTTTTTTTTTATTTTATTATTAATTAATATCTTATTAATATTACCTTAATTTTCCTTAATTTATTTCAGCTCCTAAAGCCTCCAAAACCTCAAAACCGTAAAACTAGTCAAATTTACACGTTTTACCGTAAAAGACGTAAAATATACAGTTATAAAAAAATCTTAAATTTCAAAATAAACTTTATAACTAAGTCCTAAATGACTTAAAACCATCCCGAAAAATACTCCCGTGACTAAATACCTCTTCCAAGACCCCTAAATGCTAAACCGTAAATCGTAAAAATATGATTTTCTATAATACATATACGTATACGTAAAACCACTAAATAACACCATCTCATTTCATAGTCGCTACCATGTGAGCTCATGAACATGAAATCATCACACATCGTTTCACTCACAAGGTACCCCGTACCAGAAACGATATCCAAACCACAATCTATACACATCAATTAGCACATAAACACGCAAAGACACGTAACTAGCACAAAATAAAACTAAGTGACGAACCTCAAAACCGCGGTTGTCACATCACTCCCTCCTAATAGAAATTTCGTCCCAAGATTTACTCCTTAGGATCAAACATACCATTAGCAAACAACTGAGGATACTTGTTCTAAATGAACTCCTCTCATTTCCACGTGAACTTTAGTTCAAGTCTCAAATTACCACATATATTAACCAACAATATTTAAATTCATTGCCAAACTCTTGACCTCACAGTCAATAAATCTCACAAATGAATCTTTGATAACACACACCCTTATTAACACAAATCCCGAATAACCGTACATGCAAATATGCATTCTCAAACAACATTTACCAGTCTTAATACATGAAATATAACATGTATGCCACTCATTTCCCCCAGGTAATTCTATGCTCATAAGCTACTGGTCCGATCTTTCCAAAGATCATAAATGGACCTACAAAACTCTACATCAACTCTTCCATTTTACCAAAACATACCACCCGTTACTATGGGTGAAACTTCCTACATAACTTTGTCACTAAACTCTAGTGGTTTCCTCCTTTTCAACATAGCATCCCTTGTTGCTCTCATTCTTTCCACAAACACCATTACCACATTAGTAGCCTCTTTTACCAATTCTAGTCCACAATGGGGACAACTCACCCTATCCTTTCATATAGTGCCTCAAATGGCATTAATCGACTTCTAGTATGATAACTATCATTATATGAAAACTCAGCCATCGCAAAAGAGTTTCCTAACTCCCTTTAAATCAATCACTCATGCCCTCAGTGTAACTCCTAAGGTTGTATAAATATCTCAATTGCCCATCTTTTCCAGTTAGCTGGATATACTCATATCCAATCATGTTCATCAACTCCCTTTAGTCCGTACCCCAAACTACTTAAAAATTCCAATTTCCTTACAAAGTGACCTATGACAGTCTTTCACATATCTATTAGTTCTTCCAATCCAAATCAACTTATGATCTATACACATCATCAAAAGGACGGTTATCTCAGTTAGTCTATCAACAGCCATCCAAACTCATGCTACAACTACTTCCATTAAATTTGGATAGCTCATTAGTAGCACCTATACACTTCTTTCTCACTTTTCTTCATGATTTTTTTATACCCAACACTTCCTTTATACCTACACAATGTCCTACCTTCAAGGTCATATTGCTCCTCATCTTGTCTCAGTTAGACCAAGCCCTTCGTCCCTATGCAACATCACACCTGTTAGTGCAAACATTACGATGCTTTGTCGATATAATCTCTTTGTTTTTTGTTGATGACAAACGTATAATTCGCAATACATTATGTAAAATGTTAAGGTACTCGTAACCACTCAAGAATACATTTGTATACTTCTCTCGACACCTCCAAGACCGCATTCGGCATGAATCACTCAAGGTATGTACAAACATGTCATTAACCTAACTAAGTGATCAAGGATTAATATTTTCTTAAAACTCACATTTTAATCAAATGTGAAAAAAGATTTTAATTAAATTTATTTTTAAGAAAATGTTTTATTAAAAAGAAAATGAAAATTTGAATTTGGCATATTCCATATGCCAAAGGAATAACCTTTGAGGGTATAAACTACCCCAGATGGCATATCCCCACTAAAGGACAAATTTGCACGGACTCCGACGCGGAGGTTCCTTACTGATAAGGTACCGCGGGTAGAGATAAGGAACCGCGGGTGTTTTTGACCGTTGGAATATTGTCCTATAAATAGTGGATCATTTCCAGGTTTTCTTTCAACCCTTTTTTCACAGTTTCTTTCAAAAACCATCTTAGATCCTTGATTAGTTAGTTTTGATTAATCTTGTTTAAGATGTGATTCAATCTTCAATCTCCTCATCCTCTCAAGTGCAAAGAGAAGAACACTATCATTACCATGATGTGTTGGGTTCACTACATGATGAAGATCTTTCCTCCTATAGATCTAAGTTATGTTTTTAGTCTTCCTACTATGTATATGTAGAAGATCCAAGTGTTGGGTACACTTGGATGTGTTTGTAAGGGTAGAATATCCAAGTGATGGGTATCCTTGGATTAGGTGTTAGTTGCGTAGATCCAAGTCTTGTTAGTACTTGGATATAGTGTTAGAGTTATAGATCTAAGTGATGTGTGCTTAGATCTATATGGTTTATGTGTTTAGGCCATAAAACACAAGGTTTGTTATGTTGGGCCATAAAACATAACTAGTGGGTAGATTAGGTTGTGTCTTGATAGTTCTCACTAAACTCTAAAGTGATGTGGTTGTGTGTAGGTAGTTCTCACTAAACTCTAAAGTGATGTGGTTGTGTCTAGGTAGTTCTCACTAAACTCTAAAGTGATGTGGTTGTGTCTTGTGAGTTCTCACTTAGCTTTAAAGTGATTAGTAGTTGTGTTGTGTGAAGTTCTCACTTAGCTTCAAAGTGAAGAGTCGTGAAGATTGGTTCTAGCTTTCGATTAGAACTCGACATCTAGCCTTGTGTCGTTAAATGGTGAAGTGGGCGACGTTGTGTAGATTGGTCCTACCTAAGATTAGGACTCGACTTTTAGCTTAGAGTCGGAAATTGGATAAGCGACGTTGTGTATGGTTTCTCCACCTTAAGGAGTTTGTTGACTAGTGAAGTAACTCTCGAGTAAGGTGTACTCGAGGAGTGGAGTAGGGCGAAGAGGAGCTTCGTGACCGAACCACTATAAATCATCGTGTCGGTACTTTCCTTTACATTTATGTCTTTACCTTTGTAGATGTATTTATAGTTGCATACTTGTGTTGTGTGTTGTGTGCATCTCATAAACTAAACATCTAAGTTGCGGAAAAGCTATGGCTTAGTACGTGTGTGCTTCGTGTTTAGATTATGTTCAAGTGTACATCACTTAGTCTAAACATCCTAGTTGCGGAAAAGCTTATGCTTAGTACGTGTGTGCTTAGTGTTTAGACTATTGCTTGATGTACTCTTGATTTGATGTGTTTGTGTGTTTACTTACTTGTAGTATTTATCTTTCAATCAAACACATCTCATATCTAGTCAAGCTTGATCGAGAATTTGATACAAAGGATTGTCAAAGTTTAAACATGTAATAAACAGTTTCGTCCACTGTCGGCGGTTCCATAAATGGACAGGCGGTTCCTTATTGATAAGGAATCGCGGGTACACATAAGGAACCGCGCACAGTGGATTACGCCGAAATGTTTTGAAAACTAACTAGAAACTATTCAACCCCCCCTTCTAGTTTCTACAATTGGTATCAGAGCGAGGTTACTCAAGATCTTTGAAGTATATTGTATTTTAAAGCTTGGATCGATCTTTGCTCTCTTTTTCAAAACAAATGGTTTTTAAAAATGAAAGCGGTTTTTAAAAATAGAGACGATCTTTGTATCAAATTGTTCATAAAGAGTGATTACTTATGAAATGTGTTTTGTTATTTTATTCATACTTGTATAATAGCTTGAATTAAATCTTTTCATGTTTGGAAGTATAAAAATCTTTTCTGTCATAATTAACTCTAAAATACGAGTTCTATGTGTCTAAAATGATTTTTTTAAGTCCTAAGTCCTTCCAAAAAGTTACCAAATGATTTTGGCCAAAAACTCATTTTTTGTCCTCTGACCACGGTTCTTTATTGTTCCCCGCGGATCCTTATCAACAAGGAACCGCAGTCAGTCTGACTCAGATTTTTGAAAACTTTGAAAAATCATATAAAATCAACCGTAAGTCCGTAGAAGTCGTGCCACCCGTCATTTCGAACGTAATTGAATTTTCTTTCAATTAAAAATGCTTCCAAACCTTTATTCAAACTTTAAAATTTGGATGGTTTCTAAGTTCCATACTTTGTCCAAAGTATTGAGCGTCGGTTTGTCGTAAAACTTGTGTTTTACTCTTTTCTATTAAGTTGGACATCTCTTGGTGATATATCTTTGAAAATTGATATATTTACAAAGTGTTAAACTTAATTAAATCTTAAATGGGTCAAAGACTATTTTCAAATAAAATCAAGCTATGAATACTTTGTTGTATCTAACACTCAAAATATGGACGAATGTTTTTATGTGTTAAGCTAATTGTTTGTATGTGTTTCCTTGTGTGTTATTATTATATGTAGACATTATTAAGTGTTCCTTGATATTTGTAGTAGTATTGCTTATATGTCTAGTCTCTTGTGCCTTGCTTGGTATTTGTTAGTATCTAGTTTTTCCTAATTAGGATGTATGCTAGATTTCTTGCATTTTAGTTGCAACATTATATGTGCATTGCATATAGGATTAACATCTCTTAGTTTACAAATGTTACATAAACATCTTGTACACCTCGGGATGTTCTTTAACACTTTTAGGTTTGAAAGCTTTGGGAGCTTGTCAAATCTATTGATTTAGGTCGTCTTACTCGATCATTGTGTTATTAGTTCAAGTAGATAAATGTCTCACTATAAAACATGAAACACCCTTTGAAAATCTTAGCTATTTTATCTTAAAAGAGTGTTTGTGGGAATCAAGAAAGATTTCGATTAAATATCAATGCATTATTTAAACTATGATTGGTATCATTATCGAATCTAATTGACATGTTTTTTAGTGTAGACATGAATGTGGTTTATTAATAATATACATCAGATTATAACTCACACTTGTGCTGATGGTGTTATATTGAATCTACTTGTTCAAATTGTTAGACATATTTTGTTTAATAATTACTTATAATGCACAATAGAGTCGGTTTGATAACTTGGATGTTTCATCCGAAATACTCAAGTAATTTACATTGCTATGCAATTTATAAATGTGTCAATTCTGAAAGACCAATCAAGAGTGTTCCTTTAGTTTGTGTAAACTTTGTTTATACACTTCAAAGTTATTGCCCTCAAGTTCTATTAAGGTAAATAACCTTAACTAGACTTGTTTGACAAGATATGCAATGGTGCATTCTTAACCCTCATTAGGTCATGCATTGTATCGCCATGCAAGTTTCATCCTTGCTAAACTTTATTAGGAAAATGTTGGAATTACATTTTGTCTAACTTGAGAATGACTACTAGAGAATTTATGCACTAGGATCTTAATTTGACCTAACGGTTGAATTACTTCCATGTGGGAAGTTGAGTTGGTGTATAACTCGTAAAAATGGTCGTGTTTAGCCTTAATTGAGCACCTCTAGAGATAGTCTCATACTCATTCTCTAAATTGGCTAAATGGCTCTTCCTATATATGACTAATGATAGTTTATTTTGATGAACTTTGTATGTCATTAGGAGTCTTTTTCTTTTGTAGCCATTAGGTTTTTCTTAGCTTTCCTCTTACGTGCTAATTGAACCTATGTGTCTTTCCTTTGTGTGTGTTCTAGTTTTTATTGCTCTTAAGCATGACTTTATGATAAGTTAGACTAGAACATTAGGATTTGCTGAATTAGAAAATCCTCCTTCACCACCTTAAACCTAGCCTCTGTAGGCGGTTCTTTAAATAGACCGCGGCTCCATATCAATATGGAACCGCCGGTGGAGATAAAGAACCACGGCCAGAAGCTCTCAAATTCGGGTTTTCTGAAACTTCCCAATTGTTCCAACACCCTTTGGAATCTTTGTTTCAAACCTTTGATCACTCCCAAAATATCTTGGGCTTTCCCTTTTTAACCCATTACTAGTTTGGATCATCCCCTCACCCTTTTGAACCCACCTTTTTAGCCATGTTCTTCACACCTCAAACCATTCATCCTTACCCCTTAAACCACCCATTACTACCATGGTTTCTACAAGAACCCCCAATTCATCCAAAACCTCCTCTTCAAAGAGGCACCTCAAATTTAAGATTAAGTTACCAAAACTTAACTCTTCACCTTTTGCCACACCTAAGAATGAGATTGTGCCCATTCTCATCTCTTCATCACCCTCACCACCTCTTGCACCATGCAAGACTACCTCAACCCATGGTACCAACCATTTACATGGTTCTACCTCCTCTTCATTCCAATCTAGAATGAATGAGCTAACCTCACCCTTCACTCCTAGTACTCTCTTGGATGTGACTACCCAACCTCAACCTATCCAAAGCGTTCCCATTAAGAATGACTTTGTTGAACCCTTGGTGACTTCACTTTCACCCCACCAAATTCCGCCACCACCCTTGTCTTTCATTTAAGCATGTGGATTGCTTATTGCTAAGACATCCAATTTAAGCAAATCTTAGTTTTCTAGTGTAACTAGGATTAAAATTATGCTTAAGTTTTAGGATTGAGTTTCATACATCTTTGTATGATCTTTATTCTCTTGTTTTTCCCTTCATGTTTTTTAACATGATTTTTCTTTGAGTCTTGGATCTCGTTATTCTAGTGATCTTTCTTTTCTTCTTTATTTTCTCACTCGGTTGTCAAGGAAAGTTAGATTTATATCTAATTCCTTTCCTAGTAAGATTGACAACTTAAATATTTCTTTTGAAATATTCAAGTAATTATAACTTGTAATTGCAATTGTTAAAAGTCATATCCGAAGCAATGACTTTCAATCCATTTAGCATCTTATGTTAAATTGTTTGACCAAGTGATTTTCCATTGAGTCAATAACCGGTTTTGGACACCCAATGTTCACGGTTCCTCAAATAACCTTGGGTCTCATTATTGATAATGAACCACGGACCTATTTAACGAACCGCGGCTATTGAGTCCCTTTGTTCGTTTTGGTCTTTTTCTCTTTTGAGTTTCTTGAAGTTATCCTTAACTTCTTTGTTGAGTATCTCTCAATTCATTTTAATCATGCTCTTCTAAGTCGAGTCTCTTTCTTCTAGTCTTTCTAAACTAAGTTGAGTCGAGCCTTACCCTTTCTTCATCATGTAATTGTTCTTTGAACATCCATAATGATTGAGAAGAGCTACGAAACTTTGAGCATGTAGTTTATCGTATGCTAAACACCATTTGGTGTCGACATTCATACGCATTTTTGCCTATAATGTCCTATATCCCGTTTTTTTATTAAAGCGTCGATTTATCCGCTTTTGGTTTTCCTTTATTTTTTTGGTCAAAAATGTCTCTAGGTTGAGATATTTTTTTTTTCTCTTTTTGAGAGTTGATTGCGGTTAAAATTTACAATTGGTATGGGTGATTCCATCAATTTTAATTTTTTAACCCCTTGAGATGATATCTTCAAATTCTTGGATGTTTCTTTTCTACCCTATTCCAACAATTTTGAATTGATTTCCTCAAAATCCTCTCCTCGTTTTTTTTTAGAGTTGATGGTTAAATCTTGAGTTTTCTTGGGGGATTCCAAAAATTCTAAGCTTTTTACCCTTTGACATATTATCATTACAATTGGTATGGATGTTTCTTTTCTATCTCTATTCCAACAATTGTGAATTGATCTTGTCAAGATCGTCTCCTTTGATATGTTTTTGGATTGATAGCATCGCATGCACACTTCTTTGCTTGTCATTATTTGTGCAAACGACTTGTTTATCATCCCCGTTTGGGTGACATCTCTTTTTATATATGCTCTTGTCTACTAACCTTGTTTTGTAGGACACTTCTAACCCATTTTTGTAGCTCGTCACTATTCTTGATTTGTTGGTGCCTCAAGCAAGGGGGAGCTCATATCAAGGGGGAGCATTTGCAAGAGTTCAAGTCATTACATTTGCGATCGTTGACTCACTCAAATTGCATTCATCGAACATCTTGCAAGTAATGCATTTTGTACACTCGTAGATAAGCATATTATTATGCTTGGAGTTAGTTAACCTATGGTGATTGAAGACTTCACTAGGATGACGCAAGCTCAATATTTTTGTATGATGGGTTTATGGTTTGGATTCTCGCCTCACAAACGACAACCACTATGGATGATTAGATTTTTGGATGCATGTTCTCTCGAAGTCAATCCTCCTCTTCTACAAATGAAGACTACCTTTTTGATTCGACAAAAAGGGGAGAAGTAAGTGTAAACGAGTAACTTATGCATTTTAATATGTGTTGCGGTTTACTTGTTTGTCATCATCAAAAAGGGGGAGATTGTTAGTGCAAACATTACGATGCTTTGTCGATATAATCTCTTTGTGTTTTGTTGATGACAAACGTATAATTCGCAATACATTATGTAAAATGTTAAGGTACTCGTAACCACTCAAGAATACATTTGTATACTTCTCTCGACACCTCCAAGACCGAATTCGGCATGAATCACTCAAGGTATGTACAAACATGTCATTAACCTAACTAAGTGATCAAGGATTAACATTTTCTTAAAACTCACATTTTAATCAAATGTGACAAAATATTTTAATTAACTTTATTTTTAAGAAAATGTTTTATTAAAAAGAAAATGGAAATTTGAATTTGGCATATTCCATATGCCAAAGGAATATCCTTTGAGGGTATAAACTACCCCAGATGGCATATCCCCACTAAAGGACAAATTTACACGGACTCCGACGCGGAGGTTCCTTAAAGGAACCCGCGGTTCCTTATTGATAAGGTACCGCGGGTAGAGATAAGGAACCGCGGGTGTTTTTGACCGTTGCAATGTTGTCCTATAAATAGTGGATCATTTCCAGGTTTTCTTTCAACCCTTTTTGCACAGTTTCTTTCAAAAACCATCTTAGATCCTTGATTAGTTAGTTTTGATTAATCTTGTTTAAGATGTAATTCAATCTTCAATCTCCTCATCCTCTCAAGTGCAAAGAGAATAACACTATCATTACCATGATGTGTTGGGTTCACTACATGATGAAGATCTTTCCTCCTATAGATCTAAGTTATGTTTTTAGTCTTCCTACTATGTATATGTAGAAGATCCAAGTGTTGGGTACACTTGGATGTGTTTGTAAGGGTAGAATATCCAAGTGATGGGTATCCTTGGATTAGGTGTTAGTTGTGTAGATCCAAGTCTTGTTAGTACTTGGATATAGTGTTAGAGTTATAGATCTAAGTGATGTGTGCTTAGATCTATATGGTTTATGTGTTTAGGCCATAAAACACAAGGTTTGTTATGTTGGGCCATAAAACATAACTAGTGGGTAGATTAGGGTGTGTCTTGGTAGTTCTCACTAAACTCTAAAGTGATGTGGTTGTGTCTAGGTAGTTCTCACTAAACTCTAAAGTGATGTGGTTGTGTCTAGGTAGTTCTCACTAAACTCTAAAGTGATGTGGTTGTGTCTTGTGAGTTCTCACTTAGCTTTAAAGTGATTAGTAGTTGTGTTGTGTGAAGTTCTCACTTAACTTCAAAGTGAAGGGTCGTGAAGATTGGTTCTAGCTTTCGATTAGAACTCGACATCTAGCCTTGTGTCGTTAAATGGTGAAGTGGGCGACGTTGTGTAGATTGGTCCTACCTAAGATTAGGACTCGACTTTTAGCTTAGAGTCGGAAATTCGATAAGCGACTTTGTGTATGGTTTCTCCACCTTAAGGAGTTTGTTGACTAGTGAAGTAACTCTCGAGTAAGGTGTACTCGAGGAGTGGAGTAGGGCGAAGAGGAGCTTCGTGACCGAACCACTATAAATCATCGTGTCGGTACTTTCCTTTACATTTATGTCTTTACCTTTGTAGATGTATTTATAGTTGCATACTTGTGTTGTGTGTTGTGTGCATCTCGTAAACTAAACATCTAAGTTGCGGAAAAGCTATGGCTTAGTACGTGTGTGCTTCGTGTTTAGATTATGGTCAAGTGTACATCACTTAGTCTAAACATCCTAGTTGCGGAAAAGCTTATGCTTAGTACGTGTGTGCTTAGTGTTTAGACTATTGCTTGATGTACTCTTTATTTGATGTGTTTGTGTGTTTACTTACTTGTAGTATTTATCTTTCAATCAAACACATCTCATATCTAGTCAAGCTTGATCGAGAATTTGATACAAAGGATTGTCAAAGTTTAAACATGTAATAAACAGTTTCGTCCACTGTCGGCGGTTTCATAAATGGACCGGCGGTTCCTTATTGATAAGGAACCGCGGGTACACATAAGGAACCGCGCACAGTGGATTACGCCGAAATGTTTTGAAAACTAACTAGAAACTATTCAAACCCCCCCCCCCTTCTAGTTTCTACAACACCTATAACTCCTCATCCATTCGATCATCGATACTAAGCCTCCCAAACAATCAGTATAGGTCAGTGCCATTTCCTTTTCCACACTACGGCAGTATTAGCCTGCGTTGTGCTTTATTCTACTCATTAAGCTCTACCAAAGTTTTACCTTCGGTACCTATCTCGACCTATTTCATTCATGCTTCGCTTATATACACACTTCCTTCTTCTTCCTCAACTCCTACCATACATAACGATGCGATGCTTCCCATCGTTTCTTCCCTTGCCATAATCCTTCATAAGTCATTTCATACATATTAGGCTAACTTCTACGCAAAACCCTCTATTCCATCACATCCGTACGCACTCCTTCCAACTTCTTAACTACGTGACTACTCATTCCTCTTGAAATATGAGATGAATTAGTCCGTATATCGACTATCACCCAACTCTCGTCACTTTCACCAATTTCGTCCTTACATCGCCCTTTCTAAGCTACTCCTATCTATGTAGGAAGTATAGTCTACGTCCCTTTTCTCCATATGATTGTCCAAGCCACGCAACATACATGTTCACGCGTTCTCTGCTTTAGACAACTCAACTCGTGCAACCTACATCCTTCATCCAAACCACCCTAATACGTCATCCATATAGTTCAAGTTCGTCTCAGCTTCACTTCATTCTTCTTATTCCATATCTCATCAACCATGCTTGCCTTTCCCATATGGTACTTGGCCTTGCAATTTTCTTTCATCCCTTAACTCCACCCATCACCTTTTCCAAATGTTCAATCAAGATGATTAAATATGTGTTGGAGACGTCCGTGATCTGTATAGATCATTCTCTACGTCTCGTACCCCAAATGCCTCTAGCATTCTAGGCAGATGTAACAAGCCCAGCTCCACTAACTAAGTCTATTTAGTCATCTATACGCCAAAATTTTCCAAGTAGCTTCACTTGTTTTTTTTTCTCACAACCAGTTCTCCTACTCCCTCCTAATAGGGACAGACTAGAGTTTTATGTGATTCCATGTGGATCACACTCTCATCTTATACCCACATTAGTTTCAATTTGTCTACTAAGCCATATTTTGAATTCTTATTCAAATCTCATACTTCTACCTTGATCTTGCACCCAACATGAGGTACTTTCAATCAACATCTTCTAGGAATACTTGGTTCTCCCCTTCCATGGTTCTCCCTTATTCCTACACTATCCCGTCCAACAAAAATTCCATACTTCATTCATCAGATCTATGGAAATCACTAGTGCATTGGATGATGCATAGCTGTCTCTTCCAAAGATCTTTCATAACACCTTCACAAAACCGACTCTCTAATCACTTCTCCACGAAACTTATTCAGCTCAGCTTCACTTCTCATCCCTCGATCCCCTTGTTACTTCCACGAGTTCTTAATCTCCCATGTCATGTATTCATTTCATCACGATCCCCCGGTTCAGCTCTTTGTAGCTCCACTCCGATACTTGATCTGCCCTTGTTCGTCACGAACCATGCGTAAATTTACCATCATAGTGCTTTTCACCTTTCCAGTCCTCGCAACTTTTGTGACTCCTTCGAAATCTCTTGCATCCTTCTTGCAGCCGACACATAGTCCTTTCAGTTCCTTGCTTCGCGATGTAGCTCTTTGCGCACTCCTTCTCGTCTCCATGATGTTACCTAGGAACTTCACACTACCAGTAGCTTCTAACTTCAACTCATCTACCACAATATTTCTAAAAGTACTTCAACCCAAAACTATACCAATCCCTTGCGTGTTATTTACCCAACCTTTCCATTAGTATAAACTTTCTACTTTACCCTCACATCCGCTAGTACTTTCATCAATCTCTTCATGGTACTTCAACCAACTTCTTATAGCATGACTTCTCGTTCCCACTACCAGTCAACTAACTTTACTTACCCTCTTATTCCTGTAACCAATCTAAGTTTCTAAATTCCACAAATCTTAACCATTCCTTCAACACAACCTTTAAACCAAAACACATTTCTCCATTCTAATATCTAATCATAAGTAATACTACCCAACTCTATCCTCTCATCCTAACGTTTCCACAACCGCATAACTAAATCAGCCATGACGTGTAACAAAAAAATTCCAAACAATCGTGTCCCAATAAAATATAGGGTAAAACGAACCCTAGCCAAAACAACTGAAAACAAAACAACGTAATCCGAAAGATCAATGGAGTGTGCCAACAACGAAAAATTTAGACTCTTCACGATTAGTATTACCAAATCTCGATACCTTAGAAAATTCTTTATTTTTATTTTTTTTAAACTTTCGTCCCAATTAGTTACTTCTTATAAGAACCAAACTTCAATACTACTAAAATCAGTCATACTCATTTTTAACCAATAACTCATCCTTTATCTTCATCTTTCTATCAAGATATCAACTAGTTAGTATACTACAATCTTATTCTAACCATTATCTTGTTTACGCATATTAAACTTATTTCACTTGTTATTATGAAACCAATACATGTTTATAAAATACACTTTTTTTTCCATTTAGGTTGGTTATAACTAAACTACTACAAGGTGTGGTGTTATTATTATCATTACTATAATAAAATCTCTTTTTTTTATTCTTTTCGTCTTAGTTAAATTATTCTAAAATTTTAACTCCACTTAAGAAAATTATTGTAAAATTTCTTTACCCCTTTAAAATATATTATCACATGTTACATAGAAGACTAATCCAATTAATTTCAAGACAACCTTTTTATAACTTACTACTACAACTAAAAAAATGTAAGTCACGATATCATACCATACACTTACAAATTATTTTCAAAACCGTTTCCTATAATTAGCCAGACTTATTTGCAAGAAAATTTAGTGGTTCGCATTAATAAAAATACATACCCGAATATAGACACACATCCAAAAGACTCAAAACATCGTTGGAACTCCATCAAACTCCAGCACCATAAAACACGAACAAACACAAGGTACGTTCAATTTATAATAACTAGTGAACGACCATACACCATAACTTAACACATAGTAGTACATATACATCCGCATATATATACCTATTAAATCACCCAAAACATACTCGTTACCATACATTTCAGATCAACCAATCGCATCATACACTTGTTTTTTTTATTCCTACGAGTAACCACCATCTTTCCACAAGGCATAAAACCCATCACTAGAACCAATCCATATCGTGTGACCCCATAATCACACAACATGACTATAACTCAAAACAATAACACACTCAAAAATATCCATATCGTAGGCAACCGTTACATAAACCCATATACTATACATATACCAATAATCCACATCTCATCATATACAAGCATGTACTAACCCTCTTTCATGCAATCATACTTAGGAACCCATTGAAGTTGTGGTACTTGTATAACTATGTTGGTCATCATACTTATACAATTACCCTTTCCCCAATGCACTCCCTCCTATGATGACACTTATAAGAATCAATACAACACATAACACATAAATCCATCAACTCACCTAAGCACATAACAACATAAACAATAAGATCAAAAACTCCAACTAATAGAATAACATAGTCAAACTCTTGGAATACAGAAATCCATAGGCTAGCTAAAACAGCATAGACAGAATCCAAAACGAAAACATAATCAATTATAAGTCATGTCGCCCATCAGAATGGAAAAACCTTAAAATCCTTCCTACCCATGTACTCCTAGTAACTCGAACCACCACACGATTCTTAGGGAACATGACTTAAACATCAAAAGAAAAATAACATACCTCAGGTACATAAAATAACTCAACAAAAGATAGAAACTACCTTGTACCAAATTATGTACTATAATGTACAATTTAAGAAAAATACAACAATGACTAGCGTGGACGATTATGGTTCAACTCGCATTAGTCACAACCCGAAAAGAAAATAACATGTGGCTAAGTATGAACCATAGTAGTTCATAACTTACCAAACATCACAAAATAACATCCAAACACATCAATTATTATAAAATGCACACATACTCCTATGAAGCCTATATGTAGGGACCCTTAAGCTATAAACTAGGCTACTAGACTAGGCAACCTAATTCTCTATAACCATTGTCTCTGATACCATTCTGTGACACCCCACCATGGCGGAATATGGGGCGCAACGTATGGATATCATCACAACATGGCGTGTCTGTAAAGATAACTAAATGAAATAAGAAATGTCATAAAATGGTGACACAAATGTCATGAGAATATCTCAACAATGCAGGAGTCTAGATAAGTAGGTAACAGTCCTACCACTTACCCAAGACAAACAATAAACATAATCAAATCAAACATATAGGTGCCAACAGTATCACTTATTTAAAACACATAAAAATAAGCTAAGAGAGAACGGGGATCTCCTTCTAAATGCATTCCTACGCAACTCCAAATCCTAGCCACTTATGTTCTCACGCTTAACCACAATATCACCTAAAAGAGACACTAAAACACGTCAACATAAAGTTGGTGAGAGTCATAGGTTTAGACTCCAACGCCAAAATCAAACCATAAGCTGTGAATAATAACCAAATTTAAGAAACATATGGACAATGTGATACTAACATGCATTAACAATTAATATTCAAGATTTAAAAAACAAACCAAATCCAAAGCTCCCAGCCTTACCAAACACCATACTCCCATAGGCGTCCAAACATCTATGAACCAATCCCAAGGCCCCGCCTTGCCAATATCCCATTGGTACCAAGTCAAAACATAAACAATCAAGAATCAACTAGCAGTTAATCACATAAGTATGCACACACAAGTTCATCACCAAACGCAAAACATTCACAGCATAATTTTATAAATAACAAAACAGTGTCTCTTCCATCCCATCTGGAAGTCATAATCATTAGAAAACATGGGACTATGAAACTCACTTGATTAAGCTTCTCCAAAAGTCCGCGCACTAGCAAAAAGCTAACAAACCAAAAACACAAAATCAACACATGAACCAATCACTAAAACGTCTCATCAACCTATGATGGACATCTAGCCTTCTCCCATATATGACCCTCATTAATATGGTCCAAACACTCCATAACCCTTCCCTAACAAGTCCTTAACTTGGTTAAGTTTGATAACTATCCCATTCATATTTTACACAAAACAGTCCCAACTTTTAGGTCTCCAAACTATAAGCCAAACGCCCACCTAACCATACCCATGACCTCTGTAAAGGAAACCCTATGCCCTTACATATATTAGCTAACACCTCCCATTTGCCCCAACCTTAAAGCTACTGTTATGGCCCCGATATATATATATATATATATATATATATATATATATATATATATATATATATATATATATATATATATATATATATATATATATATATATATATATATATATATATATATATATATATATATATATATATATATATATATATATATATATATACTTTTGTCTATCCAGATTTTACTGATTTTAAACACACAAAAAGTTTGTTATGATTAGGGGGTCTTACCCTAACCCAAAATCTTAGCCCCAATGCAGATACTTCCTATAATATATAAACCAACTCCCATGTTCGTTTGAAAGTCCCAATGCAACCCTAAGTACCCCAAACAACCCAAAACTTAAAAAGGAAAACAGGCTAATTTCAAAACTGTTTTGACCTCCGACTGTTGTAACCTGATTTTGATCCACTTCCCGACCTCCAATTTAGTTCTCGTTTCTAGCATTTAAAAACCACTTCAATTACCTTTCCAAGGATACTTGGATCGCAAAATAAGAGTTTGTATAACTCCCTATATAATCAAAACAATCGACCCTAAATTCTGCCCAGTTTTTAAAAACGGGTTTAATTAAACTAACCTAATTAATTACCCACAACTCCACTAATTACAAGCCCTAATTTATTTAATCATTATAAAATCATTAATATATGATTAATATACTGTTTTTAATTTAAACCCTAACCTAAATCCATCATAAGATGATTATAAAAAACATTAAAACAATTTAATTGAAAAGGGTTATGAAGGTTTTACCTTAAGATTATTGGAAGATGAAAAAAAACCATGAAACCCTAAAAATCCTCTACAAAGCGTCGACTATTATTATCTCCAGGGATTTATGATGTTTTTTGTTTAGTATAAAACATTATATAGGATGTGATAACCCATTCCAAGCCCAACCCAAAAACCCCTTTCCTTTTTCTCTTTTTTTTTCTTTTTTTCTTTCTTTTCTTGCGTCCAAAACCGACCAACACCCCCCTTATTTCGTTTTTTATTAATTTTATTATTAATTAATATCTTATTAATATTACCTTAATTTTCCTTAATTTATTTCAGCTCCTAAAGCCTCCAAAACCTCAAAACCGTAAAACTAGTCAAATTTACGCGTTTTACCGTAAAAGTCGTAAAATATACAGTTATAAAAAAAATCTTAAATTTTGAAATAAACTTTATAACTAAGTTCTAAATGACTTAAAACCATCCCGAAAAATACTCCCGTGACTAAATACCTCTTCTGAGACCCCTAAATGCTAAACCGTAAATCGTAAAAATACGATTTTCTATAATGCATATACGTATACGTAAAACCACTAAATAACACCATCTCATTTCATAGTCACTACCATGTGAGCTCATGAACATGAAATCATCACACATCGTTTCACTCACAAGGTACCCCGTACCGGAAACGATATCCAAACCACAATCTATACACACTAATTAGCACATAAACACGCAAAGACACGAAACTAGCACAAAATAAAACTAAGTGACGAACCTCAAAACCGCGGTTGTCACAGTTTCAGTTCTCGTTCCGTACCAATAAACTGAGCCCCCTTTTGCAGTGAAAGAGTTGCATTTTTCTCTAGTCGTTTCGACAACTAGGAGAAGAGTTTATCAACTAGTGAGCAATTGGGTGAAAGAAATACAAAGTTTGTGTTATTCTACTTCTACATCAAAAATATTATAGTTATTTTTCTTCAAGATCATTACACAGAGCCTAAATTTGGAGAATCTTCAAGATTGCATACATTGTTTACTTCCCTGTTGATGTGACAAAAAGAGGAAGACATACATGCTACAAGTGAGGGAAAGCAATTTGAAGATGATGTACAACATACAAGAGATACACAATGAATAAACATGTAAATCTTCTATTCAAATAAACTAATACAGCATATATTCTGGATACTTATCTAAATAGAAGCTTCCCACAACACTTGTCAATGTTTCTGTCAATGCTTGGATTGCACGTGACAATGCTTGGATTGCACTTGACAATGCTTGTCAATGTTGAATTCTGTCAACGCCTGATTTGCTCTTGACAACGCCTGATTTGCTCTTGACAACGCTTAGACAAATGCCTTCATATTTTATTCGTTTTTGAGTTTCTGCCACATCAACTTTTTGACCCAACATGCAACACGGATGTCACTAATCTTTTATTTGGTAGAGTGTGTGTTCCTTCAGATAATTTTGAGAAAAAAACACCGAAATTTCCATCAATGTGGATGGGAAACCTACTCGAATATAGGTGGAAGAATAATGGGATGTTTGTAACCCATCCCGCGATTCAACTTTTTCTAACTTAAGAAGTAATTCAATTCGCTCAGAATTAATTAGCAACAAGGATAATGATTTTACTGAGACCGTAGCTGCGTTTAACAACCGGGGTAATTACAGGGCACGATCTCTAACGGGTGACAATCACTTACAAATAGTGGCCCACAATCGAGTCTCCTGAACTTGGGTAATTCAAACTTCAAAAATTTGTATATAGTGGTTGGCCTGAATTCCCATGTTCTAATGGTAAGACTACCTTTATCTACAATTTCAACCAATCGGCCGGATAGGAAAAAACAAAACACTCCTAATATTATATTAAAAAAGTACATAGGATAAGAGGGAGAAACCCACGACCAGGTCGTGTGGTGACTTTAAGGTTGTGATCCGACCTTGCCACATGTTTTATTATGAATGGCTGATTAAAAGTACCTTTTCTTTTGATTTTCTTCATGGTCTTCATCTACTACAAGATAATGCTATGTTGCTGTCGTTATTTTTATGATATACATAGGCTTGCTGCCATTATCAGAAAATAGAAAGAAGATGACGGCTCATGAATGAAAGAGAAGTTAATGGTAAAACCTAAAGTTAAGTTTACACCAACGTTTTCTTTAAGCCCAACATACAATAAGTTTACAAAAGCCCATTGCAATAATCTATATAAGTTTTACAAAGTTACTAGAATTAATATGCAAAATCTAAAAAAGTAAATTTATATTAATTTGAAGTAAATATTTTATTTATGTATAATTAAATTTAAAAATTAAATTAAATATATAAAAATAATATTATATGTTAGGTTGGGTTGGCTTGTTGATAAATGGTAAAAGAGTTAAGATTGGTTGTGTGTGTTGATTGTATATGTGAAGAGTAATAATATAATATTTTAATGGAAGATTGAGTTGTGATATGTTGTGAATAAAAATTAAAAATAGTCTAAAAAAGAATGTACATGGGTTTGGCTAAACTATAATCTAGATGAGGAGGCTTAGTTTTCCGACTCAGCGGACAAAAAAGAAAGGAAAAGTCAGTCTCTTTGAGTTATATTCAGAGAATGGTTTAAAAAGAAACACTTATCACGGTATATTAAGTGGTGCCGTCGAGGGTGCGATTAATAGCTTTATGAAAGATGCGGATTCCAACGAAGATTGTTCAAGTTCATATTACGATTCAGAGATCTTCAACAGGCCGCGATGAGTGTACATTTTCGAATATTATCTGGAATGTTTTTTGGGGTGGTTGACAATGATATTTTTAGGTGTCTTTTGTTTAAGAATAGTGTTTGATTCTGCTTTATTCGTGTTGTGTAACTTTTAGCTCCTTGCTAGTATTCGATATAATATAATTAACTTTGCCGTTACCATGATAGAACGTCATTATTCCATGTCTTCACGGCTAAGTTGAACGAGACGAAGAGGTGATCTTTCCTGAATTGCCAATCGTAGATTCCTAGCAGAAATCAAAATCAAACTATTCCTTGTAATTGATTTGATCAGATCTGAGACCCTGCTACTTGTAGTGGATTACTTTCTTCTTTAACCCCAGCTACTGTCGTTTTTAATAAAAAAAAAAATTTGATCCAAACCATATAAAATGCTTTTGTATTGTTGTTTTGAATATGCGAAAACATGTCTAACTAATGTTAATGAATACAACGCGCATCAACTCATGGCAATTCCAGCAAGTCCCTCCTGGTGCCAGTCCATTAATAGAACTCGTCTAGCATATTCTTGAATGCTCGCCAAGTGGCAGCTATGGAAACAGTTAGTTATTTCTGTTGATCCGTCTAAACAGCTATAACTTACCATGAATGATTTTGATCGATTAGTCTTTTTATAATTTTCAAAAGTCTATGGCATTGTAGTGTTCATTATATTTTAAATTCACTTTTTTCTGGAATTAATGAGTACACTATAGTATGAGACAGGTTTTTTTGTTTTATTTATGAATGTGTGCTCATGCTTTTACAACATTTGCAATTTCTTGAAGGTATTTTGTAAACACAAACTTTAAAGCTGCTAGAGAAGACAAGAGATTACAATAAGTTCGAAAGTGCGTATACTACTCCTTCAATTTTAGCCGTTCTTGGAGTCTTTTGGAAACAAACACCATTCCTATATGTGCATATAACCTAAGTTGATATAACTGTATACTTGATAAATTTCAGCCTTATTCTTGGTAGTCGGCACAAATCGGACCGGGTATGATGATCAAGTGTATAATTAATCGTGTGTAATAATACATATATACGTACGTACTATACATGCATAAATATATATATGCAGATTAGTCTAAGCTTAATATGTGTGATATTAAAACTTCACATTGGTTATTATATATAATAAGGGCCGAATGTGACACAACTATCGACCATTAAATGACATCATTCACTAATAATCAAATAATACTCAAGCATATGGTATTTCTAATATACAACCATGCACTGTAGAATCTAAACTATCCAAAAGATAGCAAATAGCAAATACACTGGAGTAATCGATAAAAGGCAAGAAGAAGTTACAAAAAAGAATGATTTAACAATTAATAAATATATTTCATTGATGAATAAGAACAAGGTAAATTGTCCAATATTAGCAAAAGAATGAATTCAAAAACGAAACAAAACAAATGCAAAAAGAAACCCTAAACAATAAGAAAGATTTATTGGCTTTTTGCAAAACAAATCCACAAAAGAAGAAGAAAATGATTAGAATACCAAGTCAACATTAATAAACAAATTACCAACATGAGGATTAATCTTGAATCAGTCAGAAGAATTTCCTTGTAGTTGTTGTCTTGTTTTCAGACGACGATTCTGGCTCATGTGGTTCAACGTGCCCCAACCTTAGCTCGAGGTCTACCTCATGTTCCGGTTCAGGTTCAGGTTCAGGTTCAGAGGGGTTATCCCGTTGTGGAACATTTCTTGGAGCCTCGTGATGGCCAAACAATGGAAGTGGTGCTTTTTCATCTTGTGGAGGGACAGGTATCCAATTCCCATGATGAGATATCGAAAAAGGACTAGTGGCTGTTCCAGTGTTGGGACTTAGTCGTGGACGCGTGGCAGAAGGTGATTCCACGACAACATTTGGTGACATACTAGTAGAGGAAGATAATGAGTGTTTGTTCTTGGCTTTGTCTTTACGATGGATGTTCATATGGCCTCCTAGTGCCTGTGCGTTGGTAAAACCTCGTTTGCAAAAATTGCATTCATATGATCTCGGTGTTTGAGGTGTGCTAGGTTGTTGTTGTTCTTCGGATGGTGGTTTCGGGTCGTCTGATGTTTCTGTTGGAGGTTGTTCAGATGGTTCCATTGTTGGATGAGAAAAAGATCTAGAGGTCGTCAACTTATGGAAGAAAAAAATGGCGAGTTTATAATAGTAATTAAGACGTTGGCCTGCATTGTTTTCTAATACTATCTTATAAATTCTCTGTCGCTTTTGTACGTATGACAAACAAATGTTGTATTTATAAAACAACATCTAGTAAAGCTGATCTTATTGTATGATTTTGACGTTGTTGATTGTGTCGATATTATGTACTGCTGTTTAATTTGTATTGATTCTTACAAACAAAAGAAACATATTTGTATTCAAATTAAAAAATGTGGTGGTTTAGAGTCCGGTTATTAAAGAGCCTTGTATTTTGGTGGAAACCAAGGGCTCAATCTGGACCATATATTTGGGAGGGACCAGATCAAAGGATAAAACGAAGAGACCAAAACTGTTAGCTTTGCAAACTTGAGTGAAAGATTGAAAATGTACCAATAATTAAAACGTAACTACCCGCTCATTTTCGAAATAAAAAACACACACTTCTTTCTCTCTCTAGAAACAAACCGCCTCCCCCCATACTTTCTCTGACTAAAAACATCTACGAATCATCAAAAAGCCCACAAAAAACCTTCAAAATCTAACAAAAAACACAAAAATGGAAGAACAAAAGAATACTGCATCTGATTCGAGCAAAAAAACAGTGAAAATCGACGAGACATAAGCAAAACTAGAGGGTAAAACATATTTATTTAATTTATACAACATTTTATAGTTTTAATTTGATGATTTTAAGTTTTAATTATGATTATTATGATTTAATAGATTTATATGATATTTAGATAATTACATGCATGCTTATGAGTTTGATTATATGATATTTAAACGATTTTTGTGAAAATTAGAATGCTTATTTATATTTTTCATGATTAAGATCTGTTTAATTGATGATTTATAAAATATTTTGATGATTATTGAGAAAATTAATATGCTTATTATGATTATAATTGATTTAATCAATTTAATTGATGATTTTTGGCTTAAAACCAAATTGTAGCTTATAACGAGAGATAAGTGGTTTATCACTATTGATATACAATTAAAATGCAAAACAAATTGTTAAAAAATTTGTTTATCAACAACGATAAGAGTTTTATCACTAGTGATATAACAATACAGAAAAGGTTTAAAAAAAATAATTAGAAATGTGATTATCAACGAGAAGTGGTATATCACTAGTGATATAGAGTTATAGAAAGGGATTTAAAAAAATAGATAAATCTGATTTCAATGAGAAGTGGTTAATATAACATTACAAAAGGTTTTAAAAAAAATAGTTGATTATCACTAGTGCTATAGCATTACAGAAAAAAAGATCTAAAAAATATTGAAAACTTTGGTTTATGAACAATGTTAAGTGAGTTAAAACAATTAAAACAACAACTTAACAACAATTTTAAGAGGCTTATTAATAGTGATAAGAGGGTTATCACTAGAATTACATAAAGGGTTTAAAAAAAATAGATAAAACAGATTTCTCAATGAGAAGTGGTTTATCAATAGTGATATAGCATTACAAAAAGGTTTTAAAAAAGTTGATCAACAAGTGGTTTATCACTAGTGATATAGCATTACAGAAAAGATCTAAAAAATATTAAAAACTTTGGTTTATCAACAATGATAAGTGGGTTAAAACAATTAAAACAGCAACTTAACAATTTTAAGAGGCTTATCAAAAGTGATAAGAGGGTTTACAAAACACTGATAAGTGCTTTATCACTATTGATAAAAATATGTAATAATGACAAAAATGTAACAGCATTTTGGTTTGGGTTATTTTTAAATTTTAGGAATGCTAGTTGATTTGAAAACATTAATGAAACAGATTATATACATTTAAGGTAGATTTGGCTTGATCTTTTGATGAATACGATTGTACTTGCCTGTTTTTTACTATGTCTTTTAAAAAAATTGGATCATAAATATAGTTACTCACTAGCTTCGGTATCACATATCTGCTCTTTAAAGCTCCACATAAACGACATCTTAAGCCTGTTTGCTCTTCAAAGTAGGTATCACCAGGATTTTTGTGAACGTCATCTTCTTGCCCAATAATTGAATCTAATATGCATCAAAATCTTTTTGTTTAGCCTTTTTAGTAAAAGGACCTCTTACTTTGGCATTCGTATTCGTTTTTTTAATGGATATTGATGATATTGATATCTATCAAAGACCGATGCGAAGATCAAATTTTGAGCTACTTACATAAAAAAGACTAAACGAAAAAGAAGTTGGTCCATGTTGGATTCAATTATTTGGCAAGAAGATGACGTTCAAAAGAAAGAGAAATCCTGGTGATAGCTTTAATATATCGTTTATGTGGAGCTTTAAAGAGCAGACATGTATTACCGAAGCTAGTGAGTAATTATATTTATATATTTAGTTTTTGAAATTATATATGTGTAATGAAATGATATGGGATTCTGATGCGAGATTATTTATTAGTTGGTTCATGATTACTTGCGACAAGATTCGGAAATTACCATATCATTGGTTTATTAGTTTGTTTAATGTATCAATGATATTTGGATCTTATAATGGCATTACTAACAAAATTTAAATAACTTTCAATCTAATCGCAGAAGAGAAAAGTGGTGGAAGAAAAAAAATGAAAATCAGAAGTAAGTGTAAGAAACTATTTGCAAGAAATGAAACTGAGAAAAGTAAAGAGTGCTTGGAGAGAAGGGAAAGGCGTATTGAAGAGCTGAATAAAAGACTTGAGAAAAACATGAGAGCAACTAAGGACAAAGCATCAACATCAAGATGCAGAGGAGGTGATGAAGCTGAAAAAATTGATGAAAGTGAAGAAGAAGAAGAAGAAGAAGAAGAGGAGAAAGATAAGAAAAAGAACAAAAAGAAAACGGAAAAAGAACATCCTGTATTGACATCACGTGCAACCGTGAGACCATTATTCAAAGCAATGTGGGGATTGACCGTACAAAGAAAAACGGTCATAAGAGACATGGGATTTGGATGCCTAATAGACTTTCCAATATATGAAATTCCAACAAAACTGGCGTTTTTGTTGTAGACAAACTAAACACAAACACAATGACGATAGAGTGTCCAACAGGAGACATATTTTTGACTCCAAAATCAGTTAATCAAACTCTAGGAATTCCAATGGGACATAGAAAGCTGGAAAGAGAAGGGCAAAGAGAATACAATGACCCAATTATACAGACGTGGAAACAGCAATTCAGCAACGTAAACAAGCTAACATTGAAAACTTTATCTGATGTAATAATTGAGTCAAAAAACATGGACTACGTGTTCAGGTTGAACATTTTGTCGTTGATCTCAAACACATTTGCAGGCTGTGACAACAGTTCAACTGTCAGATTCATAGTCTTGAATAATGTCTTTGAAGGAGATGACGTAACTGAAATAGACTGGTGCACACATGTACTAAATGGGGTGAGTACATCAAAGCTTGGATGGGATAACAAGAAAAAAACAAAAAAGAATGTTGTTTATGACGGTCCAGTGATTTTCTTGATGGTAAGTAAAAAATTCTAATTTTTTAAATGAATTTGATCTTTCACACTATTAATACGTTCTATATTTTATGAAACAGTTAGCATACTTGCACTATACAAACCTCGAGAATTTCAAAGTGATGAGACGAACACCAACATTCAAAAGTTGGAATTCAAGTCTCCTAAAAAGAAGAGAAACAGAAAAACTACAAAACAAATCGATGGGAGAAGTAGAAATACTTGATGATATGAATGAAGCAGAAAGAAGAAGCACAGAAACAAGTAAGTTAAAAAACTGTATTTCAATATATTATCAATACTGATAATACATTAAAGAAAAAATTAAAATAATATTTTGTCTAGTAATATTTCTTTAAGTTAAATTTATCACTATTGATTATCTATTAGAGAATTCTTCTTTTGTTTTATCACTATTGATAATCCATTAAAGTTCATTTTAATAGATTATCAATAGTGATAATACATTAAAGAAAAAATCAAGATAAAAATTAATCAATAGTGATAGTTAAATTAGTGAATAGATTATAAATAATGATTATCACTATCGATAATCTATTAGTTCATTTTTGTTGAATTTTATGACTAATGATAATAAACTTTTTTTTAAGATAAATTTATCACTATTGATAAATTAAAATTTTCTAGAAGCAAGTTAATTTTAATACATTATCAATAGTGATATTAACTATTCATAAATATTGATTCATTTCTTTGTTAAATTTATCACTATTGATTATCTATTAGAGAATGCTTCTTTTGTTTGTTTTATCACTATTGATAATCTATTAAATTTCATTTTAATAGATTATCAATAGTGATAATACATTAAAGAAAAAAATCAAGATAATATTTAATCAATAGTGATAGTTAAATTAGTGAATAGATTAATAGTGATTATCACTATCGATAGTCTATTAAAGTTCATTTTTGTTTTGTTAATACATGAGGACTTTTCTTTAAGATAAATTTATCACTATTGATAATACATTTAAAATTTTAATAGATCATCAATAATAACTATATTATAGAAGCGAGTTAATTTTAATACATTATCAATAGTGATATACAGTATAGATGTAATATATAAAAACGTTTGACATACTAAAATATGTATATTAATATTCATTGCAGGAACTGTATGAGATGCTTGAAGAGAGCATCGAAAGCATATTGATAGAAAAAGCGGAGATAGAAGAGAAGATCAACGAGAATTTATTCAAGTTTGGATCTGATGAGAAACTAAAACAAATTCAAGAAAAATTGAAAAACATCTTCAAAGAGGAGGAACGGGAACAATACTACTCATCATCATCAACAGAATCTGAAGACAACGATTTCAATGATGACGATGATGCAGGCAATCATGGAGATGAGGAAGGTCTACAACCTCCAAAAGATGAGAGTGAAACAGATTCCGGTGATGAACTGGAAAGAGAAGCTCACGCAGAAGAAAGAAACGACCCACACTACAACGATGAGCATAATGATGAAGAATGTGTCTCGGATAAAGAAAACCAGCAAACACAAGAACAAAAAAAAGAAGAAGCTGGATCAAGCAGGCAACAAGAAACATCAAATGAAAAGGCAACAAATCAAAAAGAAAAAAATGACAATCATCAACCTGAAGATTATCATGATACAGAGATGATGGAAACACAAGAGATGAATCTGAATAGTGAACATGATGATGATGTTGATGAATCAAAAAAGTTAGAAAAAGATGATGTTGAAAACGAAAATGAAGGAAAACGAAAAGCTGAAGAAGAAATCGAAAGAAAAGGAAAGAGAGTGAAGGAAAACCAGCCAGAAGCTTCCCACCAGAACATCAATCTTGGTTTTAGCTTGCTAATTAAAGAAATTCAAAACCAAGAAGACGAAAACGATAGGAAGCAACCTGAAAAAGAGTATAGATTACTCAGATCAAACTACATCAACAAGAATATAGGCACAAAGGCTGAAATAACAGAAGATGAAAAGCTTTTGACATCAACCATCTTTGGAGACAAGGAAAATGAATGGTAATCATCTAAATGATGCTTTTAACTTTTAAAACTTTATCATTATTAAGCTTATGATTATAACTTGTGATATATTACATAGGGCTAAAGTTTTTAACGATGGAGTAGGTAATATGCTGATGAAAAGAAGTATCCAGACGCTGGCACCAAGAATGGAAATTGAAACTTCAGTGATCGACACATATGTGTCAATTCTGAATTATGAAGAAAGTTTCAAAGAAAACAATTTGAGACGCCAATTCTTTTATACAGGAATGACGGTAAGATATTAAATAAAATTAAAAAAAACATCTAAATATTGCACTAACATTTTATTTTGAAAAACAAATTTAAAACAGGTTCCTGGAGTACTACAAGACAAGACAAACGACAGAGCCTTGAAGTTAGACGCCCAGTACCAATTGTTTAGCAACTTATTTGAGATTCAGACAAAAATCAATGTCAAAGAAATGCAAATGATGGACGTCGGACTGGTAAAAAAAGCAGTCTATTAGATTCTACTCATATGATTATTATATTATCTTAAAATAGGCATAGTCTAAGAAATTTATGATGACATAACAGGTCTTCTTTCCAATCGTAGCATATGGGCATTACTACGTCATAGTTTTTGACCTGGATAAAGTGAAGGCTGTGATACTAGACAACAACGATTCAGATGCAACATACGAAGGGAAATACAAGGAAATTTTTGATTTTGTGGTAAGTAACCTTTGAAAAATTTGTCTAATCAACAAAAATAAAAACATATCTAACGATCTTTATATATTTATGATTTCAGAAGGAAATGTTTGTCAAGACCTGATGGCGTATCAATATCCAAAAGGAGAAGAATTACGGAAGAAAATTAAGAAAGCAACAGTGATGCATGAAGTGGAAGACAAAAGAAGAAAAAGTAGACTGTGGTGTATACATGATGATACATATGGAGCTGTATCAAGGAGAGACTGCTGGAAAATGGCAAACAGGGATCTACAATGAAAGTCATAAAGATCACCGAAAGCAGATTGATACCTTGAGAGCAAGAATTGCAACAAAAATATTGCTCCATAAAATGAACAACCACAGGAAGTTGATGTCTGATAAAGCATTAAACATTCAAGAAGAAGGAACAGAAGCAGGACCAAGTGAACAAAAATGATTTGTCATAAGTGTCATTCTGTGTAACAAACTTGCTACTTTTATTTTGAATGTGTGTAACTTTAACACATTGAACAATTTAGTTATGTATTCTAGAACAGTATGATCTGTATGAAAACTTGGTACTTTTGGTTTGAAAATGCATCTTAATATTATTAAGACAATATTTATAATGATGTTTTGTTCAGCTTATACTTTATCAATAGTGATATTGACTAGAATATTTGTAGAAGTTAAAAAATAGATGTTTTTTATACTTTGTCAATAGTGATGTTGACTTTATCAACTGTGATATTGCACATAGTGTGATAGTATATGCTTATATCAACAGTGATAAGGAAAAACAAAAATTATATATATTTATCAATGTTGATATATAATAACAAAACACATACTAGTGACATTTATCAATAGTGATATTTTTCAACAGTAATATTGCATTAGTTAAAAAAAACCCCAAATTTATCATTAATCACTATAGATAAATCAAAAAACAGTATAAAAAACATTTTTTTAACTAAAAAAAGTGAATCTTAAAATAAGGATACTATCACCATTGATATTACACATACTAATGATATAATACTATCACCATTGATGTATAAATAAAAAAACTTATCATTTATCACTATTGATAAATCAAAAAACATAACTGTCCTAAAAAATAAATTGTTTTTAACTGAAAAGTTAAAAACTTTTATCATCAATCACTATGATACTATTAGCATTGATATTACACTAAAAAAAGGCGGAAGTTGGAATTTATAAAAATAATAAAACCCGCCCATTCATAATGCATCCCAACCACTATCATTCTCATTCTACAAAACACAAACCGCTATCATTTCTCTCTCTAGAATCAAAACAAACCCTAACCATCTCTAAAATAAAAAACAAACCTAATCAAAACCTTCAATCAAAAAGGGAAATCTTAAAGAAATGAATGAATCGGAACAAGACGGATCTAATACCTCAAAAAAAAAACGATGGAAAAGGAACAAACACCAAGTCAGGAAGAAAGTATGGTTTTTCTAACTCATGATTTATTAGTTTTGATGATTATTAGAACATTTATTCTAAATTTAATTAGTTTAATCTGTTAATTTAATGTTTTAATCGATATATTGATTATAATAACCTACTTCTGAGTTTAAATTGGGTATTTCGAGGATATTGTGATGATTCGTTATGTATTGTTAACTTTAGATTCTAATCATCAATTAAGTCATATTGTATTGATTTTTTTTGATTATTTTTATAAAAATTTTAATAATTTATAACTTTAAAGAAAGATTTATGTAAAGTTTATTAGGTTTATTTTTTTTAAGTTTATATAAATTTAAAAACTATAAGCCCCAGTTTTTTAAATTATTCGATCGCTTATGGGCTTATATAAGATTATTATAATCGATATAAACAAAAAAGCACAATGTAATTTTTGGTATATGTATATCAACATTGATAAGAGTCTTCAGAATAAGAAACTTGAAAGGATTGACAAATTATATAACAAAATTTATCAAAAATGTTTCGAAATAAAAAAGAAATTTATTAGTTTCTATTTAAAAAATATGTAGATGAAGATATTTTTTTCGATTTAACACCAGTCGAAGATTTGCCAGGTACTGAAATTCAAATAGAAGATGCTTTATCGGGTTAGTATTTATTAAAAAAAATTACAAAATTCATAACTCAGACGAAAACATACATAAAAATTGTTTTGTAACTGCAGTTCTGAATACATGCCCGATTCTAAACCTTTCTCCGCAGATTGGTAAAACACTAGGTACATTTAAAAGAAAATAAAAAACATTATTCTTTATAAACATATAAATGTGATCCAATATGTGAGAATGCGACATACTTGTATTGATATTTTAATGTATTGTCACTATTGATAATCCATTAAAAATAACTTAAATGGATTATCAATATTGATAAAACTAACAAATTAAATATCATAAAATGTATGATGCATACTTATAAACTTCTTATGTATCACATTTAATATATTTAAAAAAAATATAAATGAATGACTAACATAATACATCTATATTTGTGCAGATTTGAACACACAAAGCAATACTTAAGGTAACAAAACACCATCTTCGACATCGAAAAAAATAAGATACAGACGAAAAAATGATGCTAAAAGACAGCAACTAGATTTAGTTGAGCAACAAACAACATCAACAGAAGTAGTCGCGTTTGCTTCAAAGGAAGTAACAGAAAGAAAAAGAAAAGCCACTGACATAGAACCTGGAAAAAAGCCAACAAGAGTTCCTGCAGGAAAAAAAACAAGAGGAAAAAGAAGAGAATATAAAAAAAAGGAAAAGAGACGAAAAATAAAATCAAGTTGAGGAGAGGAAAAAAAGTACAGTAAAAGGAAAAGGAAAAAGGAAAGAAGAATCTGATGAAGAAGATATGACACTAATGGTAGTAAAAAATGAAGATAAATTCAAGCCATTGAGGGTTAAAACAACTGTTCAGCCTCTCTTCAATGCTAATCGAAATCTATCGACATAAAGGAAAAGGGTGATTAGACAAATGGGCTTTGGTAGTTTGTTGGAACTTCGATTCAGCAAAGTACCGACACGGCTCACATATTTTGTACTTAAAAACCTAGACACACAGAACATGGAGCTGCCACTGCCAAATGTCAAAAAAATTAAGTTCACACCAAATAAAATCAGAGAAGCAACAGGAATCCCAATGGGAATAAGAAGACTAGAATCTGATCATGAAAGAGAAAACAATGATGTGTTCTTAAACACATTCAAAGCACAGTTTGGAGAGAAGCAGTATCCAACAACAACAGATATTTCAAAGGTTATTCAGAAGACAACCGATACAGACTTCATGTTCAAAATGAATTACCTCATGCTCTTTGCGAATTGCATGATAAAATATGATAACAGTTCGAGGATAAACTATTATGTGATAAACAACATACAACATGATGATGTCATTAGCGACTTTGACCGGCGCACTTATATTTGGGAATGCATTCGAGTAAGCAAGGTCAACTGGAAAGACACGACAGCGGAAAACTGGTACTACAGCCCAAACGTTGTGCTAATGGCAATTTTAATCTACATTTATTTATTTATTTATTTATGTCTAATATCATATTATTAATGTATGACACTTTTTATTTAATATTATACTGTAAACAGCTGGTTTACTTGCATCACACAAACTTTGCTGAGATGAATGTACCACGAAAATGGCCTGGCATCAGAAACTGGACTTTTGATCTTTTAGAAGAAAGAGAAAACTTGGAGATCAAGAATGGACGGTTTGGATTGGTTTCAGTGATAGAAGATGATGAAGAAAATAATGTTGATGAACAGGAAAATGAGAAGCAAAAACTCAAAGAGGTCAGTAAAATCAAATATATTTTATCACTATTGATAATCCAGTAAAGTTGATTTTAATAGGTTATCAACAGTGATAATACTTTAAAGATGAAAAAATTAACATAATAATTAATCAAGACAAAACTAAAAGTGGTAATAGTTTATCAATAGTGATTATGACTTTTGAATCTTATATCTAGAATTTTTTGTTAGTTTTATCACTATTGATAATCCATTAAAGTTAATTTTAATATATTATCAATAGTGATAATAAATTAAAGTTGAAATATCAACATAATATTTGATCAATAGTCACTTAAAATACTGATTATCACTACTGATAATCTTATCACTATTGATAATCTGTTGAGTTTTTTTTTTTAGTTTTATCACTATTGATAATCCATTAAAGTTGATTTTTAATAGATTATCAATAGTGATAATACATTAAAGTTGAAAAATTAACATAATATTTAATCAGGTCATAGTAAAAAATACTTATAATAGATTATCAATAGTGATGTAAAATTCCTAACACGCGTTTTTTCAACACAGCTTAGATACGAGACAATAGAAGAAAAGTTTGAAAGAGTTATGAAAGAGAGAAGAGAGCTTCAAGATATGATTAATGAAAACTTGCAGATGCAAGAGGTCTTTGAAGGTGATGAAAGATTAAACTTGACTGTACAAAGATTCAAAAGAGAGTTTGGAAATGAAATGAAAGTAGATGAACCCAATGATTATTCATATCACTATGCTGGTGCATCAACTAGCAAAGCTGCAACAACAAATGATATTCATAGTCCTGCTGGGTTTATTGAAGATGTCCACGAGGAGAGAAACAACAACAAATCAGAGTTCCCTGAACCTGATAAAATATACTACGAAGCACTTGAAAAAAAAAGCAGCAACAAGCTGCGAAAGATGAGGCTGAAAGAAAAAGGAAAGCCGATGATGAAGATAAGTAGAAAAAGCAATAAGATGTAAAGAAAATCAAAGCTCAAAGAGGCCAGTAAAATCAAATAATTTAGCATGTTAATGATATTAACAAATCACTACTGACTAACCACTAGTCATAAAAATAAACTATTGTTAAATCACTATTGATCAATGATAAATGCTAAATGACTAATAATGTATGATGATACTCTTAACAAACTATGGCTAGCAAAAACAACAAAATATAATGATGCTTTAACAAATACTAGTGATATGTAACTAGAAATGTATAAATTCTGATGTTAAAAAAAATCCTTTTTAGAAGCAGATGTAAAGAAGAAGCAACAAGAAGCTGAGAAAGAGGATGCTGAAATTAAAAGGAATGTTGATGCTGAAAATAAAAAGAAAGAGGAACAACATGCAAAGAAAAAACAGGATGAAGAAGAAGCTACAAATACAGAAAAGGAACCAACTACAAAACAAGGTTCTCAAAAAACAGAAAAAAAATTTGCAACAAAGGAAACACCAAAAAAAAAGTTCAGCAAAAGCAAATACAGATGGAGAAAAAAAATCTGCTGAAACAAAAACAAACAAAGGAGCTGCAACAATAGAGCCCACAAAGGAAGCAGCACCAACAGAAGCAAAGGAACATGCAGAGGACAAACATGAAGCTCAAACAGAAACAAAGGAACAAACAGAAACAATAGAGCCCACAAAGGAAACACCAAAAAAGGAAAGTTCAGCAAAACCAAAAGGAAATACAGGTGAAGAAAAAAAATCGAACAAAAACAAACAAAGAAGGAGATGCAACAACAAAGCCCACAAAGGAAGCAACACCAGCAGAAGCAAAGGAACATGTAGAGAACAAACATGAAGCTCCAACAGAAACAAAGGAACAAACAGAAACAATAGAGCCCACAAAGGAAGCATCACCAACATAAACAAAGGAACATGCAGAGGACAAACATGAAGCTGTTGTTGCAGAAAAACCAAAAGCACAAACAAAAGAAAACAAAGAGACATCTAAAGAAAAAAACAAAGAAGAAGTTGCAACAAAAAAGCGACAAAGGAAGCAGCAGCAGAAACAACACCAAAGAAAAATACAAGGCAACAAGCAAAACAGGATGCAGAAAAAAACAAAAGGTAAAAACATAAATTTTTATCAAAAAAACGTATCAGTTTTTACACTTATAGATTATATAAAAAACAAAAAACCTTAACAAAAAATTATGCAACAGATGATAAAAATTATGAAAGCCCGGAAGTCCAAGAGAATGCATTTGGTACAAAATAAGAAAGCGAAATAGAAAGCATTGCACAGGAGGAAGCACAAGGAAGAGGAAAAAGGATCACAAAACCATTGATGTATTATAAATCGCCATACATGAACGAGATGTCCATAACACAAGATAAGTTTCACTATGATGAAATGATTTCAGCAAACAGCATCTTCTGTATACAAGGACAGATCAGGTGAACAAGTTTAATATTTACTATTTAGTCCCGGATAATTATCGTTAGAAACTAGTGATAAATCTAATATATAATAAATGTTTTGCAGTGAAAAAGTATTCGATGATGGAAGTGTAACTATTGCAAACAGAGAAGAAATACAAACTCTTGCACCTGGATTCAAGATACATAAAAACGTAATAGACACTTTTGTTAAAGTGTTAAATTACGAGGAAAGGATACACACAGGAGGCAAAGGGTTAAGAAGGCAATACTTTGCAACAACTGACTTCGTAAGTTCATTTAAAATTTATAACGAAAAAAAAATGTTCTAACACTTAAAAAATATAAGAACTAAATATATATTTAAAAAACTTTTATCTATAGGACGTGGAACTGATAGAAAATGAGAGTTTGAATGAGATTGATGATGAGAAGTTTGAAAATTTGCTGCACAAATACATGATTTCTTCACGAGCTAATAAGAAGATGAAAGATGTGAGAATTGTGTTTTTCCCAACAATAGTTGGAGGTGATTATTTTGTGATCGTCTTCAACCTTGAGAAAGCAAATGCTATGATACTGGATAAAGACTCAAATGTGGAATACAAGAAAAAGTACCAAGACGCCTTTGGCAAAATAGTAAGTAAATATATAATGTTACTTGAATGTAGAATTATATAAATGCAGATAAATTACATGGCTATACACAATAACTAATTTCTTAAATTTTAATTTCTGCAGAAAAATTTGTTGATCAACTATTTGACGAAGCATGGAACGTGTGTTAAGAAGCTAAGCAACGACAACAACCAAAAGTGATGAAATTTAAATGGCAAACTCTGGAAAACAAAATCGACAGTGGCTTGTACACAGTTATGCATATGGAGCTTTATCAAGGTGAGATGGCATCTAAATGGAATCCTTAAATTGTTCTCGAAACAAACAGAGATCATCAACTGCAAATAAACATAATGAGGAAGATGTATGTGACAAAGATTTTAATGCATGAAGTAAACACAAAGAGAGGAGTGATGACGGACTATGCAAAGAAGTTTGAAGATGAAAACAAGGACAAAGACGAAAAAACAGTCCAAGAAATCGTTGAAGTTGCTATCAACAAAAAGATAGCAAATGAATGATAAGCCCCAAGTCTTATGTTAACAAAACAGCTAATACTTTCTATTAGAACAAAGATTATGTATTATATCACTGGTGATATACAAATGATGTATCTTAAACAATTGTTGAACCTTCTTTTGCTAATTAAACTTAGATGATGTCAACTTTAACTTCAAAAATAATATTTCAAACACAAAAGATGGTAGAAAACATTGCAATATTGAAAATATAACTACCTGTATTATCACTAACTATACAAAAATTTAAAAAATACTTTGTATAAAATTACCAATACTTATAAAACATTAATATTAAAAACTGTTTACGTGTCATATCACTGGTGATAAAATATATAAAATAAATATACTTGTAAAACATAAGTATAGAAAATTGTTTATGTGTGATATCACTGGTGATAAAATATAGAAAATGAACTTATAAAACATGAATGTATACTTATAAAACACGAATATTAAAATATGTTTACGTGTGATATCACTGGTGATAAAATATAGAAAATGAATATTGTAAAACATGAATATTAAATTGTTTACGTGTGATGTCACTGGTGATAAAATATATAAAATAAATATATACTTGTAAAACATAAGTATAGAAAATTGTTTACGTGTGATATCACTGGTGATAAAATATAGAAAATGTACTTATAAAACATGAATATTAAAAATTGTTTACGTGTGATATCACTGGTGATAAAATATAGAAAATGAATATTGTAAAACATGAATATTAAAAATTGTTTACGTGTGATATCACTGGTGATAAAATATCAAAAATGAATATATACTTGTAGAACATAAATATTAAAAAAAATTAACGAAGCATGCAACAACATTCCATTGTACTTATATGTCTATATGATAAATACAATGTTTACCAGGGTGACCCTTTAACAAAAAAAAAACCATTGAATACGATTATCAAATTTTATTAAAGGTACAATATGTGAAGCTAGAAAAAAAATCATTCAAAACATCAATCTAGATTGTAGATATATTTTTTATAACATAAAATAAATCACTCATCATGGCTGATTGTTTCCTCCTTCCACTGCTGATTTTTCATACTTGTTCTTGCGTCGACTTCTCTGTTCTTCCTTTTTTCTTTTTCTTTCTGCCCCGAGTTTCTGCCTTTCAATTTTTGGTGTTATACGCAAATCAAAACTTGGCTGGGAACCAGGAGTCCAAGGACTACTACAATCAGATGGTGATGTACCAGATAATGTGTCCGAATCAATAACTTGTACATTATCTCCTTTTTGATTTTTTTCTTCTTCGGCTTTATGTTTCGCGGCAAGCTCAGCTAAAAGTTTTGGCTCTACAAATTCAAAATAATAATTCATCGATTCTTCTGAATCCGAATCATGAACCAAGAAAGTACTTGTTTGACCTTGGTAAAATTTACCCGTTGCTTCAACTTGTTGCTTCAAAAATTGAGGATCATCAACATCTATATTGATTTTTTGGTTTGTTGCATTTTCTTGCCCAATAACTACTTTCTTAATACTTCCAGCTTGATCTGTTTTTTTTAAACTTCCAGCTTGATCATTCAATAGTACTGCACCTCGACTCTCTATTTCCAAGTCTTGTTCAGTAACTGAATATGAATCACTTCTAAAAATACTTTCATGGACACTTTGAACGTTGGCTTGTCGAGATTCCATTATCTTACTACTTCCAGCTTCTACTGTTTTGCGGATCCATATTGTCCTTCAAAAGCAAAATTTTGACCATTTAATCCTTCATCTTTGACTTTGGCAAACTCGATCTATTGTTTCAACTGATTGCTTCAAAAATCCAGGATCATCATAATCAAAATCATCATAATCTGCAACGCACTTTATGTTTCTAGCCTTTTCTAGCCCAGTTTGTACTTTCTTACTACTTCCAGCGTGTTCTGTTTTAGTGCCTCCATCTAGCACTTGAGAAACAAATTTTTTATCATTCAATAGTACCTCATCTTGATTAACAATTTCCGTTTCGTGTTCGGAAACTAAAAATGAATCATTTCTACAAATTCTTTCATCAACACTTTGAACATTTTCTTACCACATATTCCATTTTCTTACTACTTCCAACTTCTTCGGTTTTGGTGCCTCCATCTTGCCCTTCAGAAACAAAATTCTGGTCATTCAATACTTCTTCATCTTGAACATTTTCTTGCCCATATTCCATTATCTTACTACTTTCAACTTCTTCTGTTTTGGTGGCTCCATCTTGTCCTTCAGAAACAACATTCTGATCATTCAATCCTTCCTCATCTTGAACATTTTCTTGCCCAGATTCCATTTTCCTACTACTTCCAACTTCTTCTGTTTTGGTGCCTCCATCTTGTCCTTCAGAAACAACATTCTGATCATTCAATCCTTGCTCATCTTGATTACACATATTTACATCTTGATCACCAACAGAGTATGTGCCACCACTAAAAATGCTTTCATCGACACTTTGAACGTTTTCTTGTCCGGGTTTCAATTTCTTACTACCCCCAGCTTCTGTTTTCGTGCCTACATCTTGTACTTCAGAACCAAGATTTACATCATTAAAACCGTCATCATCTTGACTACTGATTTTCATATCTTGATCACCACCTGAAAGATTATCGTTCCTCATCGCCAGACTCCGAGGAATAAGTGTGGTACTCTGGAATGTAGGGTTCTTTGAAAATTTCTTTTAGTCTGCCCTAAATTCAATCATCTTAGAATCATCTTGGAACTTCAACAAATTGTCATTGATTGTTTCTTCTATTTCTAATTTATCTATTAAAATGTTCTCAATACTCTGATGAATCAAACCATACAATTCCTGTAATGTACAAGAAAAATATACTTATTGATAATCACTATTGATAAAACATTAAAATTTTTAATAAATACTAATAAAAAAACTAACTTTAATATATTATCAATAGTGATAATACATTAAAACTTTTATAACTAATGATAATCACTATTGATAATCTGTTAGTTAATTATGATTGCATATATGAGTATCCCTGATCATATATATCACTATTGATAATCACTATTGATAATCTATTACTTAATTTAATCACTATTGATAAATCACTATTGATAATCTTTTAAAGTTCATTAAAGTAAAAAATACACACAATTTTAGACTTAAAAAAGAATTTGATTTATAACGAGTGATAAAATGTTAACTTAACTAACCTCTCTTTGTACATTTTTCTCTACTTCATCTAAATCTGGAAGAATTGCGGATGTTCCCATAGAATTATTCTTGCATTCAATTGTTTCTCAATGGTTCAACAGACTTGAATCCCAGCTTTTAATCGATGGTACTCGTCTCGTTTCTTTCATCTGATCACACTTTGTGTAATGAACATATGCATGTTGTATCATAAAATGTATTATAACATTAATATCAAATTTTATATAAGACAAAAAAGTTGGTATAAAAAATACTAATGTTCGTAAATTACCATCAGGAACATAGCTGGTCCGTAATACAAAACACTCTTCCTATGATTCAACCTTGATTCCCATGCAAGCTTCGATAAACTAGCACAATCAAGAATGTGCTCACACCAGTTTATATCATTAACGTCATCACCTTCGAACACATTCTTCAGGACTGTGAATTTGATAGTTGATGATACATCACAACTTCCTAAAGTGTTTGAAATCAAAGTCAAGACGTTCATCCTAAACATATAATCATCATTTTTAGTCTCCAATATAACATCTGATAATTCTTTGATTGTAACCATGTTGACATTCTTGAACTGACTTTTCCATTTTTTAATAAATGGATCACGGTATTGTCGTTCTCCTTCTCGTTGCAAGTTCCTGTTACCCATTGGAAGTCCAAAATTTTGATTAACTATTTCCGGAGTAAGTAATATGTCTCCTGATGGACACTTTAATAGCATTGATGTAGTATCAAGAATATCAACCACAAAGAATGCAAGTTTGCTTGGAATATCAAATATCAGAAAATCAATCAAAGCTCCAAAACCCATATCTTTGATTACCTTCTTTCTTTGGGCTGTTAAACAACGCATTACTTCGTAAAGAGGCCTAACTAACGCACGTGATATCAGTGACCTATATTCTTTTTTTCTATCCCTTTGCTGGCTCTTATTCTCTGAATCATTCATTACAAAATCATCGTTTCCTTCAATAATTTTTTCATTTCCCTTTATTCTCGCCTTCTTTTATCATCAACAAAAGAACTGTCTTCTTTCAATTTTATCTCTTCTTCATCAAATTCTCTTTTACGTTTCTCTTCTTTTTCCCTAAAACTTATACTGCCGGTCCGTTTCTTACAATTACGTCTAGGCAATTGTTTTCTTCTAACAATTTTTTTGATTAACTGAAAATTAAAATGACGTATAATTGGTTCAGGCACTTTAACAAACATTTTAAACGCAAATATAAATATAACAAATATAGAATCACAAAACATCATAAAATAAGAACAATACATAAATCAAATGCAAAATCAATAGAACAATACAAATGTTTTTTTTTTCAAAATGAAATACCTTTATCAGTTCCAGTACATTCGCTTTGAATTATTGGATCTGTTGTAATCGGAGGTATACTCGATGATCCTTCCATGTTTTTGTTAATTTTTGTTAAATTTGATTCATCTTTGGTTAGTCTTTTTTATTTTAATGGTAGGAGAAACTTGTTTAAAATGATTTTGATATTGAACATTTAGGAAGTGTTTATCATATAAGTGTGTGTGTGAAAGTGTTCATCATCCCTACACTTTTTTAAGTAAAATGAACATTTTACATCAAAGCTTTATAAAATCACTTGTGATTATAAACACACGACATTCTAAATACATTATCCATGGTGATATATTCAAAGTTAATTTTATAGTTAAAATCCAAAAAACATAGTACTAAAATTTATCACAAAAAAAATAAATTAATTATCACTTGTGATATTTCAAGTAAAATTAAACACTATAAATTTTCAAAAGAAAGAAACACATTCAATGAATCGAAAAAATATTTTTCATGAAGACCTTGAAAACAGTCAAATTACATGAAATAATAACACAAAGAATATAACATAACCCAAACAAATCACAAACAGGATATTTGAAAACATTGAATCACTAGTGATAAAAACAAACTATCTACTTTAAACATTGAATCACTAGTGATAAAACATACTGATCTCAATTATTAAAATAACACTGATCATCAAGAAAACAATTGATAGTACATACACAAGGAAAGTATCACTAGTGATAAAACAAATGAACATAAGTTTTCAACATTAATGAAAATAAAAGTATCACTTGTGATAATCAAAAAAACAATTGATAGTAGATAAACAGCATTGGATTCCAGAATATACAGCTTGAACAAATTAAGCAACATGACAACCGTCTCTATCATCATGACCAACAGAAGAAACTGATGCAGAATAAGAAAAATCAGCTCTATCCTTGAGTGTACAAGTACTATAGGTGTGGTCAGTACTTGAACAAAGAGTACAACCCATTTTCCTCCTTTTATGCTTTTAGCCATTGATATCTCTCTTCCACTCTTAATCCGCTTTTGCAGCTGCTTCTGTGGCTGATTCTGTGGCTGATTCTGTGGCTGCTTCTCACGCCCCTTTGTCCGAACATCTGTTGGATTATTCACAAGCTTCTTCTTCGGCTCCTTAACACCCATAAACTTTTCAACAATCTGAGCAGTTGTACGTGTTGGAACAAGAGGCAAACCAGCTTCGAACTCAGACTTTAATGCTTTCATCTTGCCCACAAAAGAAGTTAGCTTAGGCTCATTATTACTCAACATATGTATACATGATTGAAACACATTTGCGGCCTCAATAGAAAGCTTCTCAATTACTTCATTTTTCTCGCCATATCCGTTTTTTTTGTTCCTCAAATCAGCTGGAATCAAATCTTTTTTCCAACGCCTAAGTATATACTGATCTGGGATACGAGACACATTACAGTTCTTGAAAGCACAAAAAACATGACGACCTAAAATCCCAACACGAACAAAAATCTGACAACAGCAGGAAACTGAAGAATCTTGACTGTTATATATCACCTAAAAAAACATCAAAACAATCATATATCAAACAAGAGATAATTTATATTAAAATAGATATAAAAAATAATGTATAAACTATCAATAGTGATAAAACATATGAATCTTTAGAAATTAAAAATAACAAAATATACCTCATACTTCCGTGAAAATTTTTTATACAACTCAATATCTTCTTCAAGATTCTCTGAATTACTTTCTTTATCAATAACTTCTCGAACAACCTTTTGAGATATTTCCTCTTCAATAATAATAACAAAAACACCCTCTTTTGAACTCATACCATTTACCGAACACAACCATGAACCTGCAACAATCTCTTTTTGAACACGATTAAAAATATTACGGGTGTAAACACCAGCAGCATGTTTTTTGATCGGTAAGGGAGTCAACAAAGTAGGGAACGAGTCAAAAGACTGATGATCCAACTGTTCTTGAAGGTATCTCTGCATATCCATTGCAGACTCGTAACTAAGCATAAACTTCACAAGGGTTGCACGGGAGCTCAAGAAATAATTAAAGAAAGAGTTCTCACTCTCTGACCTGGAAGTAGTCTTCATTAACCCACAAAGTGGTGAATCAACAAAAAAGCAGGGATCCATGATGTTCTAATAGTATACATCTTCGCTAGCCACTTGTGTCCAACAAGATTAAACTCATCCATAAGACTATTCCATCTAAGCTCAAACTCATCAGGTTGGATATACATATTCCAAACAATTTTGCCAAACTTTTCTTTGAACTTTGTGTTATCATAAATTTCAGAAACAATTTGGGAAAAGAAGGCAATATCAATAGTGATATAACAATAAAGATTATATACAAAATAAATTTTTTTATGTCAATGCATTATCACTAGTGATAAGAAAAATGCCAAATAAGAGAACTATATAATCTTTTGGTTTTTTATATAAAACATTAATAATTTATCACAAGTGCTATAAAAACAAAGAAAAATGAATACCTTTTTTGGGACTTTCTGCATGATGTGCCACATACAAAGCCTATTCTTAGATTCATGCAACTCCTCAGCAACAGCGATACACATAGCACCGTCTTGATCGGTAACAACAATCTGTGGCACTCGACCAACTGCCTTCTTAAACGATCGAAGTAACCATCCATAATATTCAGCTGTTTCTTTCTTCAACAACCCCGAACCAACACTAACAGACCTTCTATGGTTGTCTATAGCCGTAAATGGCACAAACACCATTTTGTACCTGAAAAATAGTATAAACTTTAACAAAGTAATAAAAAAAACAATGAAGAAACAATATAATGAAACATACTTGTTGGTTCTGTACGTGGCATCAAATGATACAATATCACCAAATTCCTTGTACTTACACTTCGCAACTTCATCAGCCCAGAACAAACCGCACAACTCCGCGTTCTCAACAAAAAATTCAAAAGAAAATAGATTTGTATACTCTTTCAAGTCCTCCATACGATTAATCAACATCTGAGCGTCACTATCTCCTATGAACAAGTTCAAGCCATTAACAAAATTCTTAAAATCCACCTGAGTACCATGAACTAGAGATACAGACCCTTTCAATCCAGTATAAAACTTATGCGCTTTAACAGCACCAATATTTGAACTCGTAGCTTTGATAATAAACAGCTGCTCGACGTATGTTAACTTCCTCTCAGATTTGGACAAGTGTTTATTCTCAGGCTTATCAAGCTCATGATTATGTTCAACATTAAAAGTTGTCAACAAATACTTTATTGTACCAGGAACCAAATCAAAGACAGCACGCGCTTTGCAACCACATATCATAATATTTGAAGTCCTTACTTGTTTATCAGTCTTTTTAGGCTCTAAAGTATTCAAGGATATATTCTCCGGACAACCATACCGATTACAAAATAACGTCTTTTGTTTCACAAAACCACCACGTAATCGTTTCTGAGTAGATAGTTTAATGCCAAACCCCGCAACTGAAGCGTATTTCTTATAAACACTAATACATTCATCAACACTATCATATTCAGTCCTTAAAACTAGTAAATCACTAGCATAAACCCTAGGGACAACTATAAGTGAACCATCTAGACCGTCGAGAATCTCATCATGATCAAACAATGAAGATGTTTTATCACTGTTACCAGCTGTAGAAAATAAAACAAAGAAAAATGAATATAATATAAACAAAAAATAAAACATGGACAGATATCATAAATAATATAACACAACACAGCATATATCACTAGTGATAACACATGATAAAAGACAGGAACAAAAAAACAAAAGCAGTTTAAACTAATATCAATAGTGATAAAACATACAAAAATAATTAAATACCTTTTCTTGTTTGGAACAAAAAACACATACTGATAAAACACATGATATATCACTAGTGATAACACATGATAAAAGAACAAAAAAACATACAGTTTACACTAAATATCAATAGTGATAATACATACAAAAACATTTAAATACCTTTACTTGTGTGAAACAAAAAACATTCATAAAATGATAAAACACATGATATATCACTATTGATAAAACAAAAAAAAAACATCATAAAAAGGACAGCAAAAAAAAGACTTTTAAACTAAATATCAATAGTGATACAACATAAAAAAACATCAACAAAAAAAGAGTAAAAAGATCAACATATCAATAGTGATAAAACATAAAAAACATCAACAAAAACAGGTTAACTAATAACAAAACATCAACATATCACAATTGATACAAAACATGATAAAAAAAAGCTGTTAATAAGCATTAACAACAAAATAGAGTAAAAAATAAACTGTTAATCTACAAACTTACAATCACAGTTATCATGATCAGCCAAAAGAGAAGTAGAACCGCATCCGGATACAGTAGAACCGTTATTAACATCCAAACCTACTAAATCAGCATCTAAATTTGGAACTACAGGTTCATTCAAATCAAAAGCCATAATATAAATGAATTAATTGATCAACAGACGATCTAAATGCAATGGAATTTGTGGAATAATAAGCAGTAAAATGATAACGATGATCAATGGTGAAGCGGAGTTTGTGGATCGGTATAACAGAATGAGAAAAACGGGTTTTTTTTGTAACTAAAACGGTTGAGAGAAACACACACGAACTGTGCGTGAAAAAAGGAGCGAAGTGATAAAAAAATTGGGAAAAAAGAGTTTATATATTGGCAATAAAAATGATTAATTGAATTTAATCTTAGATTAATCCCCACCCTTAGATCAAAGCAAAATAAAGGGTGAGGATTTGTCCCTTGGTTTCAAAAAAACAAGGCTCCAAAATAACTTTCTTCATCTATAAATAGTACTCCGTACGTATTAGTCAGCAAAATATATGAAAACTTAAAACAGTGTTAGATTTATTAGTCGGTATATATGTTTATATTGGACTTTGGTCATTGTTAGGCCTAGCCCATATTCTAGAATAATCTTCTGTAATCCCTTTATATTTGGTTATTCTCATAATACAAATCAAGGAAAACAATTAACCTTCAATATGGTATCACAGCCAAATATTTTCTCCTAAAAAATCTCCTCTTCACTCGTTTTTTTTTTCTCCTCTCAACTGTATCTTTTCTCTTGTCAGCCACCATGACTGTGGACAACCCACCACCACCATCAGCCGCCGAAAAGCTTATCCCTTTTAGCATACCCAATAAGGTTCCTATTAAACTAGATCTTCAAAAACACAACTACAATACTTGGAGCTCCTTTTCTCTCATCCATCTTGGAAGTCTTGGTCTCAAATCACATGTGGAATCCGACACATCCTCAACCAACCCGGATTGGTGTCAACTCGATGATCTCATCAAGATGTGGCTTCTGAGTTCTTTATGTGATCAACTTCAAGAACAGGTGGTAACCACACCAGGTAATGCTAAAGCACTTTGGGACCGTTTGAAAAAGTTGTTTCATGATAATAAGGACACTAGGGCGATTAACCTTGACAACGAACTTCGTTCTGTCAAGATTGGCAAGATGTCTGTTAATGAGTACTGCACGAAAATTCAATCTATGGCGGATAGGCTTCAAAACCTTGGCACCACGGTTAGTGACAAAAATCTTGTCATATATACTGTTAATGGTCTTGACTCCAGATTCTCAACACTGGTTGAGATTATTCGCAACCGTGATACTCTCCCAACCTTCGAAAACACAAGAACCATGCTTTTACTAAAAGAATCATCGTTTAACGATGCTTCCGGGGACAACACCACACTCGAAGGGACCTCCTCCTCACCCACTGCCCTCGTTACCTCCACCGAAAAATAGACCACTCCCAAACCCTCTAATACACCTCAACTGTGTAATCACTTCAGCCGCGGCACATGTCAATTCGGTGACCGGTGTAAATTCATACACGATCACCGTACTCGACCAGGATTATCCAACACCCGCACCAACAATCGTGGCGCAACCTCGTCCTTTGCTGGCATCTGGAACCAGTCAAACCCACCTCCACATTACCGATCTGCTGTTAACTCAGCCCATCACAGGCCTGCTGTCCTCTACACTAGCCCACAGCCTGTCTACCAGGCCCAATACCCACCAGCAGCTACTTTCAGTTCAGCACAGCCCTACCCGACCCAACAACAGCTATATTTTTCAGCCCAGCATCCTGTGGCACAACAACCAGCCAGCATACTCGGCCCAGCTCTGACTGCGCATCCGACTCAGGCCACTTCTCTCCCACATGCTTTTAGCACTATGACAGTGCAAGACCCCACGTGGAACATGGACACAGGTAGCTCTTCTCATTTAAACTCTAGTACTAGTAATCTAAGTTCTGTTTTTAATCAACGCTTGTTTCCTTCTGTTTTTGTTGGTGATGGAAAGTCCATTCCGGTCACTAACTCCGGACATAGCATTATTCCCTCTACCCATCGCCCTTTACACCTTCACAACGTACTTATTACGCCTAACATAATTAAACATCTCATATTTGTTCGTCAATTTACCAAAGATAACAATTGTACTATTGAATTTGACGCGTTTGGTTTTTCTGTGAAGGATTTCTTGACTCGCCATATCCTCCTACGATGTGACAACTCAGGCGATCTCTACCCAGTTACCAAGCCATCAAGCCTTCCCACTGCCTTTGTTTCCACAAGTTCTTCCACTTGGCACCAACGCCTTGGTCACCCCGGGGATGAAGTGCTTCGTTTTCTAAATTCCCGTAATTTCATTTCTTGTAATAAACAGAAGTCTTCTCACATTTGTCATGCTTGTCAACTTGGCAAACATGTGAAGCTTCCTTTTCATAGTTCTACTTCCTCTGTTAAACATTGTTTTGATATTGTTCATTCTGATTTGTGGACATCACCCATTGTTAGTTCTGGTGGTTTTAAGTACTATGTCTTGTTTCTTGATCACTTCTCTCATTACTTATGGATTTATCCTCTTCGGTCCAAATCGGATATGTTTGATAAATTTTTGCACTTTCGTACTTATGTTAAAAACCAATTCAAATGCGATATTAAAAGTTTCCAGTGTGATCATGGTGGCGAGTTTGACAATCATCGTCTCCACAACCTCTTTACCAAAAATGGCATTCAATTCAGATTTTCATGCCCCAAAACCTCTCAACAAAATGGCAAAGCCGAACGGATGATACGTACCATCAACAACGTCATTCGCACCCTTCTATTTCAAGCCCACTTACCGCCCACATTTTGGGTGGAAGCCCTTCACATGGCTACCTATCTTCTCAACCTTTTACCCTCCACCGCAATTCAAAATGAGATTCCTTTTACCCGTCTATTTGACAAAACACCCGATTACTCTCAACTTCGCACGTTCGGGTGTCTGTGTTATCCTCACTTACACTCCCCACATAAACTAGCCCCTCGTGCCACGCCGTGTATCTTTCTTGGATATCCAGCCTATCACCGTGGTTTTCGTTGCCTTAATCTTGAAACCAACAAAATCATCTTATCCCGTCATGTCACTTTTGATGAAACCCAATTCCCTTACAAATCCATGACTCCTTCGGCTCCACCATCGTACACCTTCCTTGAATATCTACCCTCCCCTCTCCTTACTTCCCTTACCAATAACACTCCTCTCACCCCCCCCCCCCCCCCCTATGCCTGCCCATGTGCCTACGAGCCCCACGGCCGAACATCAAAGTCCACTACCCACCACTCCACCTCTCTCTACTAGCCCACTGCCGCATCCCCCGCCAACTCCTACTCACAGCCCACTACAACCCCCAACTCCCAACCTCGTTACCAATAACCAAACCGTACCACCAACTGAACCAACTCGGACTCACCGCATGATCACACGCTCATAATTAGGTGTTGTCAAGCCTATCGTTCGTATGTCTCTCAACACTGTCTCTATCTCTCCTATCCCCAAAAATCCCAGTGATGCCCTCAAAGACCCACACTGGCGTAATGCTATGTTTGATGAATACAATGCGTTGATTAAAAATGGTACTTGGACTCTGGTTCCTAGGCCCACAGGTGTCAATATGGTTCGGTCGATGTGGTTGTTTAAACATAAGTTTCATGCTAACGGGATGTTGAGTCGCTATAAGGCTCGGTTGGTTGCTAATGGGAGCAGTCAACAACAGGGTGTCGATGTTGATGAAACTTTTAGCCCGGTTGTTAAACCGGCCACTATACGTACCGTGTTGAGTCTTGCAATTTCTCGCAAGTGGCCCATCCATCAGCTTGATGTTAAGAATGCTTTTCTTAATGGTGATTTATCTGAGACTATATACATGCATCAGCCACCTGGATTTACAGACCCTCGGTTTCCTAACCATGTTTGTCTTCTTCAGCGGTCGCTTTATGGTCTGAAACAGGCACCTCGTGCTTGGTTTCAACGGTTTGCAGGATATGCTACACGTGTTGGATTTTCTCATAGTCGTTGTGACTCTTCACTGTTTATTTACAGACAGGGTTCCCAGGTTGCTTATCTTCTTATCTATGTGGATGATATTATTCTTACAGCCTCTTCTTCAGCTCTTCTTCAGCAGATTATGGCTTCGTTACATAAGGAGTTTGATATGACTGATCTCGGGGCACTCAACTATTTTCTTGGCATTTCTGCGGTTCGCTCTGCTACAGGTTTGTTTCTCTCTCAGCGACAATATGCTCTTCAGCTTCTTGAGCGCGCTCACATGCTTAGTTGCAACCCTTCGCGGACTCCCGTTGATACTGAGTCTAAACTGGGTCCAGAGGGGGTTCCAGTACGGGATCCTACATTATATCGCAGTCTTGCAGGAGGCTTACAGTATCTCACAGTCACTCGTCCAGATTTGTCTTATGTTGTTCAACAGATTTGTCTTTATATGCATGATCCACGTGAGCCACACTTTGCGGCTCTCAAACGCATTTTGCGATATGTACGTGGCACAGTTGACTTGGGGCTTCAGCTTTATGCTTCCGATACTTCATCTCTCATTGGTTACACTGATGCCGATTGGGCTGGTTGTCCCTCTACACGTCGATCCACTTCCGGTTATTGTGTCTTTTTGGGTGATAATCTTCTGTCATGGTCCGCTAAACGTCAGCATACCGTCTCTCGTTCCAGTGCTGAAGCCGAGTATCGTGGTGTTGCTAATGTTAATGCAGAGACCGCTTGGGTTCGTAATTTACTCCGCGAGTTACATTCTCCTTTGACTAGTGCTACTCTTGTCTATTGTGATAATGTGAGTTCCGTGTATTTATCCGCAAATCCGGTTCAGCATCAGCGGACCAAACACATAGAGATTGATATTCACTTTGTTCGTGATCTGGTTACTGCTGGTACAGTTCGTGTGCTTCATGTTCCGTCTCGTTACCAGTTTGCTGATATCTTCACCAAAGGTCTCCCGTCTGCCTTGTTTGAAGATTTTTGGGCCAGTTTGAGCGTCTGTCCTCCTCCCGCTCCAACTGCGGGGGCGTATTAGTGGGTATATATGTTTGTATTGGACTTTGGTCATTGTTAGGCCTAGCCCATATTCTAGAATAATCTTCTGTAATCCCTTTATATTTGGTTATTCTCATAATATAAATCAAGGAAAACAATTAACCTTCAATAAGATTTGGTCTCGAAATTTCTTTTGGCGTGCTAATGAGTCATAGAGAAATAAAATAACTCCATTCGTTGTTGGTGTAAAGTGAGACAGAAACATTAAAACTATATCGTATATTAGTCTGTTAGGGAGGATACGTTTGCCTATGTTTGATACGAAGTGGTGATTGATTTTTTTGGGGTGAGCGTGTGTAAGAGTATTATTAGTTTAGACGTTTGTTTTGCAAGACGAGTGGTGGGCGTTGTGAATTTTATTGATCGTTTGGCAAATAATTGATGAGCCATGCAATCTAATTTTTTACTCAGTTTAGGAAGATGTGTTAAATGAGTGCTGAGCTGTGACAATTAATCCTCATTGTTCATTGTTCACTACTTTTTTTCACAGCTTATATTACTGTTATATTCACAGGTGCTACTCATTTTAGCAAACACATCTAAATCCACATAGCAAAGTCGTAGATGTTCTTTCTACGGTAATCCATACTAATCGGAATTGGGAATAGTTTGCGTTCTTAGGATTTTCGTTTTTTGAAATAAGAAATGGATAAATATTCTCTCATATAGTATTTCAAGTTTTCGACATAACAAGCTACTCCGTATTATTCTTGCAGAAAACATGAAGACCGACTTTTATTTAAGAAGGAATCTGTCAATTGTATCGGGCTAATTAGTACAAAAAAACAGGTTGTAGGCCTGCCATGTTGTTGCTGATGTAAGCCAAAACCCACTTAGCTGGAGATCCCTTGCTGACTTGCTGTTACTTGAGATTGCAATTCGGTTCCTTTAACTCAGCCTCAGTTACCTCGAAGCAAGAAAACTCGTGTTATGAAGAAAAAATGTTTCACATGTATCAAGTTCGTATAGTTTATTTATTAAAGCCCGTGTGGCTACTAGATAGTAAATTATTATTTTTTTGAACTAATACTAGATGTAATAAATTAGATGCAGTTTTTGTTTGTAGGTTTGATCTATTAAGATTTTTAGATATTACTTTTTAAATACGTAATGAATAGACATAATAAAAAAGAAGAGTAAAATGCATATATGATCACTGTGTTATATTATTTTTGTATATATATTCTACCTATTGTTTTGAGTCCAGTTCGATAATTTAACTTAACAGAGCGTATGTTTTGACCGTTATCATGGTTTAACAAAAGGACAAAATTGTCTTTCATTTTTTTATTAAGATTTATCATTTAACATTTTTACAACCGACGAATTTTTAGGCCAGATCCATAACAACACAACTCATCGTCCTTGTGCATATATTTTATTATAAGGCGTGTTTTTTTCCCCCAAATTAACTTTACTCAGATCACCCACATAAACCCTAATCACACTACGTATTGAGTTTTTTAAAGTGGATTTGCAATCCTACACACACTCTAGATACCTACTTAATAATTGTCATGCTTATTATTATTGTAGATAATCACTTAATACCTGCTTATTTGCAAAGTTGTTATAAAAACAAGGAGTGTGACACTTCTAGCTCTTAAAAAGTTAGAGACTTGGTCTGTGAACTATGCGCTTGGAATATACTTATATGATGGAATTATTTTTTATTAGCTGTAAAAATGATTGTATGAGATAATGTCTATTATGCTAATGTAGTTTGAAGTTGGGATAACCAGTTGGCTAATTCTGATTATCTGATTATTCCGTATAGAATGACCCCTGATTCCCTAAGTTTTGTTGCAGCTATTTTGGGGCATTTATTATGGATCGGGCTGTGTTTCTTAAAAAAAACAATTTTATCCTTTTGTTAAATCTTGATAACGGTCAAAACATATGATCCATTAGGTCAAAGTATCAAAATAAACTCAAACTATTGTCACATGTATGACGTCTGCATTTTCAAAACACCAGATAGGATATATGCAAAAATGAAAAACTGTAGTAAATTCAACTACAACCTAGTTACTAGATGCAGATAATATTCGATCTTGACGCAATCGACATAAAGGTAAATCCCACAAGGTGTCCCTAATCGACCTGATTAGTATTATTGATAAAGAATGCGTTGTGAATCATATCCTCCCTCGCCTCTTTTTATAGAGATGAGGGGGAACCGACTATTACATAGACACGGGTCGGGTTGGGCTTCGACACAACCAACTAACCTTTATTGTACTTAGCTAATATATAAACCCGGCACATTACTCCCTAGACAACATAGGCTAATAAGACTAAATATAACAATTTCCACCTTAGGCTTATATTAGCCTATCCTAACACTCAGAAACACCAAGTAGTGTTGTAACTTCCGTCCAAGTACCACCTTCGTCAAGGCATCCGCAGTATTGTGTTCAGTACCCACTTTCAGAACTTTAACCGTCTTTGCTACCAAGACTCCTCTAATAAAGTGATAACGCACATTGGCGTGCTTAGTCGTTTCATGAAAAACATGATTCCGCGATAAGTGAATCGTGCGCTGATTATCACAATTAACTCCCACAGTGTCGAGTTCCACGTCGAACTCTTTCAAGAGTCCCCTTAGCCAAATAGCTCCTTTCACAACCTCCGTAAGTGTCATATACTCCGTTTTAGTTTTCCACAAAGCCTCCGTGTGCTGCAACTTAGCTTCCCAACTCCTCGCACATCCATGCATCAGCAACCCGTACCCTGTGATTGATCTACCCATGATAGTGATCGATCTTATCATGACGTAGTTAAATTCTACAAAAACCTGTACGTATGTATGTAATCCACGATCAAACCCATCCAACATGCCCACATCTGCAGATGCTATGTCATGTCTCGTGCAGACCGCCTGATACTCCTCGCTTCCAACTGTATATATATATATATATATATATATATATATATATATATATATATATATATATATATATATATATATATATATATATATATATATATATATATATATATATATATATATATATATATATATATATATATATATATATATATATATATATATATATATATATATATATATATATATATATATATATATATATATATATATATATATATATATATATATATATATATATATATATATATATATATATATATATATATATATATATATATATATATATATATATATATATATATATATATATATATATATATATATATATATATATATATATATATATATATATATATATATATATATATATATATATATATATATATATGACCAGTTACTATTCTTTTCCACATCATAATCCCCTGATAGACAATCCTACAACGACGGTATGGAGTGTCCTTTTAACAAAGTCTGTACCAACTTTCCATTGTAAAACCTGGACTGTGACACCCTCAAAGTATTACCACTCGGATTCCTGATGATCTTAATACCAAGAATATTTCCCTTTTCTTTAACCAACAAACCCTTGGTAACCGAGATCTCAGCCTTGCATATGTAAGAAAATACCATACAATCTATATAGAGACATAGATGTATGAACATACCTGGTGTATACTCCCAGTAAAAATCGTATCCGTCGTCACTGCTTTTCCTGCAACCATTGCTGAGCACATACACATCTACCCCAGTATCCATTTCTTCTTTCAGTCCAGCCGTCCACTTGGAAAGAACCTCACAAGCAACTGTATCATTGAAAGTTAATGACTCATGTGCATAAATCTTCTCCACTTCAGCAACTGCAAAAGCAGACTCATTACTGTCTTCTCTATACTTGAATAGTTCCTGTCCTAAGTGTTTCTCCCTATCACGTGTTAGATGATAGTATATCAAATCCTGAGTTTGTACTTCCTTTGGAACATCTACATGGTCAACATTCCCCCGAGGTTCCACCTCAAATGCATGATCCTCCCGAGATTCCACCTCAAAATCAACTCCTTGCAACACCTGCACCGAACTTGTACATACACCAGAACCAATGAAATTTTTCTTGTATTGCCCACTTTCATTGAAACCCATATTCCTGGAAAGCACTCCTTTTGAAGTAACGTCATCTAACCTCCATAGTTGATAAACATTCATACCTTTACGGTATCCCAAGAATATGTACTTGACCTTAACCGGTTCAAGCATCCCTTGCTCAATACTAGCAAACCAACAAAAAAAACCCCAACATATCTATAGTCTTCTTGAATTTAATCGCTGCCGATGGTGACCTATTATCTAGATATGTAGACATGGTTGTATCCTCTGTCCAAAAAACCTTGGACACACCAGACTGAAACAGAAAACAGCGTACCTTATCTAAGAGTGTCATGTTCGTCTTCTCAACCAACCCATTCTGCTGCTGTAACCCTGTAACATCCAAATGTTTGGCGACCCCACTCTTCATACATTGTTTTGTAGACTTCTGATTACAAGAATCATGGACATTACCCGTCTTGACCTTCCACCCCGTCTGAAATTTTCCTTACTGCTTCCTACCCATCGTTGTATTCCCGGTTACAGCCTGACTGTTCAGGGTATATACGCAATTAGCCCTTCTTGTTCCTGATAGTACCACCAGTGAACCCTTTATAACCTTGATCTTGCCCGATTGTATCTTCATGGTAAAACCCTCTTTTTCAAGAGTGCCCAGCGATATCAAGTTTCGTCTTAATTCCAGAACATACCCGACGTTTTCCAACACGAAACTTGACCCGTCCCTCATTCGTACTCGAACCTTACTTGTCCCCTGTACACGACATTACCTGCCATCACCTAGCAGTACATTACCAGCATCATACTCCTTAAAATCAACCAAGTAATCTCTCTTGTGTGTCATATGGTATGAGCCCCCTGAATCCATGATCCAGTCCAAAAGTTCATCAACACTCATAGCCATCATAACATCAGCATTGTCATACCTATCAGCTCTAGAACCGGATACCTGATCTTTATTCCTGACAAAACCTTGAGATTTCTTGTGATTATACCTGGGACAATCTCTCTTCAAATGATCCTCAGACTGACATATATAACACCTGAGTCTGCCGCTCCTTCCTTGTGACTTTGACCACGAACTATTTACATCATGTTCCATATCTCTCTGACTACATATCTCCCTCACATACAACCCTTCACCACCATCACCCTTTTCTTCTGCCATCTTTTGAAAGTCCCTAGAATTAAGTGTCGCGAGCACATCTTCTAGCTTCAAAGTATCCCGACCATATAACAAAGTCTCCACGAAATTATCGTAAGAAGATGGTAAAGATGTGAGTAACAATAATGCCTGATCCTCATCCGATATAGTAGTATCTATAGTCGCTAAGTCACTTATAAGCTTGTGAAACTCATCAATATGTTCATACTGACTCCTACCTTGATGCATTTGAAAAGTATATAACTTTTTCTTCAAGTACAAACGATTAGCTAAAGACTTTGTCATGTATAAAGTCTCTAACTTTTTCCAAATCCCCGCTATAGTCGTCTCCTTAGTGATCTCCCATAGTACCCAATCACCTAAACACAAGATCAATGCGTTGTAAGCCTTTTTCTGAATGACGTTATCGTATGCCACTACTGTGGTGGCGGGAAATTCCTCCAACGCTGCATCTAGTTCCAAATGTTCCAGCAAAGGCTTCATCCTTACCTGCCATAACCCAAAGTCATTCTTCCCATCGAACTTCTTGATGTCAAATTTGCTCAGCGTCATCTTATTTTAACCCTTTGCTAACCGTTTAACCTTTTGTGAATTTACCTACAAAAAAACACGATCTAGCAAAGTATCTTGTGTGTAAAACACCCTTGCTTTATCGATATAAACCTAAGATAAAAATCTTATAAATCGATCAAACCAAGTAACCCTTCAAAAGAAAACCATTCTTACCCAAATATCGAACGAACCTTAGAAATTAATCTATCCAACAATAGACGGAACTTGAATCAAGAAAGTACCCGGGGCCTTTTGAAGTAACCCTTGTCGTACTTTAAATTTTGTAAAACCGATCTCTAATAACCTAAGAAATTTTGCAACCTCGACAAGTCTTGAACGTTCTTTATCCCTTTGTTTATTTGCTAAACCTTGTGAAAAAACTCACAATCACAAATCGACAAAGCCTATTCGATAATTCTTTGAACCTTGTGATATATTAAACCTCACAATCACGAATTACAAAGTACCCTTGTGTTAAAATACTACAAAGTAATAATCACCTTTTTATTTTAAAAACAAAAATAATCAGATTTTAATCTATATATAGGCCCAAATAATACTTAAAGACCAAAGTATAAAGCACAATAACAAAAACTTAATCCAACCATTTGTAGTATTATCTTTTTGTGGTTCACTTTAGACAAAGAAAACATACCATCTTCTTCTCCTCCTCCTTTATTTCTGTAACTCAACGACAAAAACAACCACACCTAGAATCCGGCGATGACTGTAACACCCCACTTTGATAAGTGGACCGTTACGCGTAATTATGGCGTGTCATCAAAGCATGAAAGGTAATATGTAGTAAAACATACATGACCATAGGGAAAACTGGAATCAAACATCGGTTCCCAAACATAAGCCCAAAACATAAATACAGTAAATGAAATGAATGAAAGACTAAACAAGCATAAGTATATGAAGGCAAAAAGAGAAGAAGTCTATGGCAGCTTCCATCCTATGCATGTCCTCCAAAATGCTCGAGTCTGTCCTTGAGTACCTGCCGTTTTGGGACATGGAAAGGAAAGTAACGGCTAAGCAAAACGCTCAGTGCACGGATATACAAGCATGGAATGAATAATATAAGCATGTAAAACATATAGCAGCGGAAATGTATATGTCCTGGAAAACCTGGTATGACTTAATAAAACTGGTTTTATAGTTTGGAAAGCCTTATGTTTATCTTATAAAAACTGTTTAACATGTTTACCATTAGCCAATATAGGTCATGAAATATCAACGTGCATGAATACTTGGAGGGGTGACCTCGTCATGCAAATTAAAGGGGCTGCCTCTAGTTTAATATACTGGTCTTGGGTAGGAGGGATCAGCTCCTTGTGAAGGATGCAAGGCACACACCACATTCACACTGAGTAATCTGCTGAAAACATGTAAACTAGGATGCACCCATATGCCCCACCTGATAATAATAATATGGCCAAAAGCTGAAAGGGACGCCACGAGCTATCACTCCGCCGTGGTGAAGTCATAACACTGGTGCCTCTAGTGTTACGGTTATGGTACCTCCATAACTAGGTGAAACTGGTCATGCATGCATATGGCTTTAGGTATTCTAATTAAGCATAAGCAATCAAAACATATAAAACATATACTGGGGAAAACAGTTGGCTGCATACGGGAAATACTAATAAGGAAAGAATGTCCATACTGAAAGGATGGAGAATCCGTACCTTAAGTCCAGTGAACGAAGAAGACGAACAGAAAAGAATCCTACTTCATATCAGTAATGCGACATAAATAATATACGTGTATAAGTATTCTGATTACTGAGTACGTAACTGGTTTTATATCATGTCTTAGCTTGTTTTATATGTTCATTTCATGTTTTACTGATTTAAGCTTTATACTGAGTTTATCATATATTCTATCTATTCTGATTAAGTATTACTTGTATGTCATGTATTATTATACTTGTTGTGTAATAATAAGTAACTTTCTAAAAATAGCAGGTTTCCTAAGATAGAAAGTTTCCAAAAATAGAAAGTTACCGAAAATAGAAAGTTTCCAAAAATAGAAAGTTTCCAAAAATAGATTAAGTGCTTAAAATAGATAAGTTTCTAAAAATAGAAAGTTTCCATAATTAGATATAAGCTGGATAACTAAGCTAGTTATATAAGCTTAAGTGTTTACTGATTAATATTCTAAGTCATGTTATTATATAGTATAGTTTATTAGTTATGTCATGTGAATTAAATAAACTATAGGTTTAAGTATTTAATTAAATATAACATGATTTAATTAAATAAAGGTAAAATATATACTTAGGTTAAAACATGTATTATTATCTATTAATAATATAACCTAAGTCATGTAAATTAATTAATCATGTTCATGATTTTAATTAATTTAATTTAAATCTTGTAAAAATAATATAACTTGTAAAAATAATATAACTTGTAAAAATATTAAACCTTGAAAAATAACTCATGAACCGGACCGTGTTTTAAATCTTAACATGTGTGAACCGGACCCATAAATACCACCATACCCCGACCTAAGTCGGGGTTTCCTTTGTCCTTGCTTCTGCCGTGACACCACCACCACCAAACCGAGATCATATGATCTCGGTGGTGCGAAGTAAGCCAAGTCGAGACCCCCTTGGGGCTCGGTTAGGCGTCGGCTAAACAACAAACACCCCTAAACACATAATTGATTTAACCCATGATTAATAACATGATTAATTACTTGTTTTTAATTAGTTTATTACAAACATTCATAATTTTATGTGATTAGAAAATCAAAACATAAAATAAAAGAGATTAGGGTTTATACCGATTACGTGAAATCAAGAAGGATGAACACACGAATGATCCTTGCAATAAATAAAAGACCAAAATCAAACCGAATCACCCTTGTGGTGATGCTAAACCCGGCGGCCAAAGAACCAAAGGAAGAAGAAAAGGATTTTAGGGTTTTTCTTGTTTTCACAATTCTGTAAATATGAAACATGTTTTTCTCTTTTTCCATGTTTAGTAAAAATTAATGGGCTAGGCCCTTTTGGTCTTGTGTGTCCGCGGGTATAGGGCCCACATAAGGGTAACCCGAACATTTTGCGTGTCTAAAATATAAGTGTGTTCTCGTGTTCGTAATTTACGTGATTTAATTAGTTATCGATCGTGACTTAATATATTTATTCGTGCTCGTAATAAATATACATACATACGTAATATTAGCTCGCGATTAATTTACGTTCATGATTTCATGCTTGTATGTTCGTGATTATAATTATTATTGGAATAATTATCTTGATTTAATACGTAATAAATACTTATCGTGTTATAACACGTACGTACTACTTGTAATTCTTGTTCGTGAAACGTAAACATGTTATAAAAGGAAAGTTCTAATCATGTATGTACTATCGTAAGGGTACTATTCATGGTAAAAGCATGCGGGTTTTACAACTCTTCCCCCCTAAAAATAATAATTCGTCCCCGAATTATAGATAAGTAACTAAAAGAGAAACATACCCGAATCAAACTGAGAGGGTATGTAAGATAAATGGATGTGCAGGTGACATGATAGAAGGAACATGGAACGTGACATGTCTTGAAAGGACATGGAACGTGACGTGACTGGAGGGACATTTCTAATTAATAAGAGAAAAACGGATAAGAAGTTCGGATGAACTTGTCCGTTTCCAAGTGGCTTTCCTCTTGGAACGGTTCCTTCACAAGATCTTGACACAATTGATAAATCTTGGTCCTCCTGGCCTTGACTTGAACATACTTAAAAGTTCATGGTTATCAACGTAAGATAGATCCCCTGAATTTGATCGAGGGAATAAGAATTAACACGCAAGGGGAACAGAAACATGACGATACAAAATAATCTAACCTAACCGATAATTAGCAACGATGCGCGAGACATATTGAAACGTAGTACGTGAAAAATTTTGAACGTGATACGTGAAAAATTTTGAACGTGATACGTGGAGATATGATGAGTGTAGTATGAGCAAACATATCGTGATCCATGATACGTGTAACATATTGTGAACGTGATATGAGGAACGTGGAATGAACATGACATGTGAAACATATCGTGAACATGGAATACAACTGCGGTAACGCCAAACGCTATAAGTTGAGACGTGAAACGTCTGTCTGAGGATAGAGAGTTATACTAAACTTGATTCTGGTCTCTCAAGTTCTGCAAAACTTCCCAGAACGAAAATGAACGTAAGATCGTAAGCCAAGATATAATCATGAACGTGAATACTGTCATGAACGTGAGCGTGAAAGCAAGTCGTGAAATTTGAACAAGAACGTGAACGTAAATAAGGAGCACATATGCGAACCTTTGCCTGACCCGATAGCTGAGGGATTGCCAAGTGACCGGATGAACCCTGGCTGGAACACGTCCGATCAATCTGCTGGTTCTGAAATCCTTGCGGATGTAAGGATTCTACAGACTTGGTCAAACGGTTGACTATAACCCAGATAGCACCATGCTTCTTCTGAATTTGCGTTAATCTGGTAACCAAAATCCATGTAGATCTTGTCCCATTTCTGTTCACATTTTCTGATGGTGGAAAAAACATCCTAGTCTATTGGTATTCTATCTTAGCCTGTTGGTATGTCAGGTACTTAGATATGAACGTAACTATATCTTACTTCGTAGAAACTTGGTACGCAGAAATTTGCGGAACTATAAGTCTCCGAAATTAGACCTCTCTTAGCGTAGGATTTTCTTTGAACTCCTAACGTAGTGTAGGGTTCTCCCTTTTTTTTGCATAAGCTGAGTCATGGTAAGATCAACCGTGTGAATCCATGTGATTCAGCGTGTCACTGTAATCAACCAGAATTTATACTAGAAAATTTCAGGGTGAAATTTCTTCTGTCATAGAATTTGCAACATAGTGCAAATATGATCTTCCTGCTGTTCTCCAGACTTTAGAGAAGGTTAGGTTGTCATAGATGAAAACACTGATGGATTTGTTTATGAGTTCATGGAAACTCGATTAATTAAGTCCATAATGCTGCTGGGGCATTTGTGAGACTAATACAAAATTATGAATCTAGCATGACTAAGTTGTGTACGAATAGCAGTCATGGAAATGTGTTGCTCTTTCACTCGTCACTGTTGGCAGCATGATCATGAGTCCGATCTTGGAAAGGTGATTAACACCCTAAAAGTCGATTGGACAAGTTGTCAATACGTCGTGGAGAATAACGGTTATGAATGGTGATTTGCTTAAATCGACGGTAGTCGACACATAATCTCATGGTACCGTCCTTCTCCTTGAAGGTTCTTCTGGAATGTATGGTAAGATTTTGGTATGATCAGTTGGTTATGTGAAAAAGGACTTAAGTGGTCGTGTCTTAACAGACAACTAGAATATTTAGCAGTCATAGCTAACAACGCACGTGCTTGTAAAGCATAAATAACTTGTACAGATTTTCCTGTTGGAAAATCATGTTGAATATATTCAGGAGCCTGAACATTACCGTACATAATCATGAACCGTAGCATGGCGTGCTGTTCGTAGTCCATAATTAGGATTAAATTCAACTCGCATCTGTCCGAGGAAAATGCGTTAGTAGCTTGGATCTTATCATTAGGCTAAAGGAAAACCTGCGTATACATGGGGAATACGAATGGTGTCCTTTATGGTCATGAATATATAAAATATGGGTGCAAGAGATGAAGTGTCATCGAGCAATCGTGACAGATCTTACTGATACGCCGGTGATGGTACTGAAATTCTTGTGGCTTGATTAATACATGGCACAACAAAATGTATATACCTTTTGGAGGGTACCCTGAATTTCTTAGAGATGTTCCATAATTGGATGTGAGTCATGTGTCTTGACTCGTGTCTTGGGAAATGTAAGCATTACATATGTCTTGACTGGCGTCTTGACATGTGTCTTCAGAAAGTATACGTGAGACATGTGTCTTAACTGATGTGAAACAAATAGAACTACAAATATTAGGTTATTATGTAAAAAATTGGCGGATCGGTTGGACCATTGATCTTTTGTATTTCTGATCACGTCCGCGACCGGAGCTTCGGTTGCGATTACTAGGATAGTTACTGTCATAGTAGTGGTTACTATCGTCTTGTCTGTCAGTTCCATGACGGTCATTCTCATGACTGTGATTCATGTAACTATTCAGTTGAGTGGCTGGCTGGTACCGATTTGCACTCATATGACTAAAACGACAACTGAATTACGTGTGACATGTAACTAAGAATTAGGTACAATGATTGATGAAAATCGTCTGATGGTGAAGCATCTTCTCGTCCAATTGCTTTGCTCTGGCGCCTTTGTCTTCGTCTTGTAGGATCTCCAGGTTGTGAACAGCATCCGCATCTCGTAGCATCTCCAAACATCAGCAGCATCAACCTTTAGTAACATCTCCAAGTTATGAGCGGCATCAGCAATCTTGTAGAATATCAGCAAGTGAACATACGCCTGAGATGATTCAGAATCAACTAGCAAATACTCGTGAAGTATTGCAAGTGAAATTCACATGGATTAAGGTACGTGTAATACACATGGAATACACACGGAATGCACATGAAATGATCGGTATGGGGTCGATCATTTGTTATGGTTTTAACGGAAATATAATGGGTTAAATGGTTAGAAAGGCCATCATGATAACCTGGCAAAGCCACTATATACCTCATTTTGGTTGCATGGAGAAATGCTAACGTGTGGTTAAACGAATTTCAACAATGATTTTCCTGAAAGCATGATTAATGAAAACTGACCATGACTATCATAAAAGCAGGATTTAAATGAATTCCAACAGTGTCTTTCATGAAAGCATAAACAACAAAAGAGACGTAAGACATAATCACGTGAAGACGAAGTCATCATGAAGGAACATGAAACAACTTAACATGAAGGAGTATATAACATAATCAGCATGAGACTGAAGTTAACCATGACAGTATTAAAAAATACTTGACATAAAAACATAGTAACTTATGAGGGGACTTGAAAAAAAATGTATGCTTATAAATCATGAGAAAAATTTTATGCATGAAAACAGTGCATGAATGCATGATGTAGTTTATAAAAACGTTTATTTGTCCGAGGGGACGCCTATGGGTCGGTCCCAAAACAAAAGACATGGCGAGGGGACGCCTATGGGTCGATCCTAAAGTTAAAAGTTTCTATAAAATCACATGCGACTAAATAGGGTCAGTCCTGTACCAACCATTACTTAGTCACAATTCCTGCAACAATGATACATGAAATAATAAATTGAAACTCAGCTGTCAAAACTTAACAGAAAAAAATTTTTATGTGACAAATTATGAACTACTGGGTTCAGTTCACATTAATCATAGTTCACGAGGAACATCATGTATAAAACAATGACACATAACTAAATATGAATGACGGTTGTCCATCCATATTAGAGAAACAATATCGATGAAAACATCAAGGTTAAAACATCAAGGTGCTAAAAACATCATGGCTGAAACAACAATGTGCTAAAAACATCAGTACGTGTAATAACAAACGTTGGCTTAGGAAGCTCCTGATGACTACCCACTAGTCACAGGTCAAGTTTTAGAGCCTACAGGTCGAAGCCTTGGCTCTGATACCATAATTGTAACACCCCACTTTGATAAGAGGACCGTTACGCATAATTATGGCGTGTAATCAAAGCATGTAAGGTAATATGTAGTAAAACATACATGACCATAGGGAAAACCGAAATCAAACATCGGTTCCCAAACATAATCCCAAACATAAATACAGTAAATGAAATGAATGAAAGACTAAACAAGCATAAGTATATGAAGGTAAAAGGAGAAGAAGTCTAGGGCAACTTCCATCCTATGCATGTCCTCCAAAATGCTCGAGTCTGTCCTTGAGTACTTGCCGTTTTGAGACATGGAAAGGAATGTAACGGCTGAGCAAAACGCTTAGTGCACGGATATACAAGCATGGAATGAATAATATAAGAATGTAAAACATATAGCAGCGGAAATGTATATGTCCTGGAAAACCTGGTATGACTTAATAAAACTGGTTTTATAGTTTGAAAAGCCTTATGTTTATCTTATAAAAACTGTTTAACATGTTTACCATTAGCCAATATAGGTCATGAAATATCAACGTGCATGAATACTTAGAGGGGTGACCTCGTCATGCAAATTAGAGGGGCTGCCTCTAATTTAATATACTGGTCTTGGGTAGGAGGGATCAGCTCCTTGTGAATGATGCAAGACACACACCACATTCACACTGAGTAATCTGCTGAAAACATGTAAACTAGGATTAATAACTGGGGTTTTTCCTCGTATGAAAAAGATTCGTTGATTGTGTATAAACGAATTGATTACTGGTTAACAGTGCGACTCAGTCGTCTTTTGGTGGATAAAACAATAGATTGGTCGTTGTAGTAAAATTAAATGCTAGACGTTAAAGTAAATGACATTAATTAAAGATAAAACTAATTAAAACATAAATGGTGCAATACTAAAACTTTTAAAAGGTAAAGGATGAGAAATTAAATGACGTAAAGTTAAAAGTTGACAAAAAGTAAATTGACAATGTAATAAAAATGACAATTTGAAAACTTAAACAATGCAAACTTAAAAACTAAACTAAGACAAAATATTAAAACAAAACCTACCGTCAGAATACGATCGGAATCCGATCGTAATCCCAATTGGAATGTTTCCAAAGGAATCCCGTCGGAATACCACTCACCTGTCGGAATGTCGTCGGAATGATCTGTCGGAATGAAGGCTTACCTCTCCAATCGGAATGCAATCGGAATGTGTTCCCCCGTCGGAATGTGATCAGAATCCCAAATCGGAATGCTGAAAATCAAACCTATCGGAATATCCAAAACTCCTCCGTCGGAATCCCCAATCAGAATCCTGGTCGGAATACCCAAAACCCTTTTCCCATCCAGCAATCAGAATGCTGGTCGGAATGTGAAACCCCTTTCCGATGGACCAATCGGAATAACAGTATGAAAAACGTAATAAGCACAACTACAAATAAGCTATTAACCAAATAAGCACACGACTAAAAACTTAATCAAAACACGTATAAAAAAAGCTAATAAGCTAAAATTTAAAAACTTTTAAAAACACTAAATGATAAAATATTTAAAAACGACTTTTTAATAAAAATAACTTTTATAAAACTTAAGTAAATTTAAGAAAGACACAAATAATCTATAAAATCAATAATCCAAAACAATCAAAAGCATAAAAACATAACACTTAATCAAATAAGCATAAAAATAAGCACATAAACATAAAGATTAAGTAAAACAAGAAAGGAAGAATGAGAGATTAAAAATAAGAACTTGATTAAAAGTAAAGATTCAATAACAAAATTTAAAGACTTAATTGAAATTAAAGGCAAGAAATTAAAGGTGCAATTAAATAAATGAAAATAAGAAAGTGCAAGTAATTAAAGGTGCAAGTAATGAAAATGGTGGAAGACTAGTTTGTCAAATTAGCCAACACCTCCTAGTGTGATATTAAGAGGGTATTTATAGGAGATTAGGGAGGTAAGCATGTGTTGGAAGCTTCCTTCTTTCTTTCTTTCTCGTCTTTTCGTCTTCTAAATTCTTCGACTTTTTCGACTTTGTCTCGGGATTAATTAAACTCGTCTTGTAATTTCTTCATTAATTAGACTTGAGTTCTTCGGCTTTATTAAACTTCCGTCTTTAGACTTTTCTTCAATAAATCTTCAGAATAGGCCTTGGACTTCCGTTCTTTTTCCACTCTTGATCTTTTGACTTCGTCTTTTGTCTTTTTCTTCGATAAAAGCCCGTGAAAGCCCGTGTTTTCTTCCCTTTTTATATTTTGTTCCTAAATCACAACAAAAACACAAACCACGCATAATTCCGACATTTACAACATAATATACACGTTTTGGCTTGGTTATTATTATAATTAAGTGGTAAAAGGATAAGTGTTTTCACACTTATTAAGGATGCACCCATACGCCCCACCTGATAATAATAATATGGCCAAAAGCTGAAAGGGACGCCACGAGCTATCACTCCGCTGTGGTGAAGTCATAACACTGGTGCCTCCAATGTTATGGTTATGGTACCTCCATAACTAGGTGAAACTGGTCATGTATGTATATGGCTTTAGGTATTCTTTAAACATAAGCAATCAAAACATATAAAACATATATTGGGGAAAACAGTTGGCAGCATACGGGAAATCCTAATAAGGAAAGAATGTCCATACTGAAAGGACGGAGAATCCGTACCCTAAGTCCAGTGAACGAAGAAGACGAACGGAAAAGAGTCCTACTTTATATCAGTAATGCTACATAAATAATATACGTGTATAAGTATTCTGATTACTGAGTACGTAACTGGTTTTATATCATGTCTTAGCTTGTTTTATATATTCATGTTATGTTTTACTGATTTAAGCTTTATACTGAGTTTATCATATATTATGTCTATTCTGATTAAGTATTACTTGTATTTCATGTATTATTATACTTGTTGTGTAATAATAAGTAACTTTCTAAAAATAACAGGTTTCCTAAAATAGAAAGTTTCCAAAAATAGAAAGGTACCAAAAATAGAAAGTTTCCAAAATTAGAAAGTTTCCAAAAATAGAAAGTTTCCAAAAATAGATTTACTGCTTAAAGTAGATAAGTTTCTAAAAATATAAAGTTTCCATAAATAGATTAGCTGCCTTAATTAAATAAGTTTTTAAAAATAGAAAGTTTATATAATTAGATATAAGCTGGATAATTAAGCTAGTTATGTAAGATTAAGTGTTTATTGATTAATATTCTAAGTCATGTTATTATATAGTATAGTTTATTAATTATGTCATGTGAATTAAATAAACTATAGGTTTAAGTATTTAATTGAATATAACATGATTTAATTAAATAAAGGTAAAATAAATACTTAGGTTAAAACATGTATTATTATCTATTAATAATATAACCTAAGTCATGTAAATTAATTAATCATGTTCATGCTTTTAATTAATTAAATTTAAATCTTGTAAAAATAATATAACTTGTAAAAATATTAAACCTTGAAAAATAACTCATGAACCGGACCGTGTTTTAAATCTGAACATGTGTGAACCGGACACGTAAACACCACCATACCCCGACCTAAGTCGGGGTTTCCCTTGTCGTTGCTGCTGCCGTGACACCACCACCACCAAACCGAGATCATATGATCTCGGTGGTGCGAAGTAAGCCAAGCCGAGACCCCCTTGGGGCTCGGTTAGGCGTCGGCTAAACAACAAACACCCCTAAACACATAATTGATTTACCCCATGATTAATAACATGATTAATTACTTGTTTTTAATTAGTTTATTACAAACATTCATAATTTTATGTGATTAGAAAATCAAAACATAAAATAAAAGAGATTAGGGTTTATACCGATTACGTGAAATCAAGAAGGATGAACACACGAATGACCATAAATCAAAGACCAAAATCAAACCGAATCACCCTTGTGGTGATGCTAAACCTGGCGGCCAAAGAACCAAAGGAAGAAGAAAAGGATTTTAGGGTTTTTCTTGTTTTCACAATTCTGTAAATATGAAACTTGTTTTCCTCTTTTTCCATGTTTAGTAAAAATTAATGGGCTAGGCCCTTTTGGTCTTGTGTGTCCGCGGGTATGGGGCCCACATAAGGGTAACCCGAACATTTTCCGTGTCTAAAATATAAGTGTGTTCTCGTGTTCGTCATTTAAGTGATTTAATTAGTTATCGATCATGACTTAATATATTTATTCGTGCTCGTAATAAATATACATACATACGTAATATTAGCTCGTGATTAATTTACGTTCATGATTTCATGTTAGTATGTTCGTGATTATAATTATTATTGGAATAATTATCGTGAGTTAATACGTAATAAATACTTATCGTGTTATAACACGTACGTACTACTTGTAATTCTTGTTCGTGAAACATAAACATGTTATAAAAGGAAAGTTCTAATCATGTACGTACTATCGTAAGGGTACTATTCATGGTAAATGTAACAACCTAAAACCGTGGTCATTATTTAATTATATTTTTACGTATATTTCTGAAATTTTTGACGAGGTTGATTATTATGACGATTGGTAATTTGATTTGGATGATGTTGAAATTTTATCTTTACGTTTTGACGAGTTGCGAGGATTATCAGTGATGACGATATCGATGGATGCCCGAGAAATTTTATGTTTTATTTTAAACATGTCGATGTTTAATATTTTGACGTTTTTACTTTAATGTCGTATTAAGTCATGCCGGGACTATATAATATCATATTTTGTGTGCGTTTTAAGTTTTGTGAAGCATTTTTATGAAACCCGAGACCTGTAAAACTTTTCAAAAGTGACTAATAGTCATTTCCCGCTTTTTAACAAAGTATTTGCACTTTGGTCCAAAAGAATCACAATTGGCAAAAACTACCCTAAACTTCCACCTTATAAAATGGAAATTTAAACACAAAACACATACACAATCACTCCACCACCACCAACTTCTCTCTCCTCCCTCCCTCTTACTTAATCCGTCACCCTCACCACCATACAAACACCCAATTTTTTTTATTTTGAGCTTGATTCTTTAAAAAGCAATCAAAGACCCATTCCTAGTTTTTGATTCTCTATCCATTGGTATGAAAATCTTACACATGCATTGACATTTTTGAAAAACCCATTTTTGGATGAAAATCTTGTTGTTTGATCTTAAATTGTTGTTGTATATAGGTGTTTATGTGTTTATACATTAGTTTTGATGATTGCATGTTTATATTTTTGAGTTGGGTTTTTATGAATTAATCATCTAGGATGATTTAGTGTGATATGATATAAACTAGTAGTGTAAGAATGATTATAGTGGTAAAAATGGGGTTAAAATATGGTGAAAAATAAATTTTGAAGGATATTTAAATATATATCTTATAACAGATTATTAAACTTAATTTTCTGAAAATATGAGTTTGAGTTTGAGATGAACTAATTAGATATTGTTATAGAGGATATTTTTAGCTTCGTTTTGGTATAAGGTAGGACTTCTAGCTCCAAACGAGTGAAAAGTTACGTTAGTTTGGTTATTTCGTGTACCGGGAGACGAGTATCGTCACAATATATAATTGTTGTCGATATTTGGATCGAATCTCGGGGACTATAAAATGGATTTTTAAATATGTCATGGACTGATTTTGAATGTTAAGTATGAGGATGTCGAGTTTATTTTCAAAGTTGAGTGTCGGTTTCGTAAACGGAGAAAAATAAATGTGTTAAAAGACTATATGAAATGTTGACGTAAAGCTGTCCGGTTTTTGTAGTTCAAAGATGTGTCGGGCAGGGAACTTTAAATGTGAAATCTTTTGATGAGTTTTTAACAGGTCTTTCTATATATAGTAAGTGAAGTTTCTGATTAGTATCATAAAAATTTGACGTGTTTAAGTGGGGTAAATGAGCTTGTACATTTGGTGTGTACCGGCATATTTTTATCGAAGGAATTAACTAATAGAATAAACATATAGAATGGAGTAAAAAGGTCACTTGTATTATTTTTACTTTGGATTGGTTATGATTTTATGATTTTGAGTTTGATATTACTAAGTATGGATTTTACTCGAGTTTATTATTGATGAACGCGCCTTATTTGATAGGTTGCGGTTTTTGTGTTTATCGGGCATCAACTATCGTCGAAGATCGTCTTGCTACTGCTATTACTCCAGGTGAGTCAATAGCCTCGCTTTCTACTTGTTTTAATGATTTTAAAACCTGCGAGGGGGATACATGTTATTTGAAGTAAAATGGATACATGTCATGAGTAATTGTTGGACCCGATGTTGCCTTTGTTGCCTTTGATGAAAGGAATTGTATAAGTACCTAATTGCAAAAGACCCTAAATTCATGAGCCGTTAACTATCTTCTGACTTGATGTTGCGAGTTGGGAATAGCCGCTTATTCTAATAATAGTACTATTGGGCTGACAACCCTATTTGAGACCAGGGCTTTACGCTGAGTAACCCGCTGGGAAGGATAATTTTACGTGAATGAGAATTGGTATTCTTGCAATTAATACCCTAGTAGGGGCACTGGTAATTTTTCTAGTCATCCTGTCATTTGGCGTGGGTGACTAAGTTAAGGGGTCAGTGTCATGAGCTTAATACAATTCAATAGCTACTGCTATTATATGAAATACCTGATTAATAGATTGTATGGCCACAATTCTATTAAACAATTATGAATGATATTTATATATATTTTTTACGGTGTGTTCAATTATGTTTTGTTAAACCTATAGACTTGCTAAACATTTGTGTTGATGATTTTAAGCATGTATTTCAGGTAATTGAAGTTGTTGAATTGCGGAGCTTGCTGGAGAAGGATTGCGGGATTGCTTTTGTAGTAATTTGGTCTAAAACACATTTCTTTCCCTATTGTCATAAACATATAATAAATGACCAAGTATTTTGGTAAAAGGTTTGTTGTTTTGATTAAGATCCTAGGGGAACCTGTACGCTACTCTGATATATTTAAACTGTTTTTACTTGGGATTGAAGGTTTTAGACATTGATTTAAAATATTTCCATATTTATTCCTAAATATACTGTTTTTGGGTCATTTAAAGAGTTGTGAAATGAAGTTTGTGAATAACACCCAATTGTGTATTTTCCGCTGCGCACTGTAAATTGGGGGTGTTAGAGATTGGTAACCAGAGCTTTTTAGTTATAGCGAATTAGGTCGATTTTTGAAAAATGTCCTAAACTATAACTTTGGTGTCGAAAGTATTTTATAAAAGCAACGCAACTTCTCTGCAAGGCTCCGGTAAGTTTATTTATTTTGTTATGCTTTGTTATTATAGATGTATCCCTTATAATTATTGTGAATTCTTGAGTATTTATTAAGTAAATACTGCAATGAGGTATTGGTATTAATGAAAGGACGTGGAGTGCTTTCACCATAATTTCATCATAATTTCATTTTTATGAATATTGTATAATTATCATTTGCATTGCGTCGCATACATATATATTTTGCATAGGTAATTCATTTGCATGACTATGCATTGCATATATATTTTTGAATAATGACCTTATGTACTTTTGAATTTTCTGTGATTTTAGAAAATGTGTGACATACCATATTACGTCAAGAATGGGGGATTTGTTGTAGGTCAATGGAGTTTGCAGAATTAGCAAGTAGGTGATCATAAGATTTCAGGTGGATGGTTAAAATACGAGGATGATACGAATGATAAGAAAAATGTTGTAGAATCTGATAGTGATAATTATATGACTGAGAGTGAGGTTGGAAGAACTAAGGTTAGAGCTGAAATGAGAAGTTATGGGACTAATTTTGAGAAGTATCAGAAAGAGATAGATAGGTTTCGCAGGTTAAGTGAATATGTAGCTCATCTTAGGCCGTATCCTGAACCACATTGGAAGTTTCAGGATAGTGAGGTGTATGCTAATTCTCATTATATGATAGATCCGCCGTGTCAAGGAGGGCTTTTAAAGTATGGATTTAGGAATCCACCGTGTTTAGATCCAAAAGGGAGGTGCTGCAAGTTAGGACCAGTTTAAGATGAAGCAGGAACGAGCCAAGTTAGAGAAAGTGATGGACCACATCCTATGGAGTGATGTAGTGATGGATTTTTGTTGTATTTCAGTTTATGTATTATTGTGTTGTATTTTGATTATCTAGATGTTGTGAGGTAGTATTGTGATGGATTATTATTGTTGTTGTTGTTTAGGATGGTAAGGGTAAGTGACATTAGTGACAATATTTTGTTGCGATTTTCTCGGAATTATGGATGAAATATACTATTACCCTTTAGTATTTTAATGTGTCCTTGTTATCTTTTCTTTTGTAAGATGATTTTGGAATTCAGGTAGTATTGTGTTGTTGGCGTATGTAGTATGTTATATCTTAATGAAAAGACCCTATTCTTTCTATCTCGATGTGTATACTTATTAAGTTTCTTTCTACTGTTATCACATGGAAAGAGTTGAGTGAGATATGTTTCTGTCATTAACAGGGATTCCTGTCTGTGTGACTGAGTATCTTGAAATATGTCTCCAAAGGTTGCCAACCAATAGGGTAGATTATATGATTGTGGGAATAGTTGTTAGATTGTTTGAAGCTGATAGTGCTGAGGAGACTAGGTGCTACTGAGATTGAAAATCCTGCTGTTTTAGTTGAAGATGTTGCTGAAACTGAAGATGCTGCTAAAAATGAAGATGCTGCTGAGATTGAAGATGCTGTTGTTCCAGTTAGAGATGTTGCTGTTATTCTGCAAGATTTTAAAAGGATGTCTGTGTGTTAGATTCTTAGGAATGAGAAGAGATACGGTGAAGAGTGTCGTACGACTATTGATGGTAATTGGAAAGATGCAACTATATTGATAAGTTCGAGTAACTGATGGATGTTTAATATATCGATAGTCATTTGGGAATGTTCAACTAGACGAAAAGAGATAGTAATTTAAAGATTGATCCTGATTTGAAGTTAAGTGTGGAAGAAAAGGGTAAAGGAACGGTATTGTTGCGAATAACAATAAGGAATAGGAATTTATTTCCTCTAATAGAAGGTAAACTTAGAATTTAATAGTCTAAGATAAGAAGAGATGGTATTCAAGCAGTTACTAGGAATCGGGTAAGCATGAGGAAGTATGATGTGCAGATCACATATATTTTATACCACTTAAGTAATTATCTATTTACTTGACGTAAGTACAGACTAGCTGGAGGTCGAGCTGCTAAAGGAATAACAAGGAATGTGGTATAAAAATTAGTATTTCTGTGGTAATGGAATGTTTTCCTTTCGGTAAAGGAGATTGAATAAAGGAATTATTCAGATAATGGAAGATCAATATGAAGGGAATGTTGCTACTATTACAGTTTATATTTTGGAAAAGCTGATAAGATCTGAGATTTAGATGTAGTAATTTGTGTATTCTTATCTGGTAATCATTGAGTTAGAATTTTATTGAAGTTCTGAAAGTGTTATTGATGGTGTATCTAAATTCTGAAAGTGTTATTGAGGATATATTGAGATTTGAAGATGCTAGATTTTAGCTGACCTGAGGACGAGAAATCAACAAGAATTTGTGATTGGTTGAAATGAGAAATTCACTGACAGATGAATAATTGTATATATTAAGGAAATATTTTCTGAGTTTATGGAATTAAGAAGTATAGTGCAATTAACTGAACTAGAGTTGTGAGAAAGTTAACCAGGATAAGGATGAATATCATAGGATATGATAAATAAAGGTGGAAAGAATTAAATTAGAATGTTGTTGAGCATTGAGTACTGATTTCAGGAAGTAATCAGTGGAATTTCTATTTGACGATTTTATTGGTCAATGATGAGAAGGTATGTAGTGGGAAACTACAATAAGTCAAATTTTCTGTGCGCTTTACTACTAGTAGTCGGAAAAGAATGAGAAGATGAATTAGTACTTGAGGATACTATGTAATTGTTCTGTGGAATCGTAGAGTTTACTGTCGTCATGGGAAAAAGGAAGCTTTGTGTTAGCTTGGTGATAGGAGTTATGAAATCTGATTGTATATTTTATTATATGACATTATCAGGAAGTTGAGGATGGTAATATGTTTGATTGTAAGGATTGGCAGATGAGACAATAAGGATAATCTGATTTGACTGGAAGGGTAAGTCATCAGCGAAGTAATAACGAAAGAAAGTAAAGAAGTTGGATGTCCTGTGAATAAGATGATTGTTGTGAGGTTGAACATACTGAGCACCAAAAATCGGTATCCATTATTGATTGTGAATGTTTAGTGTGATGAATAGATGATTGAAGGAAAGAAAAGTATTCCTTAACAATTGGAAAATTGTTATTAAGGAGGAACGGTGTGTAAAATTCTTTGGATAAGAATTTTAGTTGGAGTATTATAGATGTTTTAGAATGTGCAATATATGGCTGAAGTGATCGTGAAAATCTGACTAGATTGAAACGATTGAGGCTTTGTCGATACCGAAGAAACCGACTGAAGCTTGTCAATTCCTCTGTGTATGCTGAGTATTATCAGAGGTTTATCAGGAGGTTTTCACTGATTGTTGAACCAAGGATAAAACTGACAAAGAAGAACTAAATGTGTGAAATCCATTCATATGTCTAAGTTATAGTTTTGAGATCTGATTTTGTAGTTGAGGAAGTTGTTTATGAACGCTAAGGATAGATTGAAGTTATGTGCCTGTATAGTTAGTATTGGAGGAATCTGAAGGAATTATAGAGTTGCGATGATGATATTTGGATAATATCAAATGGAAAGGAAAGCAATAGTAGTGTGTTGACTTGAATAAATAAGTGTAACGGTAGGTGCAAACAACCTTGAAGTGGCCACGCCAACCTCCTGAAAAGGGAGGCCTTTACCTGGTTTGAGTCTGTGTGGCGGTGGGCTCAAACCTCGTGGATTAGTCGGCCAACGTGTCGGAAATCACGGTTACCAAAAAAAAAAAGAAGTGTAACGGAGTTTATATGATCATGAGATTGGACATTATGGTATTTGTTTTGGGATTGAAAAGTATTACTTGTATGTAATCAAGTATGAAGAAAATAAGAATAAGAAGGACTTGTGTAAAAATGCCATTCGGGGATTTTAAAGGAAGGAGTTAAGGATTACCTAATGATGACTGAGAAATAATAATCGGTAAATTTTAGATGGGATATGTTATAGTTCTGTATTATGAAGTATGTTTCAGATTATGAAGGATAAGTGTGGATACTGTCACTATCAACTAGTGAGTATTTAGTAAGAAGGAGAAGGAAAAAGAGCTTATAAAGTTTCTGAAGTAATTGAGAATTGACTCTTAAGTTTTGAGATAATTGGAATATTGGTAGCAACAAGCAGAATGCATGGAATGGAAAGAACCTTAGAATTGAATTCTTAAACTAATGGAAAAGGAATATCAAAGAAAGAAGATCAACAGATTGTCGGAAATTTTGAAATAAAATTGTAATAGAATTGAGAAAGTTGAGATGTATGTTTTTGTGGGACAAAAACGGTTATTGTGATTATTTAGTTTTTATCCTATTAGATCAGAGAGTATTTTAAGAATGCAAGGACCAGTGGTGAATGAATTGTTTAGATTAAAAAGAGAATTTGATTATTCTTAAAGTGCTGAGAGTGTCGCATGTAGTATTGAAGGGATTTTACAAATTGAAGTATTGATACAGTATGGTTGGAATAAAATGTATTACGATATCAGGAAGTGACTGGACCATTATACATTTCAGATTTGAATATATGAGACTAACGGAGTTATTTAAACAATATATGATGTGAGGAAGATTTAATAATGTACTATGGAAGGTACAGTAATTCAGTGATCTAGGAAGCACTACACTCGGGACATAGAGACTGTTAAAAATAATGAAAATGGAAAATGAGTATGGAAAGTATATAAGTGACTTGTAACAATTATGTATAATCTCATTGACTCATTGTATTTAGTTTGAGTATAACCTCGGGACATAGAGTCAGAGTAAAGAATTGAGTTAAGAAGGAATATTGCGTATTTTCGGAAAGCAATGGACAGAGTGAAAGGATGAATAGAACGATGGTAACTGAAATTGGTATCAATCACATCAACATATAATAGAAACTTGGGATGATGATATCTTAATATTTTACTATGAGGACTAATGGAAACTAGTGAAGATGGAATCTTTATGCGATGATAATCGTCATACCAGTAGTTAAGAGGTGTAATCTGACAACTTGAATCACAACTATGTATGTTGTCAGAGTATTGGGGCAGGAATGAAACTGAGAAAGTGATACAGAAAGAGTATGAATGACGAAGGAATATTAGCATAAGAGAAGGTGAAATTGAAAGTTGAAGTGTAGTAATAGTTGTGGATATGGTGATATCATAAGAACTAAGTTGGACTGGTGTGAAAGACGTGAGTATCTCTTGAGGATAAGAGGTCACGTTGACTCTAGAAGTGAGGAAGTGCGAGTGTGAGGCGGGTTGAGCACCGGGACGTCGCTCTCTTTTAGGAGGGTAGGATGTAACAACCCAAAACCGTGGTCATTATTTAATTATATTTTACGTATATTTCTGAAATTTTTGACCAGGTTGATTATTATGACGATTGGTAATTTGATTTGGATGATGTTGAAATTTTATCTTTACGTTTTGACGAGTTGCGAGGATTATTAGTGATGACGATATCGACGGATGCCCGAGAAATTTTATGTTTTATTTTAAACATGTCGATGTTTAATATTTTGACGTTTTTACTTTAATGTCGTATTAAGTCGCGTCGGAATTATATAATATCACATTTTGTGTACGTTTTAAGTTTTGAGAAGCATTTTTATGAAACCCGAGACCCGTAAAATTTTTTAAAAGTGACTAATAGTCATTTCCCGCTTTTTAACAAAGTATTTGCACTTTGGTCCAAAAGAATCACAATTGGCAAAAACTACCCTAAACTTCCACCATATAAAATGGAAATTTAAACACAAAAACACATACACAATCACTCCACCACCACCAACTTCTCTCTCCTCCCTCCCTCTTGCTTAATCCGTCACCCTCACCACCATACAAACACCCAAAAAATTTTATTTTGAGCTTGATTCATTAAAAAGCAATCAAAGACCCATTCCTAGTTTTTGATTCTCTATCCATTGGTATGAAAATCTTACACATGCATTGACATTTTTGAAAAACCCATTTTTTGATGAAAATCTTGTTGTTTGATCTTAAATTGTTGTTGTATGTAGGTGTTTATGTGTTTATACATTAGTTTTGATGATTGCATGTTTATATTTTTGAGTTGGGTTTTTATGAATTAATCATCTAGGATGATTTAGTGTGATATGATATAAACTAGTAGTTTAAGAATGATTATAGTAGTAAAAATGGGGTTAAAATGTGGTGAAAAATTAATTTTGAAGGATATTTAAATATATATTTTATAACAGATTATTAAATTTAATTTTCTGAAAATATGAGTTTGAGTTTGAGATGAACTAATTAGATATTGTTATAGAGGATGTGTTTAGCTTCGTTTTGGTATAAGGTAGGACTTCTAGCTCGAAACGAGCGAAAAGTTACGTTAGTTTGATTATTTCGTGTACCGGGAGACGAGTATCGTCACAATATATAATTGTTTTCGATATTTGGATCGAATCTCCGGGACTATAAAATGGATTTTTAAATATGTCATGGACTGATTTTGAATGTTAAGTATGAGGATGTCGAGTTTATTTTCAAAGTTGAGTGTCAGTTTCATAAACGGAGAAAAATAAATGTGTTAAAAGACTATATGAAATGTTGACGTAAAGCTGTCCGGTTTTTGTAGTTCCAAGATGTGTCGGGCAGGGAACTTTAAATGTGAAATCTTTTGATGAGTTTTTAACAGGTCTTTCTATATATAGTAAGTGAAGTTTCTGATTAGTATCATAAAAATTTGACGTGTTTAAGTAGGGTAAATGAGCTTGTACATTTGCTGTGTACCGACAGATTTTTATCGAAGGAATTAACTAATAGAATAAACATATAGAATGGAGTAAAAAGGTCACTTGTATTATTTTTACTTTGGATTGGTTATGATTTTATGATTTTGAGTTTGATATTACTAAGTATGGATTTTACTCGAGTTTATTATTGATGAACGCGTCTTATTTGATAGGTTGCGGTTTTTGTGTTTATCGGGCAACAACTATCGTCGAAGATCGTCTTGCTACTGCTATACGTGAGTCTATAGCCTCGCTTTCTACTTGTTTTAATGATTTTAAAACCCGTGAGGGGGATATATCCTATTTGAAGTAAAATGAAAACATGGCATGAGTAATTGTTGGACCCGATTTTGCCTTTGTTGCCTTTGATGAAAGGAATTGTATAAGTACCTAATTGCAAAAGACCCTAAATTCATGAGCCGTTAACTATCTTCTGACTTGATGTTGCGAGTTGGGAATAGCCGCTTATTCTAATAATAGTACTATTGGGCTGAAAACCCTATCTGAGACCAGGGCTTTACGCTGAGTAACCCGCTGGGAAGGATAATTTTACGTGAATGAGAATTGGTATTCTTGCAATTAATACCCTAGTAGGGGCACTGGTAATTTTTCTAGTCATGCTGGCATTTGGCGTGGGTGACTGAGTTAAGGGGTCGGTGTCATGAGCTTAATACAACTCAATAGCTACTGCTATAATATGAAATACCTGATTAATAGATTGTATGGCCACAATTCTATTAAACAATTGTGAATGATATTTATATTTTTTTTACGATGTGTTCAATTATGTTTTGTTAAACCTATAGACTTGCTCAACCTTTGTGTTGATTATTTTAAGCATGTATTTCAGGTACTTGAAGTTGTTGAATTACGGAGCTTGCTGGAGAAGGATTGCGGGATTGCTTTTATAGTAATTTGGTCTAAAACATATTTCTTTCCCTATTGTCATAAACATATAATAAATGGCCAAGTATTTTGGTAAAAGGTTTGTTGTTTTCATTAAGATCCTAGGGGAACCTGTACGCTACTCTGATATATTTTAAACTGATTTTACTTGGGATTAAAGGTTTTAGACATTGATTTAAAATATTTCCATATTTATTCCTAAATATACTGTTTTTGGGTCATTTAAAGAGTTGTGAAATGAAGTTTGTGAATAACACCCAATTGTGTATTTTCCGCTGCGCAATGTAAATTGGGGGTGTTAGAGTAAAAGCATGCGGGTTTTACAATGACAAAGAAAAAAAACTCTTTTCTTATCGATCCAGTTGCTCCTTGATGATGTCTACGAACCTGAACACCAAAACCCTTTTCTCGATCGATTCCCAGATAACCAGCCCTTGCGAACCAAAGCTCTGATACCACTTGTAGTGAAATCGACTACAACCTAGTTACTAGATGCGGATAATATTCGATCTTAATTCAATTGACAGAAAAGTAAATCCCACAAGGTATGTCCTAATCGAACCGATTAGTATTACTAATAAAGAATGCCTTGTGAATCATATCTCCCCTCACCTCATTTCATAGAGATGAGGAGGAACCGACTATTACATAGACACGGGCCGGGTTGGGCTTCGACATAACCAGCCGATCTTTATTGTACTTAGCTAATATATAAACTCGATAGATTACTCCCTAGACGACATAGGCTAATAAGACTAAATATAACAAAAACCATAATCGCCATATATGTATTTACTCTAAAAAAAGAAACATTGTTTTACGTAATTAAATAAAACCTACAATTTAAATGAAAATATGCACTATTTCTCTATCGCTCAAGTTAAATAACGCCTATGAACTTACACATTTATTACATTAGAAAAGTACAATATATTAACTAAGATTTCATAACTTCTCCATAATATCTTGTCAAATGTCAATGTGCACTTTCCTATTGTAGACGTTCTTTATTTCCCTCGATATATGCCGCATATTTTGACTCAAGTATGTTGCAAATTCGGTTGTCAGGAAATATACAATTCGTTAAAATTGTGAATTCTTGATTTTTTTAATACCATGTTATTTTTATGATGACTAATACATGATTCCTAGTAGCACTTGATTTTATAAGTATGTACGAGTTGTTGTAAATTCTCCAACGATCTTTTAAATAGGACTCTAAAAGCTCGTTTATTATCTTTTCATGCATTTCCTTCAACTCTTTTAAACTCTTTTTTATACTCTGGAGGTAACTAAAAGTAAGTATCATTGAGATGTGTATGTGGAATTGTGTGTATAAATTAGAAGCTTCAAGAGGTAGTTATAAGATTCTTAAAATGTAAAAAATAGAAGTAAAATAAGTTTTTTCTAAAATAACGGCTAAGGCTCCAACTATTCTTTTATCCTTTAAACCACAAAACAACCAATGAAATATCGGGAAACTAACAAGTATAACTAAGGTTGGTCATGACGGTGTGACACCATATGGCGCCATGCACGTTATGGGATTTGCATTATTTACCGGCTTTCTCCACAATAGCGTGAGGGGCTATCACACACCATACTAAGCATTCTTAAACATATAATACTGACCCGATGGTGTACATAAGGAAAAAGATACGGGTCAAGGCTCATGACCAGGTTGACTTTAATGTAATTTTCAGGTTATGGGTGAAGACCACTTGGTAAAAGGAGTAGTTTAGATCCCTCATTTAAGAAGTAGTTAACACTAGTGTTTATGTTTTTAATATATTTTTCTTGAGCACTCAATAAATAATAATTTTATCGCAACTCAGTTTGTTGATACAAAAGTTGGGTGATCCTTGCTAAACCCGAATTAGGCTTAATTCGGGTTGGCTGGACTCCGACTCCTGCACCAAGTGAACTGTATGGTTGGGATCCTGCACACTAAACAACACACGTTAGGCTTACCGTGGGAGTGTTTCCCACGATTAGACTCCGGCGTGAGAGTAAGTAATCGGTTAGGGTTTTTAGAAATCAGATGAGTTGAGAGTGTATAGGACGTAATACCTTTGTGGAACCCTTGGGGGTTCCTTTTATAGGCAGTAAAACCCTAATGGGCTGTCACTGATACTTCAGCCCCAAGAAAAGGATAAGTACCAGAATTAGATTGATTGTTATCTTCTAATTATGGTGAGTGAATATCCTCTTCTTTGGGGTAAATCCTATTCATAGACAGAATATGATTCTGTCTAGCCCTGTACCGGCCGTGCCGGGCCGTGGGCCGCACACGCGTGTGCGGTTACTGTTCATCCAAGCCTATGAGCTCAAATGACATTATTCCCACCCATCTGTGATGGGCCGGATACGGGTAATACCCGTGGGCCGGGTCCCTGACCCGACTGGGGACTATACGTCATCATGTCCCCCCCAGTCTAGTTGTTACAGCCGTAGGCGTAACCTCTAGACTATCAAGATGCTCTCCGGACATACCAAGAAAGATTTAGGGAATGATAAACATTTAAGATTTTGCTTTGGCCGCACGTGGCTGCATGTCTTAGGAATGTTATTCCAATAGGACCTCAGCCGCACGTAACGGTCGAGACAAATTAAATGTAGCATTGAATATGGTCTTACATAAGACCGCATATCCCGACACAAGAATAAATGCATTAATGGTAGTCAACTGGTCAGTCGCACTCCTGCAAAAGTGCACCATTAATGCCCACCATTGAGCCACGTAAAACTGCTAAGAAGTGACCTGTGGGTCCCTTCTGACGTTTCAGAAAGGTCAGAAATCCCATCCGTTAGATAGGCGTAGTGTCCTACACGTGTCAAACATCCACGTTACCTCGGAAATCGAGGCAACACTATATAAGAGTTGGTGTGTGCGTTTGTTACACACACAATTCATACTCTTTCCGCCATTGTTATTTCCAAGCTACTTCCTTCAAACTTTTGCCTTCTATTCCACGGATTTCCTCCGCCGCAGGTTAGATCATCACGCCTTACAAACCCTTTTTATAAAACATGGTAAAGGACAACCCTCTTATCACGGATGTCCTGAACGTGATGTTTGCGGAAAAATATATAGACTTTTTGTCTAAGTATTATATTCCCGAAAGCGTACACCCAACCTATCCAGGTGAAGGTGAGGCAATTACGGATGCACCAAAGGGAAAGATAGGCGTGTACACGCGCCTATTTGATTCGGCCAACTACCGTATCCCCCTGTCTAAATTCTTGGTAGATCTGCTTTTATACTATGATTTCCACATAACCCAACTTCACTGCATAGGGGCGTGTAAAATCAATCAATTTGAAATTACATGCCATACATGCGACGTAACTCCGACCGGGGGAACCTATTTAGGGCTTTTTACTCCCCCCAACTAGTGAATGGGTGGCTATCGTTTAAAAAACGATCCGGGAACGCCCCCATGACGTATAGGAAGCCTTTAGACTCCCTTAAGAACTGGTACGACCATTACTTTTTTGTTGATGAAAAAGTATTCCCCACTCCCTTCGTCCTTAAAACCAGGGTACCCAAAGATTCTCCGCCCAAATCCAAAGACTATAGCAGCAGAGACCTGAAAATACTAGATACCCACCGCACAGAATTCCATAAGGGGTTGCCGGAACATTTTCTGTGCTTAGTAGGATTAAGTCGTCGTTATTATGGGAGGGAGAACTTATATCCGTTCTTTCTGACGGAGCGTGGACAGGGTAGGTTTACTTATACGTTGTAGACGTGATAAATGTCATTTACATTTTAGGTTCTTACTGACCCGTGTGATTTGCAAATGTCCGCAGAGATGAACCTACACGGATTATTGCGTCAGGGCGACCCAATGAAAGTGCCTGAAGGATTCCGCCCGTTGAAGGAGAATGAACTCCCCCTTCTCGACGCGACCGCGGACCGTACCATTCCACTTGAGGAAACCTCCGAACAAAGATCGGATGAAGAGGAGCCCATCATCGAGAAATCCCCTCTGGATTTCCATAATTAAGATGGTGGAGAGTTGCTGTTGGAGGGCGCCGTGACGCACCAGGAAGATGAAGGTGATTTCCTCAACCTTGAGGATGAAGACATTACTCAAGCCTCTGGGTCCCCCAAGCCCACATCCAGAAAGAGAAAGACCACCAGGAGGGTAGTAAAGACACTAGGGATGACGCGAGGGCCTCGAATGCTCCCCCAAAGAAACTAAGGAAAGACCATCCACAGTATCAAGAGGGAAGTGGTACTGCGACGGCCCAGGCCAACCCCACACCGCACATGGATGAACAAGTATGGCGAGCTACCCCTGTGAGTGGCGTAGCTCCTACCACCCCGGAACCTGCCACTAGTACCACGTAAGCACCCTCTCGCCTTTCATTCTTTCCTTGTCTTGTTGTTTTAAAGATAGAATGCCTAAACAGAAATTGAATATGTCAATAATAGGGTCGATCCGTCGACTGTAGCTCAAGAGGAAGAGGTGGAAAGGAACCCTTCCCCCACGACATCAATCAGACCTCCATCCCCTGCTGCGACACATGCCGAGGAGCCACTTCCTGAAGGACCGGAGAACAGCCTACGCCTAGCATGGTACCTATCTAGTTTAACAAGGTTGGAAGCGGAGTCTGAGTGTTCGGAATTTATCGAGCATATCACTCCTCCGGCCCTTGCGCAAGATTTGGACGAGCTAGACCATGAGTCCTTGCTGGAGCAGTTTGATGTATCATCCGCACATCAAGTGACAGTGGGTGCCGCCTTAAGTCGCCGTTTGATCAAGGCTTTGGCGAATGTGAAACGTGCAGACAAAAGGATAGCTCGTCGTGAAGCACTAGTTGTGAAGAATGAGAAGACCATTGCCTCCTTGCAAACGGCGTTGGTTACGGCCGAGGCCACAGTGAAGGAGCAAGCCCATCATGCCAATAATCGGGAAAAACGCATCGTCGAGCTTGAGGCCCTCGTAGCCGCATCGAACGAGAAGGTATGCTTTCAACCAGAATATATATATATATATATATATATATATATATATATATATATATATATATATATATATATATATATATATTTGACACAAGAAAAAACAATATTATCCTTGTGATAACTCTAAGTTCCATATGCAGGTGTCCGCGGCCGAAGGCCTCTACTAAAGCTGTAACCGTACAAGCATTCAACATCGCACAGGAGCGCGATGCGCTGAAGGATGAGCTAACACAAGTGCGGACCAATTTGGACGAGCAAGCTGCAACAGCTGAGGAGGAGCTAAGCAAGATGGCCACGGATTGTGCTGAAAGGATGTGTCCTCCTTTGCTATCAGCCATAGTTGGGCGCAGGTGGACGATTGGGCAGGAAATGCGCCTTGCCGTAAGCAAGGTTATGGAAGCTTCGTACCTGCTGCAAGCATTCGCCGGGGTCGTTTCGGATGGGATTAACCGTGGCAGGCATGAGGGTTTGGTCCAAGCTGCGGAATTGATAGGTAAGAACGAAGATATTACCCAGCACGCCTACCACAACCCTTCAGCTGCGGACAAGATGACCGCGTCAATGGATGCACTCGCTGAAATCCAACACCCTCTTTTGGATGAGCTGGAGGCGCTGAAGGATGCTCCTAACGAGGTGGTAATGTCCAAGCTCACTGCGGATCCCATCCAACTTACCTTGCCTACTTACGACTCTGTATCAAAAGTAATGAAAGGTGAAAAACTGCTTGCTGAGGCATTGGATGCGACTGCGATAAAGGCGCAGGATGGGAAGAATGCTCGCGGGGAGGCCCTCCGTGCCATGATCGAAGAAGGGAAGAAGGACATAGGGGAGTTCCTACCTCCGTTGTAATTTATCTTGTAAACATTTGTAGCTTTTATTCGTCCATGCATGTACACGGCTAAGACTGATGTGTGAAATAACTGTCTTTTGTGTGTAAGTCCGTGATAACCACGACCATTTTGTTATGATTTAGAAACTTGTGTATTTTTATTTTGTTGAATATCGTATACCGATACTGCATGACATGTCACGTCTTACACAAAAAAGGAAATACACTCAAGTCTATAATTTACTAGACATGCGACGTGCGTCTTTACTATGCAAAGCACTGCGTGAGTACGACATACGGAAACTTATCACAACGTCTTGTGAGTAAGGTGTCTAGTAAGGATACATGATCCACGTCGCTGGGGTTGCATCCCTCTTACGCGACAAGTTGAATTAGTAGGTTCACTTAATCCTCTTACCCCACCTGGAGGCGTATAGTGCATGTACGGTGATTGAATGAATGCATATGAATAAGACATGGCATATTATAATAAGAACTAAAATTCATATGAATAACAAAATCCTAAGAAAAAATAATTTGCACAAAACAAGCCGTGGAGCTAGCTAGGCACCACGGCATTTTATTAGGACGTTTACATTTTTTGTTTGAACAAGAATGGGAAGTCTTAAAAAACAAAAAAAGAAACTAGAAAAAACATAAGAAACAAAACAGATAGAGTACATGGATCTTCTTTAAAGCCATATATAGCGAAGTATCCATGCGGAAGTCGTAGCTTTCAAAGATAACACCTTTTGAGATTGGAGATGTTCCATGTGCGTTCCAGATCGCGGCCATCCATGTCACGTAACTTGTACGCGCCTCGTCCTAAGGCTTCTGTGACCTCATACGGTCCTTCCCACTTAGGGCCCAACTTTCCTGTATTCTCCGCTCGACTTGCTTCGTTAGCACGATAAACATAATCTCCCGGACGAAAAGAAACACCTTTAACCTTGGCGTCATAATATGCCTTCATTTTAGCCTTGGACTTGGCCTCATTTATAGCCGCTATCTCCCTTTTTTTCCTCCAACAAATCCAAATTGATCCTGAGTTGCTCGTCGTTCGTGACGACATTAACCTCCGCCGTGCGGATGGTAGGCATTCCTATTTCTGCTGGTATAACAGCTTTGGTGCCGTAGGCCAATGCGAATGGAGTGTCCCCGTTGGCTGTTTTGATCATAGTCCTATGCGCCCATAGAACATGTGGTAGTTCATCCACCCATTTGGCACTTCGTTCCTCCAGGCGTGCCTTGATGCCGTTTCCCAAGCTTCTATTTGCTCGTTCCACAAGGCCATTTGTCTGTGGGTGCTTAACAGACGCGAAGCGCCGTTTGATATTTAATGATGCGTACCAGTCCTTGAATGGATTATCCGCGAACTGTTTACCGTTGTCCGAGATGATTTCTCATGGTAAACCAAAACGGCACACAATGTTCTCCCAAACAAACTTTTTAACTTGTTTTCCTGTGATAGATTTGACTGCCTTGGCCTCTATCCAACGTGTAAAGTAGTCCATTGCGACAATCAAGAACTTAACTCCCCTCGCAGCTACAGGAAATGGTCCAGCGATGTCGATTCCCCACTTATAGAATAGCCATGGGGATGTAATAGGTGTAAGCTCCTGCTGCGGATGTCGCGGAACTGGTCTATGCACTTGGAAATCACTGTACTTACGAATCATGTCGCATGCGTCCCTATGCATGGTAGGCCAATAATATCTTGTACGTAGGGCTCGAGCTACCACGGATCGCAGACCTGCGTGCATGCCGCACAACCTTTCATGTATCTCACTGATCACATAAGTGGCCTGTCTTGGTCCAACACCGCAACCACGGTTTAAAGAAAGAGCGCTTATAAAGGATACCTTCGTGAAGTTCGAAGTGCTGTGACTTCCTTCTGATGCGCCGTGCCGCTTTTTCATCATCCGGAAGGGTTTCATTGGTCAAATAGTTGACGATCTGGGTCATCCATGTAGGTCCATCCTCCTCAACTATAGTGGCGACGTCCCCCTCTGTTATAGACTTTTCCTTGAGTATTTCTACCAAGACTTGCTTGGATAAGTGGGCGAAGCTTGTAGACGCAATCTTGCTAAGAGCATCCGCCTTCTTGTTCTCACCTCTGGTACCTGCTTGATAGAAAACTTGCTGAAAGCCGCGATGAGTGACTTGACTTTTTCCAAGTATAGGACCATGTTATCCTCCTTAGCTATATATCCACCTAGAATATGGTTCGCGACAAGCCGTGAGTCCACGTAGGCCTCAAGGTTGCGGACTCCCATTCTAGCGGCGATTTTTAAACCCGCAATTAATGCTTCGTATTCCGCCTCGTTGCTGGTGGCTATGAACTCAAAGCGAAGGGCGTACGTAAACTCCATTCCTTCCGGATTCGTGAGGATGAGACCAGCTCCTGACCCATCCGTACACGAAGATCCGTCCGTGAATAACACCCATGGTTCTGCTGGAGTCTCGTCTTGTTTTATGACTGGTCCTTCCTCATCCGGCTTCTCTACCAAGAAATCTGCCAAGATTTGGCCTTTAACAGCCGTCCTTGGCCTATAAGATATGTTATGCTCCCCCAATAGAATGCTCCACTTTTGTAGCCTTCCTGCCACATCCGGCCTAGAGATGACTTGTTTTATTGGTTGGTCGGTAATGACTACAATTGGGTGCGCCTGAAAGTATCGGCGCAACCGTTTTGTAGCAAACACTAGTGCCAAAACCAATTTTTCCATAGAGGAGTAATTCAACTCCGGCCCCTGTAATGTTCTACTTATGAAGTAGACCGGAGTTTGTACCGTGTCCCTATCCGTCATGAGTACCGCACTTATTGCTCCATGTGTGGCTGATAGATACATAATGAGCTCCTCCTTTGGCCGGGGAGCTACGAGCATGGGGAGAGATGCGAGGTGTTGCTTGAGTTGACCAAAGGCTTCCTCAGCTTCCTGTTGTCCACCGGAAGTCTCCCTTCCTAATGCACTTCTTGAGTGTTTTGAATAGGGGGAGTGACTTCTCTGCGGACTTTGATAAGAACCTATTTAGCCCGGCCAACTTCCTATTTAAGGATTGCACCTCTTTCCGTGCCTGAGGGGATGGTAGCTGTATTAATGCGTCCGTTTTTTCTGGGCAAGGTTTGATGCCATTTGGATCAATCATATATCCAAGGAACATTCCCTCCGTTGCTCCAAACGTGCATTTCTTTGGATTTAGCTTCATATTAATCCTCCTCAGTGTGTCAAATGTCTCTTGGACATCCCGGAGAAGTGCATCCTCCGTATGACTTTTGATGACTAAGTCATCCACATAGACTTCCAGGTTGCGGCCTATCTGTGAGTCAAAGGCTTTGTCCACAAGCCGCTGGTATGTAGCCCCGGCGTTCTTTAGTCCAAACGACATTTTCATATAACAGTATACGCCTTGACTAGTATGGAACGCCGTTTTCTCTGCGTCCTCCTCGGCCATCTGGATCTGGTGGTATACTTTATATGCGTCTTGGAAGCACTTAAAGGGATATCCACATAGAGATTCCACCTTCCAGTCAATCTCCGGTAACGGTAGCAATCCTGTGGACAGGCTTTGTTCAGATCCGTGAAATCCACACACATGCGCCAGCTTCCGTCATGTTTTTTGACCATGACTGGATTGGATAACCACTCGTGGTAGTATACCTCGCGCATGATACCTGCGTCCACTAGTTTCCGTACTTCATCCAGTATCACTCGACTGCGTTCAGGTGCCTGGCCGCGCTTCTTTTGCTTGACGGGTTGGTACCCCTGGCGGATCTAGAGCTTATGTTCTGCTATCGCGCGTGGTACGCCTGTCATATTCTTTGGCTCCCATGCGAATATATCTAAATTTGCCTTTAAGAGAGAGCACATGGCCCTTTTGCCGCTATCCGAAAGCGTTCCCCCTATGGATACCTCCTGTTCCGGATAATCAGGATGGATTGCCTCCCTCTAATTGGGAGGTGGTGATCCATCCTTCGGTGGAACAGGTGGAACCGGTGTTGTCACGGTATGACACTCGGATGCTGGTACGATTGTGTTGTAAATGGTGACAATTCCTCCTTCTACAGGGAATTTGATCATTCCGTGTGCCGTGGAAGGTACCGCCCGTATGGCCAGAATACCTGGTCTGCCTATAATTCCATTGTATGGAGAATGTGAGCGTATCATCATAAAGTTCATCCACGCAGTGGTGGAGTGTTTCTCATTCCCAATGGTTACAAGCAGACGCAGTTTCCCTATCGGCCAGATGGTGTCTCCACTAAAACCAATGAGCGGCGCCGTGGCCGGTACCAGTTGGCTTCTTATTTTTGGTCGTAACTGCACAAAACAGTGTTCGTACAGTACTTCTACTGATGACCCTCCATCCACATACATGCGACGAACATTGTGTGTTCCAATGCTTATTTCAATAGTAAGAGGCGCATCAATCACATCGCTTGCTGTGATGGGAGGGAATGAGATTTCCCTGCCGCGTGAAAATTTTTGACCAATTTTCTGCCTCGTGCGGCGTTGTCTGGATTGGATCATGTATATGGTCGAAGGTTTGTCCTTTTGGGGATCCTTCTTGTCATACTTCTTGTTGTCTTTTCCATCCTTCCAATCCTTGAACAAATGCTTGAGTTTACCTGACTTGATCAGTGACTCAATGTGTTTCTTGAGCTGGATACACTCCTCCGTGCCATGGCCCTTGTCGTTATGGAACTCGCAGAAACGATTTCCTTGGCGACGGTCCAGCGGAGTCGTCATTGGGGGAGGCCTCGGAAAATTGGCCCCTTCCGTCAGCAAGATCTCCCGGTAGGACATCTTTAGAGGGGTAAACTTATCGTCCGGACGTCCTCCTTTGTTTTGGCTCTTGTAATATGAGCCCCTACCATTGTTCTGGTTGCTTTGACCGCCCGACTGTCTCCTGGACTGGTCGTTCGATCGGTAGCCGTTTCCTTTTGAAGGGTAGGCCGCGGCAACCGTTGTTTCTCCCTCGATGAAGTTTCTGACCCTTTCCATGAGGTCGTCATACTTCTCCGGACGCTTGTCATTGAGACGCCTGATTAATTCCCTGTCTGTTATGGCATGCATATAGTCGGAAATTTTCAGGAGTTTCGGCATTGTCTTTGTGCGAGTGCACTCGTCATTGAAGCGCTCAGTGAAGGCTTCCGTGGACTCTCCCGGTCGTTGCTTGACGGTTGCCAATGAGACAGGGTCCCTATTATACTTCTTCCGTTGAGTATAATTATTCTTGAACGCAGTGCGCAGTTCAGTGAAGCTACCAATGCTTCGCGGAGGGAGTCCCTCAAACCAGTCACTAGCATTGCCGATCAAGGTTGGATTGAACATTTGGCACCATATAGGAATGAGCCATCGCTCAATTTTGGCCTGCGTATCAAATATTTTGAGGTGATCATCCGGATCACCAGTTCCATCATAAGTCTTGACACACGCCGGCATGCGACGTTTTGTGTCCTCGGAGTAGTTTCGTATGCGGAGAGTAAAAGGATCTCCCTGGGGTCTGCCCATGGGCGGGTGAGACTTGGGTCGCACCATGGTTGGGAAAGATCTTCTGCTTCCGTCTCTCGATAATAGGGACCACCATAGTACTCATCATTGTTTGGTGGTGGTGGAGGAGTACGCCTAGGTCGGCGATGCTTGGGCGGATGGTCATCCGAGTCCTCTCCTGATGGATCAGGAGAAGGAGGCGGTGCCCCATCTCCTGGGTGAGGACCGCTCTTGTGAGAAGAGCCAGGGGCCTTCTTCCCGATGTTCATCCTATCCCAAACACTCGTGCAGCGATTGACTCTGGTTAGTTCCTGATCTGGCCCTTCGGGTGAACCGTCGGACCTCTCTCCTCGAGACTGCGTTAATTCCTGCATGAGACGATCCCCTATGCGCTCAAACACATTCCTAGGTTGGGGAGTTTCCTCGAAGAGGCTCCGCTCCTGAGGTCGGGTCTTTCTCTTCCTCTGATTTTGAGAAGAGGTGCTTGGTCCGGCATTGCCGAAGTTGAGTCTAGATTGGAGGTCCCTCCCTAGATTCAACCTTGATGCAATCCCTGGGACGATCCTATCAAAGTTTTGTGTGATAACTCGAGTGAGGTCTTCCTCGCTGAGCGGTTGGACTTCTACTTCTTCCTCGATCGATGGTCTGCGCGGCTCCTTTTTAGGGGGATTGGGCGCACTCCCTGGATCAGGGTTGTCCAGGGTCGAAGTAGGTGGAGGGGTCATGGAGATCGTGCTCGTCACCCCCATAGACTGAAAACCACTACGGTTGTTTGGTCCGCCCGCTGGACGGCTAGGGGATTGATTGGGAATGAGTATCCCTTCCCCTTGGGACTTCCGATTTCCAGGATTTGTGTTCCTGGGGTTAGCTTGCGGATACCCCTTCGTCATTGAGAGTTCAAGATAAGATTTCGCTCTAGCTTAGTGTAATGGGTCCCACGGATGGCGCTAACTTGTTGATACAAAAGTTGGGTGATCCTTGCTAGACCCGAATTAAGCTTAATTCGGGTTGGCTGGACTCCGGCCCCTACACCAAGTGAACTGTATGGTTGGGATCCTGCACACTAAACAACACGCGTTAGGCTTACCGTGGGAGTGTTTCCCACGATTAGACTCCGGCGTGAGAGTAAGTAATCGGTTAGGGTTTTTAGAAATCAGATGAGTTGAGAGTGTATAGGACGTAATACCTTTGTGGAACCCTTGGGGGTTCCTTTTATAGGCAGTGAAACCCTAATGGGCTGTCACTGATACTTCAGCCCCAAGAAAAGGATAAGTACCAGAATTAGATTGATTGTTATCTTCTAATTATGGTGAGTGAATATCCTCTTCATTGGGGTAAATCCTATTCATAGACAGAATATGATTATGTCTAGCCGTGTACCGGCCGTGCCGGGCCGTAGGCCGCATACGCGTGTGCGGTTACTGTTCATCCAAGCCTATGAGCTCAAATGACATTATTCCCACCCATCTGTGATGGGCCGGATACGGGTAGTACCCGTGGGCCGGGTCCCTGACCCGGCTGGGGACTATACGTCATTCACAGTTTGCATCAGACACTTGTCATTTTGAATTTGGATTGGCCTTAATCCAAGTCAATTGACTACTTGATTTTTTAGTCTTTATCATTACTTCTATTGCCGGGAAACGAAAGCATGGTAAACACCAGGGGCATCTCAGACACAGGCAATCAACCACCAGATGTCGTTGCTATACAGTGAGTCGCTATAGCTAAGAAACTAGAGTACATATATGTGATACAAAAGATATGGCATTCCCTAAATCTCAATGACACAACAATGACATATCGGGTAATGGTTCTGTAAAGCAAGATGAAGGGGACTCATCCAGGCATCATCAAAGGTATCGTCCATATAATAAGTTTGATTTTCCCAACTTTACTGATGGAGACCGACGAGGTTGGATCCTTCAGGAGGAGAAGTTCTTTCGTTACTATGATATACTCCTACCAGATAAGGCAAAACTAGATGTTGCGTCGATGCACTTAGAAGGATATGCAATGGGTTTTTATTCTTGGGTTTCCACAAATCGGACAATGGAGTATTGGGAAGACCTGGTGTGTGCGGTGCATTAATATTTTGGGTCTAGTGAGTTCCAAAACCCGAAAGAATAATATCTGAAGTCTAATACAAATAGGAACGGTGTAAGAGTACCAACAAGAATTCGCTAAACGTTCTTCTCGAGTTTCTAACTGGTCTAGACATTTACTCTCATGGGTGTTCCTCAATGGCCTCAAAGAATAACTAAAAGAGAATGTGATAATTCACAAACCGAAAACGGTGTACACAAGGGTGAACACTATGACGCCCCCAAAATAGGTTTGCAGCGGAATGAACTTGGGTGTCACGTAGTGGATCACAAAGCAAATGGCATATAAAGCATGGATCATAATTATATGATTTTAAAGAAATGTTACAAACATAGTCTTAGTACAAATAGTAATAAAAGTGAATATCAGTGTTTTACAGTCATCCCAAAGATAAATAAAATTTCCCATCATTTATATGCTCCTAAATGATGATCAATCCATGCACACAGAATCTGCTTAGTTACCTGAGAAAAACATATTTAAAAACAGTCAACATAAAGTTGGTGAATTCATAGGTTTAGTAAAATCAAGTTCAGGACCGCAAACTAACTCATATAGTAATGCACAAAGCAATATACCGTAAACGATTAACATTCCCTATCACTTGTAAACTGACGCTAGACGATTGTAGGTGTCCACGACATATGAGGAAAGCACCCATGTATCCCCCCATAAGAAGTCTGGCATGGTATACATCTGTTGTCCTAGCCTAGGCAGGGTGGGCGCTACTCACCCAGATGGGGATTATCAATCCCAAATAGATCTTTTTATAACATTCGCGCTATACAACAATTAAACCGTTACAGTCCACTGGGTCATGGGAATCAACAATAGGCAAATGTAATCAAAGTGTACTCATGTTTTGTTTGTGTCCTATAAAATTGTATTGCATGTTATCTCCCCCAATATTTGCACAAAACATTTAATATATAAAAGAATAGGGCTATGAACTCACCTGAATAATGCTTGGGAAAGTGATCAAAGTATCCAAGTAACAATGCACAAATTACATCAAATACCTAAGTAAATTAGTACATCTCATTCTATCAATATAATAAATGTATTTTGCTCAATCAATTGTATGTTTGTTCTTGTTCTTAATAAGCCACAGTATATATTTAATTATATATACTGTTATGACCAATTATATGCACTTGGTTCTATTAATGTTCACGTGTACCCTCGATGGCTATTTTAGGAAAGAATTGTACATAATTGTAGTCCACATAAATTATTAAATTTATTTAATAATTTATTAAGTTTATAAATAAATAAATTATTAGATAATAATTTATTAAGTTCATATATAAATTATATATTTAATAATTTATTAATTGCTACAAATAGATATTGCATTAAGTTCTACAAATAAATCATTTATGTTAGCCCTAAAATGTGAGCGTCGTTTACGGAATTACAATAGTTTAATATAGCAGGGACTAGTATCGTCACTTGTTATAAGTGAGATACATACGAGCTATATATACCCCTCCATACTTCCATGGAGGGGTGAGGATTGTCATTTTCTTGTTCTACTTTTCCTTTCAATAAAACACACACTTAATAGACTCTCTCTCTCTTTCTCTCTCTAAAAATGTCTAAACACTTATTTTATCCTCCCCGACCTCCGGATCACCTCTTGTTAGCTTGAATCTTATATGATTAACAATTTATTAAATTCTAAAAATAAATAATTTATTAAGTTAAAAATAAATAGTTTATTAAGTTCTAAAAATAATTCTAAGGTTTTTAGACTGTACTAAAATAATCCTTGTGTATATAGAAATCGAATTATTTAAATAAGTCTATGTGGTTTACAATTTATGTTTTTGGCCCGAAAAGATTCTCATTAATATTCGATTTATTTATTAAGTCTAAATCTTTTAGATATTTACACAAATGGCCCAAAAAGTCACTCCCCCCATTACTTAATATTTCGGCTTATATTAGTTTAGTCCTTATGTTTCATCAAATGACACTTTCGGCCCAAGTAGTAAATACTTTTATTTATTGCAAATAATTACGTTTTAGGTCCTCCAACTAGGTCACGTTTTCATTTAGTGCACGAAAAGCTTCCTTAAATTAATTTAGGGCTTCTTTTAGTTTCATAACATGGCAAAGTTAGTCCCTAAGGTTTGTAATATGTTACATTTGTCACGAAAAGGTTTCTTAACCTACCCTTAGCTTTCGATAATTACAACTTTAGCCTTTCTGTTATATTATTACATTTATGGCCCAAATAATTTTCTATATCTATCCCTATGTTTCGATAACTTTCAAAACAACCCCTTAAGGTCTCAAAAAGAATTAAAACGCAACCTAGAGCTTTGGTATCTTTATGAAAATGTCAAAACGGTCCTTATAGTTTTGAAACTCGCGTTTTAAATTATTTATGGCACGGTTTAAGTTTGTAACATGCCCCTTTTTACCCCTAAGCTTCCGTGTAGTTAGTTAGGGATTGTTAGGAGTTTCTTTATTGACCAAAATGGTCCTCCGATTTCCAACTTTTATTTTTGGAACAAAAATATATCTTATGTTTATCATTTGGTTAACTTAATGTTTTGACAAGTCAATTTATTTCAACCAAACCATAAATGATCATTCTTCGGTCTCGGTTCTATCAAATGGGCTTCATGGGCCTCACTAGGCCACGTTTAACATAGTTTAAGCCCATTAGCATTTTTAAGGGTCCAAGTATATGTTTATTAGTTTGTTAAGCCTCTAATTTCCTGTATAAGCTTACATGAGCTTATAGCTCATTTTTGTGAAGTCTCAAAAATAAGCAGAGGCTTAAGGATCTCGTGGTTTCTCTCATGGGCGTTGTTTAATGGGCTAATAATCCCACACATGTTTAAGGTGTAGCCATAAGGAATTAGTGTAGCTCCAAGTTGTAACTAGGGTTACCATTTATTCAGGCATACATTATCATAACATGTTTTATGTTTGGTTTCACATTTTAAAGCGTTCACATGAGTTTTTAATGGTCATGCAAGACCTAGCCATCGAGTTTCACGTACGTACACTTATGTTAACACGTTAAAATTTAGGTTACATGAACTTAGGTGGTGTTTTAGTTCATTTGCATGCGTTCAAATTATGTAATCCATTATAAGGTGATTCTAGTATAAAAGGTAAACGAATTCAAGTAGGGAGTACTTATGAATGGTCCTTAGCACTATGCTATGTTCCAAGAGTGTAAAGAATGTGAGAAGGCTTGTGATTAAATCAACCCGGAGACCTTATGTTTGCTAACCTTTCCTTGTGTCCTCTTAGCCGGGTGTAAGTGTAAACAAGGATGTGATAGTGTTCTTTCTTAGTATTGCTCACGGGGAGAGAGAGAAAGAGGAATACAGTGTGTGTTTGAGTTTGTGTTTGTGAACTAAAGGAAATGAGGTTGCACTAGATATACTAGTGTTAGGATCAAGGTGGTTTATAGTTTAGCTAAACACTCCATTGTTTTGAAGCTAGCCGATTACAAGCTTTAATGGTTAGAGGATAGTATAGTTTGTCTTGTTTAGGAGACTTAGCTAATGTATGTATACACTATCATAGGGAATCGGTTTGTATAATCCTTGGGGAACCATAGTATAATGTTTTAATTACAAGGGAAATATACAAGCTTAACAAGTGGTTATAAATGTGTTAACTTAGCTTAGGATTCGATTATCCATGCTACTTGGTGAGGTGTTCGTTTGTTGTAGAGGGAGAAGGAGAGTACAAATATCTTTGGAACTTGATACTATAGCATGAAGATATTTGGGTGGGACGTGTATGAGTTTTCCTCCAAAGAAAAATGGATTTGCTTGATTTGGTACAATTAATCGTCGGGTATAGACTCAAAAAGGGATCCAAGGTTAACATTGTTTGATAACTTGTTCATGTATAGGCTTAGTTTAGTTCTTGGTGTAGTTATATATACACGAACACATAATATGTTGTGTTAGTGGGTTTCAATAGTTCGTCTAGTGTGATTTTATGTGTATTAAGGTGTCGTATGAATATTATTTGTGATATTAGTTCGATATAAAACAAGTCATGATAATTTGTTTAAGTGTCTCGTGTTTAAGTATTATATACGTACGTTCTAGTCCATCTTGGTACGTAATAATTTGGATAATTACTAAATATTATGTATAATAATTAATAAAGATCAAGCTCTTTAAGTTGTGTCCAAAGACACTAAAATGAAATAAAGTGGTAACTCCAAAGTTAAACTGTTAAGTTTTACGTATGATACGTAAATAATTAAATATATATAGAGATATGATCACTCATGCAAAGGTGGTAGAATAAAATATAAGGATCTGGGAAATAATAATGAACTGGCGACGTGTCAAAGAGGTCAAAAATCAGAAAGGCTACAGCCCCTACCCATTATTAAAGCTTTGTCCTCAAAGCTTAGAATGAAGTCATTTGTCCAGCGAACAAATGAGGATACTTTTTCTTGAACGAGTCTTCTCGCTCCCATGTGAACTCAGGTCCTCTCTTAGAGTTCCGTCGTAGTTTGACTAACGGTATACGACTGTGTTTCAGTTTCTTGACTTCTCTCTCTATAATCTCTATAGGTTCTTCTATGAATTGGAGAGTATCATCAAAATGAACTCCCTCTAATGGTATGGCTATAGGTTCTTTAGCATAGCCTTTCTTCAAGTTTGACACGTGGAAAGTAGGGTGCACACGGCTCAATTTCTTTGGCAACGGTACGCCACTTCCCCAATTCTTGCTATCACCTTGAATGGTACGACATAACATGGGTTTAGTTTCTCGCGAGTACCGAAACGTACAACTCCTTTCCAGGGTGATACCTTGAGCATCACGCGATCCCCTACTTCAAATTCCATGGGCTTATGCTTTAGGTCCACGTAACTCTTTCGTCTATCACGTGCATCCTGTATCCTTTGTTTGATCTGAAAGATCTTTTCTACAGTTTCTTGGATCACTTCGGGTCCAGTAAGTGGAGATTCCTCCTCTACTACCCAACACACGGGTGATCAACATTTACGGTCATAAAATGCCTCAAAAGGTGTAGCCTTTATGCTAGTATGGTAAATTGTATGAGAATTCAGCTAGTGGTAAGTGTTTCACCAATCCTTTTCCAAAATCAATAAGACATGCCCGAAGCATATCTTCCAGGTGGATTGTTCTTTCACTTTTCCCATCAGTCTGGGGATGATAGGCAGTGCTGATGTCTAACTTCGTACCCAAGGACTTTTGGAATGCCTTCCAGAAATTTAACGTGAAACGACTGTCTCAATCATAAATGATTGAAACAGGTATTCCATGTCTTGTGACAAATTCCTTGAGGTACAGCCTTGCTAGTCTATCTATGGATTCGTTCTCTCTTATTGGTAGAAAGTGGGCTGACTTAGTGAGTCGGTCAACGATTACCCAGATAGTATCATACCCTTCCGCAGATGGTGGAAGTTTGGTGATAAAATCCATGATGATATTATCCCATTTCCACTTTGGTATCTTAAGTTGCATTAATAGGCCTGATGGTCGTTGGTGCTCTGCCTTGACTCTAGATCAAGTCATATATCTTTTGACATAATTTGCTCTGTCTGCCTTCATGTTTGGCCACAAATGGCCCAAAAAGTCACACCCCATATTTAATATTTCGGCTTATATTTGTTTTGTCCTTATGTTTCATCGAATGACACTTTCGGCCCAAGTAGTAAATACTTTTATTAATTGCAAATAATTACGTTTTCGGTCCTCCAACTTGGTCACGTTTTCATTTAGTGCACGAAAAGCTTCCTTAAATTAATCTAGGGCTAGTTTTAATTTCATGACGTGGCAAAGTTAGTCCCTAAGGTTTGTAATATGTTACATTTGTCACGAAAAGGTTTCTTAACCTACCCTTAGCTTTCGATAATTACAAGTTTAGCCCTTTTGATATATTCTTACATTTATGGCCCAAATAACTTTCTATATCTAGCCGACTAGCCCTATGTTTCGATAAGTTTCAAAACAACCCTTTAAGGTCTCGAAAAGAATTAAAACCCAACCTAGCGCTTTGGTATCATTACGAAAATGTCAAAATGGTCCTTATAGTTTTGAAACTCGCGTTTTAAATTATTTAGAGCATGAAAATGTCAAAATGGTCCTTATAATTTTGACCAAAATGGTCCTCCGATTTCCAACATTTTTTAGGAACAAAAATATATCTTATGTTTATCATTTGGTTAACTTAATGTTTTAACAAGTCAATTTAAGTCAACTAAACCATAAATGATCAGACTTGGGTCTCGGTTCCATCAAATAGGCTTCATGGGCCTCACTGGGCCACGTTTAACATAGTTTAATCCCATTAGTATTTTTAAGGGTCCAAGTACATGTTTATTAGTTTCTTAAGCCTCTAATTTACTTTATAAGCTTACGTGAGCTTATAGCTCATTTTTGTGAAGTCTCAAAAACAAGCCGAGGCTTAAGGCTCTTGTGGTTTCTCTCGTGGGCTTTGTTTAATGGTCTAATAAGCCCACAAATGTTTAAGGTGTTGCCATAAGGCATCCTTGTAGCTCCAAAGTGTAACTAGGGTTACCATTTATTCATGCATACATTATTACAACATGTTTTACGTTTGGTTTCACATTTTAAAGCGTTCACATGAGTCTTAAGGGTCATGCACGACCTAGCCATCGAGTTTCACGTACGTACACTTATGTTAACACGTTATAATTTAGGTTCCATGAACTTAGGTGGTGTTTTAGTTCATTTGCATGCATTCAAATTACGTAATCCATTATTAGGTGATTCTAGTATAAAAGGTAAACGAATTCGAGTAGGTTGTACTTATGAATGGTCCTTAGCACTATGCTATGTTCAAGGAGTGTAAAGAATGTGAAAAGGCTTGTGATTAAATCAACCCGGAGACCTTGTGTTTGCTTATAACCTTTCCTTGTGTCCACTTAGCCGAGTGTAAGTGTAAACAAGGATGTTATGGTGTTCTTTCTTATTATTGCTCATGGTGAGAGAGAGAAAGAGGAATAGAGTGCGTGTTTGAGTTTGTGTTGATCCCAAACTTAGATCGATTTAGCTTTATGTATACGAGATTAGATCAAGTAATACACTTAGAGAAACCTTTGTATATGTATATGACAATCTAAGTGTTATGCGGAATTAACACTTAAACAAGAACACACAAGATGTAAACAAACTTTCACTTTGATTAATGATATCAAACATGCTTATAATGAAAGTGTTAACGTATGGAAAACTTATTTGAACAATAACCTAAAGGTCTTCTTTTATAGACATAAGAAGCCTTGTACAATAATCTACGTATCAACTATTCTAGGTAAAGATAAATATAGAAAATACATTGTTGTTCCTATCTTTACTAGAAGTAATCTAGAATACAATAAACGCGTAGAGTATATCCTTCCATCAGTGCTTGTCTTCAATGTATCAACGTTTGACTTTGTCTTGTCAACGCTTGATTTGTCAGCGTTTGTTTTACTCCTGTCAACGCTTGTCTTACTCTTGTCAGCGCTCAAGTAGACTGGCTATAATTTATTCCCAACAATCCTCCCCTAAACTTGATATCTACTCTAGGGATCAAGTTTCTGAATAAACATTAAGAACTAGGAGGAATCTTACAAACCTTCTCATATTGGTAATAAATAAATCTGATCAAATCTTTTGCCACGTCACTTGAATAATCAATTTCCAGCTGTGATTTCTTCATCTTCTCCAAGACATCCTTGGACATGAAATACTGACCATCTACAAGTAGATACTCAACAAACTTTGTAGAACTCAAATAATAAACACCAACAGCTGAATACAATCTCCATTGAAGACTACTGAGATCATCTTCAAGATCCTTCCAAATAGCAGGATCCTTATCTTTTGGTCCACACATTCTTTTGAATGTTGACCATAGTTTTATTCCATTTACTGAAGTGGGGCCTTCAGTCTCATACTTGGCCTCTAACAACGTCCATAGGTCTACCAAGTCTTCTTTGTCAAAACTTGCAAACAAAGATATAAGGGTGGTAAAAGTGTGAACCTCTTTTCCATACCTGCCAATCTTCCAAAACCCACATTCATCTTCATCATAGCTTATAATAGGGTTTCTGGAATCAAGTGGTAACACTTGTACCATATCTGAAGCTTCTAATGGTGAGAGCTTGAGGCTCTTTCTTATAACAGCTTCACTTGGATGTAATGGATCCATATCTTCGGGAAACTCAAGAGGGACTCCCTTTTTCACTGGTCTGGGAACAAACATTGCCTTCTTAAGCTCCATTTCCTCTGCAAGTTCTTCTTTTCTTTCATCAGAAAGAAGTCTTAGAGTGTTTTCTTCCTGCACTCTAACCCAAATGGGATAAGCTCTACACTCCAACTCTTCAAATGTCAATCCATTCAATTTCTTATAAGTCCACCCTGTTCCATGACATCTGAGCAGCATGAAGTACAACTCCTTTCTATCCCTTTTCAGATTTGAGAGAACATTGCTTGCTTTGTGTTTCAGAATGACCTTGCAATCCTTTTGTACTCTGAGAAGAATCTCCAAACCCCATATCTGATCTGAAATGGTCAAATGTGGATTCTCTATACACCTATCTTCCCAGGCATGGTACATCTGAACAACCTCTGGCATATCAAAATCAACCTGCAATTTCAGCTCATTCAACTTCTCTTTTGCCAATTCATCACCATACTCAAGTCTTTCTGGTTGTTCTATGATCATAACACTTGAGTCTGAACTAGCTTCATCACTTCCTTCTTGCTCTTCTGAAGTGACAACAAAAGGTGATTCTCCCACCTTCTTTCTTTCTTGTTCCACAATTTGTGCAGCCAACCTTCTATCAAATTCAATTTGTGCTGCATTCTTTGGAACAACTTCTTCTACCATAATACCCTTACCCTTATCTAATGGATCAACTGTTGGTAAGGTAGATGGTAATACCTGTGAAGAAACCTCTTTGATGATGGATGATGACTGGAATACATCAACCTCATTTGCAGGTTTGTCAACGCCCAATTCTGCTTTGTCAGCGCCCAAGATACTCATGTCAGCGTTCAAATTCTGCTTGTCAACGCTCAAATTACCTGTCTCAACGCCTCTTGCAATTTCCTCCAACATGGCTGTAAATGACAAATTTAAGTTTGTAGGAGCAACTAGAGACGTATAAAAACTTGTCTGTTTCTTCAAACTTGTTAGGGCCTCAGCAACATCCAAAGATTGCCCATCATGAGAGCCCTTATCACTCACATTTATTTGTTCATCCTCCCCTTTGGAAGATTCCTCCATCCCTCTCCTTGTGTTAGCATTTTCCAAGATAACAATCCTCTCCCTCAATTGCTTGAGTTCAAGGCCCTGTGTGCTGACAACTTGTACCAAGTCTGCATTTTGCTTTTGCAAGCTCATACAGACAACCGTCAATTCCATTAGGGTCATTGGTTCCAATCTGCCCTCTTCTAAAATGGGTATTTGACCTCCCAAGTTAGATTTATTGGGTATGGATGAGGTCTTAATGATGGTAGGACTGTCTTGGCCAGCTTCTAAGCCAGAACCAATAGTCCCAGCCTCATCCATAACACCAACCACACTTGTGGTGGTGGTTCTCTCTGCTGCATGGCTAGGACCACTAGAGGAGAACACTCCAGTAGTCCTTTGGCGTTTTTGTAACCTATATTGTGTTGGGGGAGAAGAAGATGTAGATTGGGTGGATGTGGGTTGGTTAAGGGGTGTTTGGGTCTGTGAAGGATTTGTGTCAACGTTTGAAATAGGCACATCAACGCCAACAGTTAATGTGTCAACGTCGAAGAGTTCTTGGTCAATTTGCATATGTTGTGGTGAAGGTAAAGGTTCAGGGATTGGGTCAAGTTGAGGTTGGGGGTCTGGTTGGGGTTGTGATGCTTCAATGACAACAATCATAGCTGGGGTTAGGGGTAGGTCACGATGTGGGGGTGAGTTCATCTTCATAAAAATTGCTTTCTTTTGCACAGGGATCTCATAAAAATCATCATGATCCCTTGTGTAGTAACCTTGGACATCAAAAACCATTTGTAAAAATCTAGGATAAGCTAAAGTCATTTTGTTCCCTTTATTTTTACACATGCCCTAAAAAATCATTTTGGAATAATTAAATTTTTGCCCAGTAGCAATACACACAATAGCACTAGCAATAGATCTATTGATCTCATTGTGTGCAGTGCACTTGGGACTCAAAAATTGTAAGAGGACATGTATTAGGTACTTCCAGGCTGGGGGAAACTCCTGTTTATGATATTTATTTAAAGTTCCTTGAGCAGGAAAAGGATATCCCAAAGCCCTTAGTCCTTGTTCTATTTCACTAATGGGAAGGGTGGTTATACCATCAGCATCATCAAGATGCAAAGCTTGGCGTACCAAAGCTTCAATAACCACCCATGTTCTCCCATGAACAATAGAAGATAATGTAGTCACTCTATTAACTGTTGAGGAACTAACAGTGTTCCAAAACTGTTTAATATGTGTGACAGGAATGAGTGGAGCATGAGAAAGAGCATACCTAAAAGGGGATGCGTTAAAATACGCCACCATTTGTGTGTATTGGGGAAACAGAGTATCATCAGCTTCAAGATACGCGATCATGTTGTGTTGACTTCTGAATCCTAACTCCAAATCACTTGGTATGGATTTTGGTGCCATTGTTGAAAGCTGTTTGAATGATTGATAAAGATGAAGTTTATAGGAGAAAATTGTGTTAGACAAGAATAATAGGTACCCTGTTTAAAATAGGAGCCAAATATATAGGAGAAGAAAATGCATGTGATTGGCCCAAAAATAGGCAAGTATTTTCAAAATGCAATCATGAAAATATTGAAAAAGAATAAGTTTATCTCATGCATTAAATGAAAGTTATCAGCTCCCAAAATTATGGCCTAAAAATATGTCAAAAAGTAACAACTGGGTAGGTCCCATTGAGTGTCAATGGTCAAAATAACCTATCAACGCCCAACGGCTATATTCATGTCAACGTTTGCCAAAGCCATGTCAGCGTCCAAAAATAAAAATGTTTAAAAATGAAAAATGACCTTAACAAAGTAATTTATCCTAGAGAAGATAACCAAAAAGTTGATAATTATTATAGGGCGGCAAGCACTGTCCAGTTATGCACACTTGCTTATGCAAGATAGACATAACAGTCCTCTAGTGTCCCTTGCTAACCAAAACTCTTAACAACTAAGTTACCTTATAAAATCCATTGTTACTCCCAGGTAAAACCCATGATAAAATCATTCCCAAGTCTCCCAGCAGACCACAACCAATTCTAGGCCAAAAATGTCTTGGCAGCATGCATAGTATATCAACTTTGCATGCTACAGTGCCTCATGATTTAGTAAAACTAACTCATAATCACCTGTGGACACAATCTAGAATTGTGATAAGAGTATCATATGGATACCCAAACATCCTAAAGGTTCCTAAAACCTCCCCTTAAACTATGATACATATGTTGCTGAAAATATGCATGAACATAAAAATTTTATGTCAAGATAGGAATTAAAAATTCCAACCATCATCCATAAATAAAAACATGTCCAAATGCTTCTCCAATGATCCATAAGCAACTCTGTATCCAATGGTATATTGTTAACACCACCTGCACATTTAGATTGAAAACCACAAAACTAACATTGTTGCTGACAACGCCCCGATAACACTTGACAGCGTTGAGGGAAGCTTTGTCAGCGTTAGACAAATATATTGCTGGCAACGTCACAAAAACACTTATCAGCGTTCAAGCAACCTTTGTCAGTGTTAGAAAAATATAATGGAAAATCTAAATCATCAAAAAGACCAATAACAATGCATTATCCTGTACATACTTTTACAAAAAGACTCCAAAACACATATTATGTGAGATTGATCATCCCAATACTTGTTACCAAGTATTGAAACCTCCCAGCATCAAAAGGTTTAGTTAGTAAATCTGACACATTCTCTTTTGTGTCAACCCTATCTGGTTGTATTAAACCCTTTTCAAAACAATCTCTTATAAAATGGTGTCTAATTTCTATGTGTTTAGTTTTAGAATGATGTACAGGATTCTTAATAATGCATAATGTGTTGTTATTGTCAACAAATATCTTGGTATGCATGAAATTATACCCATACTCCAATAGCTGGTTCTGAATCCACAAAACTTGTCCACAACAAGCAGCTGCAGCCACATACTCTGCTTCAGTTGTAGAATAAGCCACCACTGTTTGTTTCTTGCATTGCCAAGATATTAACCTGCTCCCAAGAAACTGACATCCACAAGTTGTGGATTTTCTATCAAACTTATCACCTCTATAGTCACTGTTTGAATATGCAATCAGCTCCAATGGTGAATCCTTTGGGTACCACAAGCCAAGACTAGGATAGCATCTTAGGTACCTAAAGATCCTCTTGACAGCATAAAGGTGACATTCTTTGGAAGTCACTTGATGGCGTGCACAAGCACACACAGCAAACATGATGTCAGGTCTAGAGGCTATGAGATACATCAATGAACCAATCATTGATCTATAATGCCTGACATCAACATCCTTTCCATCTCCAATCTTTCCCCAAGGGTGTTCTCTATCCATGGGAGTAGTAGCCCTCTTTTCATGTGGAGAAAAGCCAAACTTCTTCAAGATCTCTGCCACATATTTATCCTGGGAGATGAAGATACCATCTTCTTTCTGCTGAACTTATAAACCAAGAAAGAAGTTCATCTCCCCCATAGCACTCATCTTGAATTTGTCTGTCATAAGCTTGGAGAAATCCTCACTCATCTTTGGATCAGTAGACCCAAAAATGATGTCATCAACATAGACCTGAACAAGCAACACATCCTTACCTTTCTTCTTTGTAAATAGTGTCTGATCTATGGTGTCCCTCTTGAATCCATTGTCCACCAGATAAGTAGATAAAGTATCATACCATGCTCTTGGGGCTTGATGAAGTCCATACATAGCCTTCTTGACTCTATACACCTTGTCTGGATTCTCTAGATCCTCAAAACCAAGAGGTTGCATCACATATACCTCCTCAACAATTGTTCCATAGAGGAAGGCACTCTTGACATCTATTTGATAGACAGTGAAGCCCATGCAGGATGCATAGGCTAAAAAGATCCTGATAGCTTCAATCCTTGCAACTCGTACAAAGACCTCCTCATAGTCTATCCCCTCCTCTTGTGTATATCCCTGAGCCACTAATCTTGCCTTGTTTCTGACCATAATACCTCTTTCATCTCTCTTGTTTCTTAGAACCCATCTTGTCCCTATAGGTCTGACATATCTGGGACAATCAACCAGCTCCCAAACATCCTGAATTGCAAATTGGTGAAGCTCATCCTGCATTGCTTCCACCCAACTTGGTTCTTTGAGAGCATCAAATATCTTCTTGGGTTCCTGTTGTGACAGAAAACAGGCAAACAAACATGCTTGCACAAGAGGGGTATCAATCTTCTTGTGAATATTAGCAATAAATCCACCAAGACCTTGATGAGATCTTCTAGTCCGAACATGAGTCATAATATCACCAATGATTTGAGAAGTGGGGTGATTCTTCATAGTAGAAGTGAGAACTCCTCCTTCAAAAAGTCTGGTGTTTTCAATCTCATTCTCCAAGTTGCCAATATCTTCTTCTTCAGACTCTCTTTCATCAACATGAGGATGAACCTCTTCCTATAAATTGGAAGGTTCACCCTGTTCAAAAGTAGAGGAGAAAAGATGTGCAAAAGTGTTGTCAATGCCTGAACCTTGGTTGTCAGCGTGTGGGCTAACAACGCTTAAACTGTTGTTGTCAACGTCTGAGCCATCAACGTCTGAATTGGTCTTGTCAGTGCTAGATTTGCCTTTGTCGGCGCCTGAAGGACCATGCATGTTGTTATCTGGTGGTACTTGGGGAGCACCATTATATTTTCCAGCAGCAGCAAAAGCATCTGTCCATATGGGAATTGTGACATACTCTTGTATAGGAGATGACTTTTCTGCTTGTGATCCAACCTTTTCATGAACCTGTGTACCTGAAACATCAACAACTTGTTCTTCCACAACACTTGAAGTTACCTTCTGTAACACCCCATTTTGATAATGGAATGTCATGCGTAATTATGGCGTGTCATCAAAGCATACAAGGATAAATGTCTAAAACATTACATGACCATAGGGTAAACCGTAATCAAACATCGGTTCCCAAACATAAGCCCAAAACATAATAAAGAAAAGGAAATGAATGAAAGACTAAACAAGCATAAGTATATGAAGGCAAAAAGGAAAAGAAGTCTCTAGCAGCTTCCATCCTATGCACGTCCTCCAAATGCTCGAGTCTTTCCTAGGGTACCTGCCGTTTTGGGACATGGAAAGGAAAGTAACGGCTGAGCAAAACGCTCAGTGCACGGATATAGACATAGTATGAATGACTAAGCATAATAAAGACTTAATAGCAGCGGAAATGTATAAGTCCTGGAAAACCTGGAACATGTTCATAAAACCGGTTTCATAGTTTGAAAAGCCTTATGTTTATCTTATGAAAACTGTTTAACATATTTTACCATTAGCCAATATAGGTCATGAAAATCCACCGTGCATGAATACTTGGAGGGGTGACCTCATCATGCAAATTTGAGGGGCTGCCTCTAATTTAATATACTGGTTTTGGGTAGGAGGTATCAGCTCCTTGTGAAGGATGCAAGGCACACACCACATTCACCATGAAATCCTGACTAAAAACATGTAACTAGGATGCACCCATACGCCCCACATGATAAATATAAATAAATGGCCAAAAGCTGAAGGGACGCCACGAGCAATCACTCCGCCGTGGTGAAGTCATAACATCAGTGCCTCTAATGTTATGGTTATGGTACCTCCATAACTAGGTGAAACTGGTCATGCATGTATATGGCTATAGGTATTCTGATTAAACATAAGCAATTCAAAAACATATAAAACAAATACTGGGAAAAACAGTTGGCTGCATACGGGGAATCCTAATAAGGAAAGAATGTCCATACTGAAAGGACGGGAATCCGTACCTTATGTCCAGTGAACGAAGAAGATGAACTGAGAGGAATCCTACTTCCGTATCACTAATGCTACATAAATACATACATGAATAAGTATCTGCTTACTAAATACGTAACTGGTTTTATGTCATGTCTTAGCTTATTTTATATGTTCTTATCATGTTTTACTGTTTAAAGCCTTAAACTGTATTTATCTTACATTCTGTTTACTCTGATTAAGTATTTCGGGTATTTCATGTGTTATTATACTTACTGTGTAATAATAAGTAACTTTCCAAAAAAAATAGCAGGTTTCCTAAAATAGAAAGTTACCAAAAATAGAAAGTTTCCAAAAATAGAAAGTTTCCAAAAATAGAAAGTTTCCAATAATTGAAAGTTTCCAAAAATAGAAAGTTTCCGAAAATAGAAAGTTTCCAAAAATAGAAAGTTTCCAAAAATAGAATTACTGGTTAAAATAGATAAGTTTCTAAAAATAGAAAGTTTCCATAAATAGATCAGCTGCCTTAATTAAATAAGTTTCCATAAATAGATTAGCTGCCTGAAATAAATAAGTTTCTAAGAAATAGAAAGAATCCATAAATAGATTAGCTGCCTTATTTAATTAAGTTTCTAAAAATAGAAAGTTTCCATAATTAGAAATAAGCTGGTTAAATAAGCTAAGTATATAAGCCTAAGTGTTTCCATGATTATTTTCTAAGTCATAAGATATAAGGTATAGTTTATTAATTATTTCATGTAATTAAAATAGACTATAGGTTAAAATATTTAATTAAAGTATAACATGTTTTTAATTAAATAAAGTTAAATACTTAGGTTAAACATGTATTATTATTTATTAATAATATAACCTAAGTCGTGTTAATTAATTAATTATAACCATGGTTTTTAAAAAATTAATTAATTATAAGTCTAAAATATAAAAATACATAGGTTAACAATTTCATGATTTTAATAATTAAAATAACCTAAGTCATGTTATTAAATTAATCATGTCATGTTATTAATTTAATTTTAACATAAGATCATAAAAATAAAAATCTAAACATACACCGTGAACCGGATCTTGACTAAGAACCATGAACCGGACATGAAATCGACACCATACCCCGAACCACTTCGGGGTTCCCTTTGGTTTGCTGCTGCCGTGGGACCCACATCACCAAACCGGGACCCTGAGGTCTCGGTGGTGGTCCATGTGCCAAGCCGAGACCCCTTAGGGGTTCGGTTTAGGCGTCGGCTAGACAAACACCCCTAAAAACCCTTGTTTTGATCTACCCCATAATCATAAACATGTTAGATCTATGTTTTTAATTAGGTTTTTAAAAACATCATGTTCTTATTTAATTTTTAAATCCAAAACAAAAGAAAAAGGATTAAAAAGGTATACCGAATACGTGGATCGATCAAGGATGAACACACACGAACTCTTGCATAAATTCCAAGATCAAAATCAACCCGAACACCCTTCCATGGTGTTTTATGGGTGGTGGCCAAAAGAGGAACAAAGGAAGAAGGAAGAAATCTTTTTAGGGTTTTTGTAATTTTTCTTGTTTTGTAAAAATGACACAAGATTTCTCATTTTTCTTGTTTAGTAAAATTGATGGGCTAAGCCCATTTCCTTCCTAATTTCGTGGTATATGGGGCCCACATAGGGTAACCCAATCATTTTCCGTGTCTATTTAATAAGTGTGTTCTCGTGTTCGTGTTTTACGTGTTTGTTCGTGTTTATTTGTGTTCGCGTTTTGTGTGTTCTCGTTAAATAATTACCGTGACCTAATATATTTATTTACGCTTGTAATATATATATATATATAATTAATAATAGTTCGTGATTTAATTACGTTCGTGATTTCATGATTAATTATTGTCAAATAATTATTGCGTGTTCGTGCGTAGTAAATACTTATCGTGTACTAACACGTACGTAATACGTAATATCCTAACACGTAAACGTAATCGTACTATAAAAGGAAAGTTTTAATCTAGTACGTACGATCTTAAGGGTACTATTCATGGTAAAAGCATGCGGGTTTTACAACTCTTCCCCCCTAAAAAGAATAATTCGTCCCCGAATTATAGATAACGTAACTGAAAGAGAAACATACCCGAATTAAACTGAGAGGGTATGTAAGATTAATGAACGTACAGGTGACATGGTAGAAGGAACGTGGAACGTGACATGTCTTGAAAGGACATGGAACGTGACGTGACTGAAAGGACATATCTAACTGATGAGAGAAAACGGCTAAAAGTCCAGATGAACTTGTCCGTTTCCAAGTGGCCTCCCTCTTGGAACGGTTCCTTCAGAAGATCTTGACACTAATGATAAATCTTGGTCCTCCTGACCTTGACTTGGAATACGAAGAAATTCTTGGTTATCAACGGAAGGTAGATCCCCTAAATTCGATCGAGGAAAATAAGAGTTAACGTGCTAGGGTAACTGAAACGTTACGATGCAAGACAATCTGACTTAACTGATAACTAGAAACGATGCGCGAGACATAAAGAAACGTAGTACGTGAAAAATTTTGAACGTGATACGTGAAAAATTTTGAACGTGCTACGTGGAGATATGGCGAGTGTAGTATGAGTAAACATATCGTGATCCATGATACGTGTAACATATCTTGATCATGATATGAGGAACGTGGATAGATATCGTGATCATAGAATACAATGGCGGTAACGCCAAACGCTACAAGGTGAGACGTGGAATATGACGTGAAACGTCTATCTGATGATGGAGAGTTATACTGAACTTGGGTCTGGTCTCTCAAGTTCTTGCAAAACTTCCCAGAACGAAATGAACGTAAAATCGTAAGCCCAGATACGATCATGAACGTGAATAGTGTCATGAACGCGAGCGTGAAAGCAAGTCGTGAAATTTGAACAAGGATGTGAAGTAAATTAGAAGCACAATTATGAATATTTGTCTTTCCCGATAATTGAGGGATTGCCAAGTGATCGGATGAGCCTTGGCTGGAACATGTCCGATCAATCTGTTGGTTCTGAAATCCGTACGGATGTAAGGATTTTGCAGACTTGATCAAACTGTTGACAATAACCCAGATAGCATCATGCTTCTTCTGAGTTTGCTGAAATCTGGTAACTAAAATCCATGGAGATCTTGTCCCTTTTCGATTCACAATTTCATATGATGAAAACATCCCAGTCTGTTGGTGTCCTATCTTAACCTGTTTGTATGACAGGTATGAAGATATGAACGTAACTGTATCTTGCTTCATCGAACTTGATACATAGGAGTTTGCGAAACTCTGAGTCTATGAATCGAAACTTCTCTTAGCGTAGGATTTTCTAGAACACCTAATGTAGTGTAGGGTTCTCTCCTTTACGCATAAGCTGGGTGATGGTAAGATTAACCGTAGAAAGCCATGTGATTCAGCGTGTCACTGAAATCAAACAGAATTGATATTGGAAAAAAAATTTCCAGGGTAAAATTTCTCTTGTCATAGAATTTGCAATATAGTGTAGATATGGTCTTCCTGTTCTTCTCTAGGCTTAGAGGAAATTAGGTTATCCTTAATGAAAACGCGGATGGATTTGCTTATGAGTTCATGGAAACTCACTTTATTAAGTCCATAATGTTGTTGGAGCATTGATGAGACTAATTCAAAATCATAAATCTAGCATGACCGAGTCGTGCACGAATAGCAGTCATGGATATGTCCTGCTCTTTCACCCGTCACTATTGGCAGCATGATCATGAATCCGATCTTGTCAATACATGGAGGAGAGTAACGGTCGTAAATGGTGATTTGTTTAAAAAAATCGACGGTAGTCGACACATAATCTTATGTTACAGTCCTTCTCCTTGAAGGTTCTTCTGGAGTGTAAGGAACAATTTTGGAATAATCTGTTGGTTATGCGTAAAAGGACTTTAGTAGTCGTGTCGTACTGACCATTAGAAAATTTTAGCAATCATGGCTAACAAAGCACATGCTTGGGAAGCATAGATAATTTGTACAGATTTTCCTGATAGAAAATTAAGCTGAAAGTATTCAGGAGCCTGAACATTACTGTACATAATTATGAATCTTAGCATGGTGTGCTGTTCATAGTCCATAATTAAGATAAAATTCATCTCGTGTCTGTCCGAGGAAATGCGTTAGCAGCTTGGATCTCATCATTAAGCTAAAGGAAAACCTTTGTATACGTGGGAATACGAAAGGCGTCCTCCATGGTCCTGAATATATGAACAATGGTGAAAGAAATGAAAGTGACATCGGCAACGTGACAGTTCTCACTGATGCGCCGGTAATGGTATTGCAATTCTTGTGGCCTGATTAATACATGGCACAACAGAATGGATATACCCTTGGAGGGTACCCTGAATTTCTTAGAAATGTTCCATAGTTAGACGTGAGTCATGTGTCTTGACTCGTTTCTTGGAACTATAAGCATGACATATGTCTTTACTGGTGTCTTGACATGTGTCTTCAGGAGGTATACGTGAGACATGTGTCTTGACTAATGTCTTGACATGTGTCTTCAGAAAGTATACGTGAGACATGTGTCTTAACTGATGTCTTGACATGTGTCTCGAGACGTAAAATAATAGAACTACAATATTAGGTTATTATGCCAGACTTGGCGGATCGGTTGGACTACTGATCCTTTGTATGTCTGATCACGTCCGCGGCCGGAGCCTCGGTTGCGATTTCTGGGATAGTTCTGTCATAGTAGTGGTTACTATCGTACTGTCTGTCAGTTCCATGACGGTCATTCTCATGACCGTGATTCATGCAACTATTCAGCTCAGTGGCCGGCTGGTACCGGTTTGCACTCATATGGCTGAAAGGACAGCCGAATGACGTGTGACATGTAACTAAGAATTAGGGACAATGATTGATGGAAATCGCCTGATGGTGAAGCATCTTCTCGTCCAATTGCTTTGCTCCGACGCCTTTGTCTTCGTCTTGTAGGATCTCCAGGTTGTGAACAGCATCCGCATCTCGTAGCGTCTCCGAACGTCAGCAGCATCAACCTTTAGTAACATCTTCAAGTTATGAGCGGCATCAGCAATCTTGTAGAATATCAGCAATTGAAAATACGCCTGAGATGATTCAGAATCGACTAGCGAATACTCGTGAAGTATTGCAAGTGGAATACACATGGATTAAGGTACATGTAATACACATGGAATACGGTACATGGAGTACACGTGGAATGCACATGAAATGATCGGTATGGGGTCGATCATTTATCATGATTTAAGGAAAGTATATTGGTTAAACGGTTAGGAAAACCATCATGATAACCTGGCAATGCCAGTATATACCGCATTCTGGTTATATAGAAAGACGTTAAAGTGTGGTTACACCAAAATTCAAGATGCTTTGCCTGAAAGCATGATCAATGAAAACCAACCATGACATTCATGAAAGCAGAATTTACTGGAATCTTTCAATGTCTAGCCTGAGGGCATGATCGACATGATGAGAACATAATCAACATAAGGAGACTTAAGACATACTTAATCATGCAGATGAAATCCACATAAAAATCTTGGAATGAAATTAGCCATGAAGGAGTGTAAACATAATCAGCATGAAAACATACTTGACATAAAAACATAATAACTTATGAGGGGACATGAAAAAAATTTATGCCAATAACTCATGTGAAAAATTTTATGCATGAAAAACAGTGCATGAATGTATAATGTAGGTCATAAAAACCTTTATATGTGCGAGGGAACGCCTATGGGTCGGTTCCAAAACAAAAGACATGGCGAGGGGACGCCTATGGGTCGGTCCCAAAATTAAAAGTTTCGATAAAAGCACATGCGACTAAATAGGGCCAGTCCTGTACCAACCATTACTTAGTCATAATCCCTGCAACAATGATACATGAAACATAAATAAATGAAACTCATATGTCAAAACTTATAAGAAAAAAATTTTATGTGACTAATTATGAACTACTGGGGTTCAGTCCACATAGCCACAGTTCACGAGGAACATTATGCATGACACAATGACACATAACTAAATATGAATGACGGTTGTCCATCCATATTAGCAAAACAATATCGATGAAAACCTCAAGGTGCTGAAAACATCATGGTTAAAACAACAATGCGCTGAAAACATCAATACGTAGAATAACAGACGTTGGCTTAGGAAGCTCCTGGTGACTACCCACTAGTCACAGGTCGAGTTTTAGAGCCTACAGGTCGAAGCCTGGCTCTGATACCATAATTGTAACACCCCATTTTGATAATGGAATGTCACGCGTAATTATGGCGTGTCATCAAAGCATACAAGGATAAATGTCTAAAACATTACATGACCATAGGGTAAACCGGAATCAAACATCGGTTCCCAAACATAAGCCCAAAACATAATAAAGCAAAGGAAATGAATGAAAGACTAAACAAGCATAAGTATATGAAGGCAAAAAGGAAAAGAAGTCTCTAGCAGCTTCCATCCTATGCACGTCCTCCAAATGCTCGAGTCTTTCCTAGGGTACCTGCCGTTTTGGGACATGGAAAGGAAAGTAACGGCTGAGCAAAATGCTCAGTGCACGGATATAGACATAGTATGAATGACTAAGCATAATAAAGACTTAATAGCAGCGGAAATGTATAAGTCCTAAAAAACCTGGAACATGTTCATAAAACTAGTTTTATAGTTTGAAAATCCTTATGTTTATCTTATGAAAACTGTTTAACATATTTTACCATTAGCCAATATAGGTCATGAAAATCCACCGTGCATGAATACTTGGAGGGGTAACCTCATCATGCAAATTTGAGGGGTTGCCTCTAAATTAATATACTGGTTTTGGGTAGGAGGGATCAGCTCCTTGTGAAGGATGCAAGGCACACACCACATTCACCATGAAATCCTGACTGAAAACATGTAACTAGGATGCACCCATACGCCCCACATGATAAATATAAATAAATGGCCAAAAGCTGAAGGGACGCCACGAGCAATCACTCCGCCGTGGTGAAGTCATAACATTAGTGCCTCTAATGTTATGGTTATGGTACCTCCATAACTAGGTGAAACTGGTCATGCATGTATATGGCTATAGGTATTCTAATTAAACATAAGCAATTCAAAAACATATAAAACAAATACTGGGAAAAACAGTTGGCTGCATACGGGGAATCCTAATAAGGAAAGAATGTCCATACTGAAAGGACGGGAATCCGTACCTTATGTCCAGTGAATGAAGAAGATGAACTGAGAGGAATCCTACTTCCGTATCACTAATGCTACATAAATACATACATGAATAAGTATCTGCTTACTAAATACGTAACTGGTTTTATGTCATGTCTTAGCTTATTTTATATGTTCTTATCATGTTTTACTGTTTAAAGCCTTAAACTGTATTTATCTTACATTCTATTTACTCTGATTAAGTATTTCTGGTATTTCATGTGTTATTATACTTACTGTGTAATAATAAGTAACTTTCCAAAAAAATAGCAGGTTTCCTAAAATAGAAAGTTACCAAAAATAGAAAGTTTCCAAAAATAAAAAGTTTCCAAAAATAGAAAGTTTCCAAAAATAGAAAGTTACCAAAAATAGAAAGTTTCCAATAATAGAAAGTTTCCAAAAATAGAAAGTTTCCAAAAATAGAAAGTTTCCAAAATAGAATTACAGCTTAAAATAGATAAGTTTCTAAAAATAGAAAGTTTCCATAAATAGATCAGCTGCCTTAATTAAATAAGTTTCCATAAATAGATTAGCTGCCTGAAATAAATAAGTTTCTAAATAATAGAAAGATTCCATAAATAGATTAGCTGCCTTATTTAATTAAGTTTCTAAAAATAGAAAGTTTCCATAATTAGAAATAAGCTGGTTAAATAAGCTAAGTATATAAGCCTAAGTGTTTCCATGATTATTTTCTAAGTCGTAAGATATAAGGTATAGTTTATTAATTATTTCATGTAATTAAAATAAACTATAGGTTAAAATATTTAATTAAAGTATAACATGTTTTTAATTAAATAAAGTTAAATACTTAGGTTAAAACATGTATTATTATTTATTAATAATATAACCTAAGTCATGTTAATTAATTAATTATAACCATGGTTTTTAAATAATTAATTAATTATAAGTCTAAAATATAAAAATACTTAGGTTAATAATTTCATGATTTTAATAATTAAAATAACCTAAGTCATGTTATTAAATCAATCATGTCATGTTATTAATTTAATTTTAACATAAGATCATAAAAATAAAAATCTAAACATACACCGTGAACCGGATCTTGACTAAGAACCATGAACCAGACATGAAATCGACATCATACCCCGAACCACTTCGGGGTTCCCTTTGGTTTACTGCTGCCGTAGGACCCACATCACCAAACCGGGACCTTGAGGTCTCGGTGGTGGTCCATGTGCCAAGCCGAGACCCCTTAGGGGTTCGGTTTAGGCGTCGGCTAGACAAACACCCCTAAAAACCCTTGTTTTGATCTACCCCATAATCATAAACATGTTAGATCTATGTTTTTAATTAGGTTTTTAAAAACATCATGTTCTTATTTAATTTTTAAATCCAAAACAAAAGAAAAAGGATTAAAAAGGTATACCGAATACGTGGATCGATCAAGGATGAACACACACGAACTCTTGCATAAATTCCAAGATCAAAATCAACCCGAACACCCTTCCATGGTGTTTTATGGGTGGCGGCCAAAAGAGGAACAAAGGAAGAAGGAAGAAATCTTTTTAGGGTTTTTGTAATTTTTCTTGTTTTGTAAAAATGACACAAGATTTCTCCTTTTTCTTGTTTAGTAAAATTGATGGGCTAAGCCCATTTCCTTCCTAATTTCGTGGTATATGGGTCCCACATGGGGTAACCCGATCATTTTCCGTGTCTATTTAATAAGTGTGTTCTCGTGTTCGTGTTTTACGTGTTTGTTCGTGTTTATTTGTGTTCGCGTTTTGTGTGTTCTCGTTAAATAATTACCGTGACCTAATATATTTATTTACGCTCGTAATAAATATATATATATAATTAATAATAGTTCGTGATTTAATTACGTTCGTGATTTCATGATTAATTATTGTCAAATAATTTTTGCGTGTTCGTGCGTAGTAAATACTTATCGTGTACTAACACGTACGTAATACGTAATATCCTAACACGTAAACGTAATCGTACTATAAAAGGAAAGTTTTAATCTAGTACGTACGATCTTAAGGGTACTATTCATGGTAAAAGCATGCGGGTTTTACACCTTCACAATGTCTGGATTAGTGACAGGCATATAATTTAAAGTCCTAGATAAAGGTTCCAAGTCAAACAACCAATTTGGACCACTTTCAGGATCACTAGGTTTACTCTCTAAAAACCTAACATGTACTCTTTCAAGTATACGTTTTTCCTTTTTAAGATAAACCCTATAACCCTTGCTCTGCATTGAATACCCCATGAAATAGCCTTCATCACCTTTTTCACTAAATTTACCTAAGGCATCACTAGTATCTAAAACAATTACATGACAACCAAAAGGTCTGAGAAAACCAATATTAGGTTTTCTTCCCCAAAGTAACTCATAAGGTGTTTTGTTCTGTACTTTGTTGACCAATGCTCAATTTTGAACATAGCAAGTTGTATTAACAGCTTCAGCCCAAAAAGTGATAGGGAAATGAGCATCAGCCAACATGGTTCTTGCTGCTTCAATTAGGGTTCTATTTTTCCTCTCAGCAACCCCATTCTGCTGTGGGGTTCTGGCAACACTAAATTGCCTAGTAATTCCTTTCCTGGCACAAAAATCATCTAACACTTTATTCCTAAATTCACCACCATTATCACTCCTAAGCATTTTTACTTCATTACCAGTCTTCTTCTCAATCTGAGTGATAAAATCAATTAAAGTGTCAGCTGTATCACTCTTCATAGCTAAAAAGAAAGTCCAAGTAAACCTAGAAAAGTCATTTGTGATGACAAAGCAGTATGATTTACCATTCAAACTCTCTATATTGGTTGGACCAAATAGGTCCATATGAAGCAAGTGAAGAGGTCTAGTACTAGAGTGCACCTGTTTAGATTTGAATGAGACCTTGTGTTGCTTGCCTTTAAGACATGCAACACAAGAGTGGTCATTGTGGAAGGCCTTTTCAGGAAAACCATCAACCAAACCAAGTCTCACAAGCCTGTTTATATTCTTGAAATTTATGTGCCATAGTCTCCTGTGCCATAGATTACTTTCATCTACTGAAGCTTTAGCATAAAAGCATGACATATTGCTATTCATTCTAATCCCATTCAGATTCACATTATATATGTCTTTATGTCTAGATGTTCTATAGTCAATATATTTCTCATCAGGGATCTTATAATCCTTGCTTAACACCAAACATTCAGTATCAGTAAACAGAACTTTATTTTTGTTATCACAAACTTGTGATACACTAAAAAGATTGTAATCAAGTTCCTTTACCAAAAATACGTTCTCAAAACGCAAGTTCTTGGTGAGAAGTGTGCCTTTGCCTGTGATAGTACCATATCCGCCTCCAAAGTAAACCTTATCACCATCCTTAATGGGAGTGAAGTTAGTCAGATAATCTTCCTTCCCTGTCATGTGCCTTGAGCATCCACTGTCCCAATATCCATAATCATTGACCTGTTTTTGAATGCCCTGCACATAAAGAAAACAAGTTAGTTTTCTTTGGGAACCCAAGCCTTAGCAGACTTGGATTCATCTGGTTGTTCAACAAGAACAGACTTGGTTCTCATAACAACCCCTTGTTCATCCCTTTTTGGATGAAATACCCAGTTAACCCCAATAGGTTTTGTAATGACCTTTGAAATATAACTAAATCTATTACAAGTCATTGAAATCCCATTATCATTAGGGTTTTGATCTTTCTTTGGTCTCCATGTCAAGCTTGAAGAAGCTTTAGACCCCTTACCCTGTGGTTGCAAATATTTGGGTCTGGTCACGTTTCTGTCAGCGTTGGATTTGGTCTTGTCAACGCTGAAATTACCCTTGTCAGCATTGAACCTAGGGTTTGCTACAGAAACCCATTGCCTATTAGACCAAGTATTTGTCTTTTGAAATGGTCTTTGTCCATGAGTGTTAGACCCTCTACTGAAGAATGGGGCAGATCTAACAACTTGTGGACTTTGCTGCACACAAGGTTTGGGTCTGACAACGTTTGACTTTCTAACAACGTTGACTTCGGAAGCGTTGACACACTTATATGCTAAATGTGAAAAGCTACCACAAGTGTAACAGGCTTTCTTAGACACAACCCTAGGTCTAGAAGAGAAGAAGCTTGTTCCATCATTGCTAACTTGGCTTTTAGGTGACCTAGTATTCCTATACATTTCAGCATACTTGACACTAGGTTTTCTAACAGTGTTTGAGCCAAGGTCAACAGCCTTACCAGTGATTGGGTTTGTAACCTTAATAGGGGTTGACTCATTAGGACTTTCACATAATAATCCACCCTTAACAAATAAGGTAGGATTGGCTTTCTTCCATTCATTCAAGTCAGTCAACTTCTGTTGATACTCTTCAACTGGGGTAACAACTCTTGGTGGAGGAATGAATTCCTCCTCTTGGAGTTCTGGCAAACCAGTCCAAGATAGGTCCTTTTGTTGGACACGATAGAAGTCACCAACTGGTGGTGGAACCACAGAGTAGTCTTTCATCCCAATCCCAGTCATGTCCTTAGGATCCCTTTGTTTATTCACACATTCTCCTAGGGTTTGTGTGGCCCTATCAAATCTCTGAATTTTAAGGCCAACGTTATCTTTATTCTTAATGGCCTCATCTAACTTAGCCTGTAAATTACTATTAACCCTTTCCATGATGTTCCTAACATCATTACTAGCATCTAATTCATGTTTTAAGATATTTATTTTATCTTTTAAATCAAATTCCATTTTCTTGTATTCAGAAACTGTTTTCTCAGTTTGAGTGAGAGCTAATTGATAATTAGACAGTTTGCATCTCTCAGTACTCACATCATCTAATAACCTTAACACCTCTTTGTTAAGTTTCTCAGTATTTAACCTACAGCCCTTACTACAAAAAGCATCATCGTATACCTCATTATCTGATGAAGAGGAGGAGTGTGCCATGAGAGCATATTGAACATGCTCTTCTTCTTCAATTTCAGCAACCAAAGCTTTATCCTCTTCTACATCTTTAGCCAAATAGCTCCAATCCCATCCCATACCATCAATTCCTTGAACTGCAACCATAGCCTTAGGGTCCTGAGCCTTAACAAATTTGGCTTGAGGGTTTACCAGCATCAGATCTTCTAGGAGATCTGCATTCCTTCATGAAGTGCCCCATACGATGACAATTGTAGCATTCAACCTTGGATTTATCAAATCCAGTTGTATCCTTTGCATTGAAGGTCATCTTCTTCTTAAACCTTCTATTCCACATGTTTGATCTTATACTAGCAAGAGCCATGTTCCACTTGATATCCATTTCTTCCAAGTGCTCATCACTTATCTGCTCAAGGTTCTCATATGTAATCACCGAACCATTTGGAAAAGAAGCAATATAAGCACATACATTATCTAGGTCCAAACCAGCAGGTTTAACTCTTGGTGAGTCACTTTTGTATGTGTCGGCGTCTGAATAGGAGGCTTTGACAAGACATGTTCTAGCGTTGACACATGATGATCCAGTAACTGGATGCATGTAAGAGTCCTTCTGATCAAATTGGCCTTCACTATGTGAGAAGAAGGCCATGTTACTATTAGTTGACTTACTTCCATGCTCCAAAAGAGTTCATTCTCCAATAGCCTTAGTTTGTTGTAGATATCATCAAACGTGGAACTTTTGTGAGTGTTATTGGCAAGAATAGATCTTGCCTCAATCTTCCACGCATCACCAAGGCTTTTAAGAAACGTAGCATTAATGTCAACATCACCAAGCTGTGTCCCCATGAAGGACAGCTTGCTTGTAATGTCAAGAAGTCTGCTTCTCACACTGCTAAGCTTCTCATTAGGTTGAGCCTTGAAAACGGCATAATCATGCATGATTTGCTTCTTCTTTTCTTCCCTAGTATCTTCATTGCCACCATATGCAACTTCTAGAGCTGCCCAAAGGTCTTTAGCAGAATCATAACCTCTGTATTTATGCTGGTTCTCTTGTCCCAAAGAGACTTTCAGAATATTTAGGGTTTTCATATCAACCCTTCTTTTTGCTATGTCTTCAGCAGACACAGCTCTACCATCACCAGGTTTTTCTTTCTTATCTGCTTCTGGACATCCAGCAACAGCAGCTTTTGTAGCAATAGCAGCAGCAACCTTTTCAGCTCTATTGAATGTGTTTCCATATTCAATGATTTCCCAGAGAGTGTAGTCATAGATCCCCAGATATTGCTCAAAGTTGAATTTCCACAATTCAAAGTTGGTTGCATCAAGCATGGGAATCTTGATGTTTGGCAAGGTTGAGGAGGAAGAGGTTATTTCTGGATTTGACATGATGTTGTCTAGGGTTTTGAGAAAATTAGGGTTTTGGTGATTTTGGGGTTCTTGTGTTCTTTAAGATCAAAAGTTCCTCAACAAGCTCTGATACCACTTGTTGATCCCAAACTTAGATCGATTTAGCTTTATGTATACGAGATTAGATCAAGTAATACACTTAGAGAAACCTTTGTATATGTATATGACAATCTAAGTGTTATGCGGAATTAACACTTAAACAAGAACACACAAGATGTAAACAAACTTTCACTTTGATTAATGATATCAAACTTGCTTATAATGAAAGTGTTAACGTATGGAAAACTTATTTGAACAATAACCTAAAGGTCTTCTTTTATAGACATAAGAAGCCTTGTACAATAATCTACGTATCAACTATTCTAGGTAAAGATAAATATAGAAAATACATTGTTGTTCCTATCTTTACTAGAAGTAATCTAGAATACAATAAACGCGTAGAGTATATCCTTCCATCAGTGCTTGTCTTCAATGTATCAACGTTTGACTTTGTCTTGTCAACGCTTGATTTGCCAGCGTTTGTTTTACTCCTGTCAACGCTTGTCTTACTCTTGTCAGCGCTCAAGTAGACGGGCTATAATTTATTCCCAATAGTTTGTGTTTATGAACTAAAGGAATTGAGGTTGTACTAGATATACTAGTGTTAGGATCAAGGTGGTTTATAATTTAGCTAAACACTCCCGTTGTTTTGAAGCTAGTCGAGTACAAGCTTTAATGGTTAGAGGATAGTATAGTTTGTCTTGTTTAGGAGACTTAGCTAATGTATGTATACAGTATCATAGGGAATCAGTTTGTATAATCCTTGGGGAACCATAGTACAATGTTTTAATTACAAGGTAAATGTACAAGCTTAATAAGTTGTTAGAAATGTGGTGACTTAGCTTAGGATCAGATTATCCATGCTACTGGGTGAGGTGTTCGTTTGTTGTGGAGGGAGAAGGAGAGTACAAATATCTTGGGAACTTGATACTATAGCATGAAGATATTTGGGTGGGACGTGTAAGAGTTTTCCCCCAAAGAAAAATGGATTTGCTTGATTTGGTGCTATTAACCGTCGGGTATATACTCAAAAAGGGATCCAAGGTTAACTTTTTTTGATAACTTGTTCATGTATAGGCTTAGTTTAGTTCTTGGTGTAGTTATATATACACGAACACATAATACATTGTGTTATTGGGTTTCAATAGTTTGTCTAGTGTGATTTTATGTGTATTAATGTGTCGAATGAATATTATTTGTAATATTGGGTCGATAGAAAACAAGTCTTGATAATTTGTTTAAGTGTCTCGTGTTTAAATATTATATATGTACGTTCTAGTCCGTATTGGTATGTAATAATTTGGATAATCACTAAATATTATGTATATTAATTAATAATGATCAAGCTCTTCAAATTGTGTCCAAAGTGGTAACTCCAAAGTTAAACTGTTAAGTTTTACGTATGATACGTAAATATTTAAATATATACAGAGATATGAACACTCATGCAAAGGTGGTAAAATAAAATTAAAGGATCTGGGAAATAAATAATGAACTGGTGACGTGTCAAAGAGGTCAAAAATCAGAATGGTTACAAACACCGCTTTAGAAACTGAGTCAAAAAACAAATATACACGTTCCGAAAAGGGCCGACTTGGAAAACACCTTCAAAGTCAACCCAACCCGAGTCGGAGGCTACAACCACTACATCAAAATCATTTATCAATTTCAAACCATCCCTACGAATTTCTGATATTTTTTTGTAAAGGGTTTCCCCGGTAATTTTTATTATTCCAAAAAACAGTTATGTACAAAGGATGTAGGTGAATCATACATCTCCGCGCGTTACATAGGCAAACAACTTCCTACCAGGAAAAAAACACGGAAAATTACTACAAAGTCACATAAAACATAAATAAAACTAGTATTTCTTGCTTCCACGAACTCTTTATTCCAAGACTATCAACAATATTCTAGATGCCACCCGAAATATCATGATCATCATACATATCATCATTATATCGGTCATAGTCCTCGGCAGCATTCTTGTAATAATCATTCCATTGTTCCCACAGACTATTAGTCCCATATCTCATATCTGATGTTTTAGAAGCCAGCAAATTTGTCATATCATAGTCTACACGTTCAACTACATTGATAAGTTTGAAAACACTTATCTTTAATAAGCTAAAAACACTTAAAACACGGCCAATGATATCAGTCTATACTTTAAAATATCATAATTACGTGTGTATTTGGTGTTTATTGTTTTCAGGTAAAGCATATACATTTTCAAGCAAATACGTACTTAAACGGGATTTATCTGAAGAAAAGATGAAGAAAGAGACAAAATAAGACTATAAGGGCCAAAGTCGTTGATTTATGAAGACTCGAGGACTAGAAATATCATTCTCCAATGTTTCAAGGATTTAAGATGGCCTTTCATCAAAGTTTGTTAGGACCATTGTAATAGTTGAATGTAATAGGTAGACTAGGAGGTATGTAGTTCCTCCTGGTCCTAGTAGTAGTAGGAGCAAGTCGTGCTCCTGGTCCTGGTCGAAGTCAAACTTTATTATTTATTTATTATTCTGTTAGGATATGCATGAGATATGTTAGGAAAGGATATGCATATCAGTTTTACATGCTTTATTTAATGATGTATTAGGGTTTCCTTGTAGTATAAAAGGAACCTTAGGCAGAAGGGTTAGACAGACCTTGACCAAACGTAGTTCTAGTAATTATCAATATTAGAAATCCTTAGAAAGGATCAAGTCTTTATAGTTATTCTGTTCTTCTTTATTATATTTGTATTCTATATTCATATTGTGTATAGAGTCTCTCTGTGGATTGACTTGTGATTACAGAAGTCATTCACCGTTCCTGATAGGCTGCAAGATCTACATCTAGTAGACCCTACAAGTGGTATCAGAGCCTGGGAGGGTCTCTATACAAGAAGAATTAAGTTTTCTTATTACTGACAATTTTGTTTTATCATGTCTGCCTCAACTTCTACTCAAACAGGAGAAGATAGCACTCCTCAAATTGTGCAACCTCAGCAGATCGTTGCTACGGTTTCCAACACAAATGGTAAATTCCCTCTTCTGAAAAAGGATGAATATGATAACTGGGCAATGAAGATGGAATGGTGGATCACCAATACTGATCAAGATCTTTGGAAGATCATTCTGAATGGGAACAGCAGGAAGCTAACTGGAAGAGACAAGAATGGTAATATTACTCTTCTTGACCCTAAATCTCATGAAGAAATCATAGCTATTCAGAAGGAGGTCAAAGCAAAAACGATTTTGCTTCAATCTCTTCCTGAAGATCACATGGGTGACTTCTACCATTTGGATGATGCCAGAGATCTGGAATGGCATAAAAGCAAGGTTTGGTGGGAATGAGGAGTCAAAGAAAATGCGAAGATCCATGTTGAGAGATGAATTCACAGAATTCAAAATCTCAGAAACTGAAGGTTTACATCAAGGATATGACAGGTTCCAGAAGATATTGAGCCAATTGAATCAACTTCGGTCAAAGCCTGATGATGGTGATATTAATGCAAGGTTTCTTAAAGCCTTACCCTACTCATGGAATCAGGTGGTGATCTCTCTCAAAGCCAAAGGTGGGCTTGACTATCTCAACTTTGATGATCTATTTCATAAGCTCAGAACTTTTGAACCCCATGTGAGAGGATTTTCAAGTGACTCTTTTCCCACTCCTGCTAATTCTGCCTTTGTGAGTTCTGTGGCATCCAGTCCCATGTCATATGCTAGTAGCCCAAGCAATATTGTCTCCTCTCAACATACTTTTCAGCACACTTCTGCTCCTGATCCTACTGCCAAGTCTGGTAGTATGGTAGAAGCTGTTCTCCATTCTTTTGTGGCTGATGTTGATGCTCAACAACAACTTGCTTTTGATGACTTCAAACAGGTCGATAAACTTGACCTGGATGAAATGGATCTTAAATGGCAGATGGCCATGCTTACTCTTAGGGTTCACAAGTTTGAGAAGAAAGCAGGACGGAAATTTAATTACAACCCTCGGGAGCCAGCAAGATTCGACAGAAGCAAAGTTTGATGCTATAACTGCCAGCAACAAGGTCACTTTGCAAGGGAATGCCCTAGCAAGAATGACCAGGAGAAGAGCAGGTACTCGGCCTTTAAGGTTCAGGAGATAAAAGATGACAAGAAGGCATTGGTATCTGTTGACTCTATGGTCAACTGGAATGATCATCAGGCTTCTACCCTGGAATCAGCTGAGTCCTCGACTGACGTGTTTGCAATGATTGCTGGAAATCTCTCTGATGCAGAAGAAGCAGACGAGATTGCTCTTATGGGCATCTCATCTCAGGTACAACATTGTCCTCTTGGTTGTCATGATAAATACTCAGAATTGTTGTCCCAATTTAATGAAGTAAATGATCAAAATGATAAGTACTTTTTAGAGGTTCAAGCCTATAAGGCTTCTTTAAACACATTGGAACAACAAAAGAGGTGGCTACAAGATACTCAACGTGAGTATGAGGATAAAATCCGTATACTAAGCATCGATTTAGAAAACACAACAAATATGCTTAAATATATAGAAAAAGTAAGAGATGCCAGTATCAAAGAAAAAGAGGAGATGCAAGAAAAATTAGATGCCACAATGTTGAGATTTGAAAAATGGAAAAAGGCACCTAAAAATCTTTCAAAATTAATTGATAGTAGCATGTCTGGTAGAACTAAAAGAGGCTTAGGATTTGAAAAATATATTGATTCAGAAGATGTGTTTGATTTATCTTTTTCAAGTGTCTTTGATGCCGACAAAGAGGACGAGGGAAAACCTAGTTACAATAGGTTTAAACCAGCAGCAGAAATGCATGCTGTCCCTCCCCCTCTTACTGGAACTTTTATGCCCACTTCTTGGCATAATGACTTGGATGGATCACAGATGCATGAGTCCCCAAAAAGTTCTACTAATTCTAATGACTTTGTCTCGTGTAATTTCAGTGACAAAGCCAGTGACTCTGCATCAAGTGATTCAAGTGAAGGGTCAAGACCTATGAATTCTAAGTCGAATGATCATGCTGCTACTAGTGCTAGGATGTGTGAAGAAAGTGTTGCTGTTAAGTCGAGTGTGTCTGGTCCTAGTTTGTTGAGTCCTAGGAGGAATGTTACTCCTAGAATTGTGTGTAATAATGTAGGCAGTATGAAACAATATCATTCTAATAAGAGGTCGATTAAAACATGTTTTGTTTGTGGAAGTGCATTTCATTTAATTAAAAATTGTGATTTTTATGACACACATGCTTCTGTTAATCATGCATTTCCTGCTCCTGGTCCACCAGGAGCTGCCCCATGTACCTCTAGAAGACTCAATCCTAGTGCTCAATCGTTTTCTTCTTCTAGAAGGTCCTCTCCTTTAGTTTATGATAATTGGAGAAACATTGGATTACAAACCACTAGTAATTATTTTCAAAATTTTAATCCAGTTTATCCTCATAATTTGGACCACACGTATTTTGGTTTGGGAAGTTTGGGAACTGCTATTAAGCCCTCAGCAGGTTGTTCTTGGTCAAATAATAATACCCATATGATGCATTGGCAACCAAGGAACAACGGTGGATCTCATCAATCTTCTTGGCACTCTACTAAAGATCCACAAGGCAGACTCAAACCTGAAAAGGTTTGGGTCCCCTTAAGACACTAACTTTTGCATTTTTATTGTCTTGTTGTTGTAGGTTACTCCATACCAAGATCCTAGTCTAGGCATTGTTGATAGTGGTTGCTCCAGGAGCATGACAGGAAATAAAAGTCTTCTCTCTAACTTTGTACCATTTCATGGAGGCAAGGTCTATTTTGGTGGGGGTGAAGGCAGGATCACTGGCAAAGGAACGATTAAGACGCCTAATCTAAATTTTGAGTAGGTCTACTATGTGGAAGCACTTCAGCACTTCAACTTGATATCGGTCTCTCAGATTTGTGACAAGAAGCAGTTTGTTCTCTTCACCGATACTGATGCACTTGTGCTTTCCAAAGACTTTCAGCTTCCGGATGACTCACAAGTTCTGCTCAGAATCCCTAGAAGACACAATCTCTATAGCATCAAGTTGAATGAAGTCAACCCTACTGGTCAATTAGCGTGTCTGGTTGCTAAGGCCTCAGAAGATGAAGCCACTCAATGGCATAGAAGGATGGGGCATGTGAACTTCAAGACCATTCACAAACTTGTGAATCTGAACCTGGTCTCTGGTTTACCTCCCAAGTCGTTTAGAAATGATATAAATTGTATTGCTTGCAGCAAAGGCAAACAGCACAAAGCATCCTTCAATGCCATTACTGCTCTTAGTCTTATCACTGAACCATTGCAGCTACTACACATGGATTTATTTGGTCCTACTTCCATTAGAAGCATTGACCACAAGCAATTATGTCTGCTGGTAACTCATGGATATAGCAGGTTTTCGTGGGTGTTCTTCATGGCTGCCAAGAGTGAGACCTACTCAATTCTTAGAGATTTTCTTACCCTGATAGAGAACCAGTTGACCAAGAAGGTTAAAGGTATTCGTTGCGGCAATGGAACCGAGTTTAAAAATAAAGACCTCATAGCACTTTGTAATGCTAAGGGCATCAAACGGGATTATAGTGCAGCAAGGACTCCTCAACAGAATGGCGTGGCAGAAAGAAAGAACAGGACACTAATAGAAGCAGCAAGAACTATGCTTGCCGATTCCAAGCTTCCAACCATGTTCTGGACAGAAGCTGTTAATACTGCAAGTTACGTGTTGAATAGGGTTTCTATTACTAATCCTCACAAGAAAACTCCTTATGAGCTTCTAACGGGCAAAGTTCCAAATATTGCTCATTTGAAGCCTTTTGGGTGTCCAGTCACCATTCTGAATACTAGTGACTATTTGGGGAAATTTGATGGCAAGGCAGATGAAGGATACATTGTGGGATATTCAGCTCACTCTCGGGCTTATCGTGTCTACAATCTCCAAGCCAAGCGGATCATTGAAACTATTAATCTCAGGTATTTTGAAGCGAAGTCAAAAATCCAAGGCAAGGGTCCTGAATGGTATTTTGATCTTGATTATCTTAGTGATTCGTTAGGATATTTTCGCTTCAAAACTAACTATGATGCAGGCCCACAAGTGTTTGCAACTTCTAGTACTGGTGTTCCTACTAATCTTTCTGATTCAGATGATGAGGATGACATTTTTGTGGTTCCATCCTACTCCACCTCTGTCTCTCCTACTCCTCCTAGTGATGCAACTCCATTGGATGTACAGGATTCCCAAGTAGCTCTTGACACTCTTCTCAAACAACAACAAGAAGCTACTACAGCAGGTGCTCAAGGTGGTTTTGAGTTTCCCTTGGATAAGCCTACTGACAAAGCTGCTCCTGGTACCCCAGCTTCTGCTCCTAGTGCTAGCTTATCACCTACTGGTACTCCAGCTAGTGAGTTTGCTTCCAATACTCGTTTCTCCAGTCCTTCTGATTTGGGGAACCATCAAAATAAGTCTTCTACCAAGCTGGATGACATTCATAAACAACCAGTAGATGGGATTTTCAACACTGCTTCATATGATTCTGACTTTGTTGGTGATCTCAATAACTTGGCACCAGAAGTGGAGGTCTCTTCCAATCCAGTCTTGCAATCACACAAAGATCATCCTACCACTCAAATCATTGGAGATCCTGGTTCAACTGTCAAGACACGCAGAATGCAGCAGAAGGCCTCGTCTGATCATCATGCTCTTGTGAGCTATATTGAAGATCAAAAGCGTAATAATCATACGGACTTTCAACACTGTTTGTTTGCTTGTTTTCTTTCACTGGTGGAACCTAGGTCAGTTTCTCATGCTCTTGAGGATCAAAGTTGGGTGGAGGCTATGTAGGAGGAGATGCAGCAATTCTTGTTTCAGAATGTTTGGGTTTTGGTGGACTTACCAGATGGAAAGACAGCAATCAATACCAAATGGATTCCCAAGAACAAGAAGGATGCACGGGGTATTGTGGTAAGGAATAAAGCAAGGCTTGTCGCACAAGGCCACACTCAAATTGAGGGCATTGACTACACTGAAGTTTTTGCTCCGGTTGCAAGGATTGAGGCCATTCGTCTGTTTTTGGCTTTCGCTTCTTATGTGGGCTTTACGGTGTTTCAGATGGATGTCAAGAGTGCATTTCTCTATGGCAAAATTGATGAGGAGGTGTATGTCACTCAACATAAAGGCTTTGTAGATCCACTTCATCCCAAGAAAGTTTACAAGGTGGTCAAGGCTCTTTATGGATTACATCAGGCTCCTAGATCTTGGTATGAGCGTCTTTCAACTTTCTTGTTAAAGAATGGCTATAGAAGGGGTACTATTGACAAAACACTATTTCTTCGGAGGAATACCAAGGACATTATCCTTGTTCAGGTTTATGTGGACGACATTATCTTTGGTTCTACTAGGAAGGAATGGTGTGATGAGTTTGAACACTTGATGAAAGGCGAATTTTAGATGAGTGCGATGGGAGAGCTTTCCTTCTTCCTTGGTCTTCAGGTCAAGCAACAATCGGATGGGATTTTCATCAGTCAAGATAAATATGTCCATGAGATTCTTCAGAAGTTTGACATGGATCATCTTAGACCAGCAGCAACTCCTTATGAAGTTGCTAAAATCAAACTTAAGAATGAGCCAGACCCCCCGGTCAATGTTCACATGTACAGGTCTATGATTGGCTCCCTCATGTATTTGACTGCCTCACGTCCGGATATCATGTTTGCAGTAAGTGCTTGTTCTAGACACCAGGTTACTCCAACGGTTTCGGACTTAAATGCAGTAAAGAAGATTTTCAAGTATATCAAGGCTCAACCTAAACTGGGCCTATGGTATCCTAGAGAATCACCTTTTGTTCTAGAAGCATATAGTGATAGTGACTATGCGGGTGCTAATAATGACAGAAAGTCTACTACTGGTGGTTGTCAATTCTTGGGTCGTCGACTTATTTCATGGCAATGCAAGAAACAGACAATAGTAGCTACTTCTTCAACAGAAGCTGAATACGTTGCTGCTGCTAGTTGTTGTGGACAAGTTTTGTGGATCCAAAATCAGATGTTAGATTATGGTTTCAATTTTATGAACACCAAAATTTTTATTGACAATCAAAGCACTATTTGCATTGTGAAGAATCCTGTTTTTCATCAGCGAACAAAGCATATTGAAATTCGGCACCATTTTATACGGGATGCCAATGAGAAGAAGCTGATACAGGTTCTTAAAGTTCATACGGATGATAATGTTTCTGATTTGTTGACTAAAGCTTTTGATGGTCCTCGGTTTAACCACTTGGTGGTTCACATTGGGATGGTCAATCCTTGAGGTCTAGGATTGAGGGGAGGCTAAGCCTAAGGGGAGGCTTTGTGTACATATTCTTAGGATAGACTAACGTATTGATAGATTTTAACAACATTTTATATTGGTTCTGGTGGTGTGTGTTACTACTGGTGGAGGATTTTGCTCGCTTATGGTGGTTATGGTATTAACATGACTGGCTTCTGGTCCTCCTTGGTCAGCTTCTAGTCATAATTGGTTGGCTTCTGGTGGTTCAAAATCCTTCTTTGTCAAGTGGTGATTGGCTTCTGGTACTGGTCTGGGACACTGTTCATTCTTTTTGTCCTTTGTTGACCACATTTTGCTTCTGGTCTGACCATTGTGTGCTTTGACTTTTGGTCAACGCTCCCAATTCTGGTGTATACATTTTTAATTAACTATGGTAAATTGGGAGTTGGTTATTATCTTAAAAGGGCAAGTGGTTACTATGAAATTATGTCTAATTTGAAAGGGCAACCCCCCATTAATAGGGGTCACTGAACAGTTACCATTTTTCTTATTTATGGTCAAATTAACCCCCATGACTCAATCATTCCATTCATCACACACAAAACCGATCCTACTCTCTCAACCCTAACCAAAATCCTTCTTCCATCAATTACTCAAGATCCATGGATGTCCTAGATTACCAACCTGCTCACAACAAAGTTGCCTATCTGGGTGATGGTCCACATCGTGAACATTTTGCTGACATTCTGGAATTCATTGAAGCTTCCAACCTAAGGTATGCGTTTACTGTAAGTCCCACTATTTATGATAGTGTTATTCGTCAATTTTGGGCATCTACTCGTCTTATGGATGTGGTTGGTCGTCCACGTGAACTCCATGCTACCATAGATGGACGTTCATACGTGGTGACTGAGGCTTCTATTCGATCTTCCCTTCATCTTCGAGATGAGGGTGGTGTTGAGTCCATCCCCAATTCGGAGGTATTGGAGGGGATGGCTGCTATAGGGTACAATCATGGGGGAAGTTTAACTTCCAGAAAAATAGGTTTTCCCCCCAATGGAAGCTTCTAGTGCATTTTCTAATTCATTGTCTGAGTCCCAAGTCTGGGAGTTGGGATGCTTTCCCTACTCCTTTGGCTACTGGTCTTATTTTCTTGGCTCAAGGTAGAGTTTTTAATTTCTCTCATTATCTGTTTGAGGGAATGGTTAGTAATCTATCTACTGCTGGTTCTAGAAAGAAGTTTCTAATGTATCCTAGGTTTTTACAACAAATACTGGTTTGCATTCCTCGTGATAGGACTGAACATGTGCCGTCTAAGCTTACTGCAAAAGTGTATTATAATATGGTCCATGGGTTTACCGGGGAGTGGAGGCCACTTACTGAGGCCATGCTGGGGCTGGCTCAGGGTCCTATGGATGAGGAGGAGGAGGCTCCTGAGTTTGTTGTGATTGATGATGACCCTATGGAGACGGAGGCTCCTACTGGTGGTGCTTCTCATGTGGTTGAGGAGGAGCTGGTTGAGGAGGTGGTGGTTGAAAAATCATCCCCTTCCAAGGCTGGTCCTTCTTTAGTACCACAAAAGTCTCCATTTGTGGAGACTCCACCTCCTAGTCCTGCTCCACACTCTTTTGATAAGCCTGTTGGTGCTAGTACTCCTACTGTTGACCCATCTGTTGCTTCGGGCTCCAATGACGCCTTCCCTGACCCAAGTCCTCTTGGTGGGCAGGCGGAGGAGCCTACTACACTTATGTCGTTACTTGATCTTATGCGCAGGTATCATGAGCGGATTATTTCATTGGAAGCTGATTTGAATCAACACCAGAAACTTACTAGGGAGTTTGTTCTTCCTCTGGCTGATCGCATCAAAGCTTTGGAGACTCAGCAAAGACGCCGAAAGAAGCATGTGATCCATTCTGATTCTGATGAGGACGGTACGGAGCGTGTTGAGGATGGTTTGACATTGTTGGCAAAGGCTGCCTTTGTTGATAAATTGTATGATGATCTGCCGGTTCCTCCGACATCCTCCAGTGTTCCTTCTCCGGCTGGTGTGTCCCCTCCTATGGATGGTGCTTCTGGTCCTGCTGCTGGTTCTAATGCTGGTCCATCCCATGATTCAAAGGGGAAGGCCCCAATGACTGATGCTCCCTCACCATCTCGCAAACGTACCCGCAGACAGCTTGAGGAGGATAGGCTAGGTGAGGAGGCTGCTCAACGGCTCCAAGCCGAGATTGATGAAGCTGATAGGGCTGCAGAAGAGGCGCTTCAACAGCGGAGGCGTGAACAAGTTCAGCACGATGCAATGCATTAGAGTGATAGTGATTGGATGCAGGTATTGACTATTCTTACCAGGGATTATGCCCAGTTCACTGATCTTTTGGGTGACGATGTGGATGAGCATAAATGTATTCCAAGAGCCATGGTGTTGATGCGCAAGCAACAGTTGGCCCTTGCTGCACAGCTTCGTGAGAAGAGGAAGAACAGACCTTTATCCAGAACTGAGGAGCGCAAGCAAATGCAGCGCTATGTGAAGTATCAGTCCGCTGCTCATTTTAATGCTCCTTGGAAGTGGGACAGGGTTCGGGCTTTAACTTTTGATGAGCTCAAGGCACTTTATGAATGTATGGTTAAGCGTCAGAGTCAACCAATTCCAGAACGATTTATCTACCATCCTCGTGGGGTGACCTCTGCTTCGCCTGCTGTTACTACTGGTCCTTCATCTGCTCCTACTCCTGGTTCTGCTGCTAGTCCATCAGTTTTTGTTGCTACTTCAGTTGGTACCACTACTTCTCCTTTGGTTGCTCCTTTGGGTTCTTCTTCTGGTCCTGCTACCACCACCACACATGCTACCACCACCACCTTTGCTACCACAACAACTACCACTGCTACACCTGATATGTCTTCTCCATCACCACCGGTTCCTGGAACTCAACCAATTCCTACTTCTAGTGCAGCTCCTATTGATCCCTTGGGTGGGCAAACTCATGAGTCTACTTCTCCTGCTCCCACTATTGCTGCTGAGGTACAAGTAAAGGTTGAACCCACACCAAGTGCTTCCACACCTCGACGTTCGCTTCGCCAGAAAACAGCTCGACGTATTAGACGTGGCAAGACGGTCCCTTATGAGAAGCGTGATCCTGAGAATTTGATTGATGCCGCTTCTGACAGTGATTCTGATTTACCTTTGGGTAATGGAAATATTACTGGTTGGACGGTTGAGCGTTCCACAACTCTTCCTGGTTTGGTATCCCATCGAATTACTCTTAGTGATGGGTCTGTGCGATTAGCTTCAGGTTTGCAGGGTGTTTTGTCTTGGGCTGATCGTATGGATCTTATGGCTTTATATGGCTTTGTGGATTCTGGAATGCCTTTTGATCCCATGGCTGTGTCTTCCTGGCCTGGTCTGCGTATTTGGGCTGATCTTAAGCTGATGCTTGATGCACCTCCTCATGCTCTTGTTTCTGGTATATGGAAGGATCAGATGCAATGGGTGATTCAGCGATGGAAGTTATATGCGGGATGTGGTGTGCATATGTTGGAGTTGGAATCTGGTCATATGGTTTTCATGTTGACCGATGTGGATTATCCTTTGACGATTTCTTCGATGGAGGCTATGTTGGCTAGTCACTTGTAAATTTCCAATGCTCCATCAGGGAATGAGTCCTCTATGGCAACTGCGTTGGTGGAAGGAATTCAGGCTCGTTTGATAGCAGATAAGAAGGCTGCTTCTGGTTTGTGATTTGGTTGGGTTGTAAGTGTTTCTGTTTTGTATTTTTTGTTCATTTGTTCTTATTATCATTCTTTTCACCAATATGTAAAGTGACTGGTGAATTTCATTCTTTATATTTAAAAAAAAACACATAATTAAAAAAAAAACAAAAAAAAAAACTTTTTATATAATATCTGCTTAGACTTTTAACACATCTTGGATTTTATACTTGTGAATATGATACCATTTACTGCTTCACATTATGGGTTCTGGTTACTGAATTGTGCTTGTGTTGGTTACTGGTCTCACTTGGTGTTGGACTTGGTCCTCACAACAAATGGTTCTCAACTCACCATGTCTCATCGACAAGAAAGAGTTGATTCACCTTGAGGGTACGGCTCCTGGTGCGATTCTCAAATCCGTTGATGGTTGCCAGGTTACCCAAAACTGGATGGTTTTCACTTTCCATAGTCCTAGACTGAAAAGTGGCTAATCCAAGGGGGTACGGGTCTTGGCAAAGATCTTCTCAAATCCGTTGATAGCTGTAATAGCTTGCTTAAAGCTATAGGGTGTTCAACTCACCGATGCTTTATTGCTAAGAGTTGGCGAGTCCAGAGGGGTACGGCTTCTGGTAAAGACGTATCAAATCCGTTGACGGCTGTGATGGTTTGCCTAAAATCATCAGGGTACTCCCACTCATCATTGATTCACGTTCTAAGAGTTGGGCTAGGTTCTAGTCTCCCAGGGTGATGCTTATTCCACCAGAAAGACTGGCTAGCCCAAGAGCGAGCAGCTACTTGGTAAAGGCTCATCAAATCTGCTCATGTTGCTGAAAAGATTCAACACGATGCTGATTTGTTCCGAGCTTTGGAGAAGCTTCTAGTGTTTCATGTTGCGGCGGTTACTCTGATTCTTATCTTGCTGATGCTGCTTTTAGTTTTGCTGATTCAATCCTCGGGCTTTATTTGCACGTATTCCAGGAAACTTGAACTCAACAGGTCAAATTCAAGTTTAGGGGAGGATTGTTAGGACCATTGTAATAGTTGAATGTAATAGGTAGACTAGGAGGTATGTAGTTCCTCCTGGTCCTAGTAGTAGTAGGAGCAAGTCGTGCTCCTGGTCCTGGTCGAAGTCAAACTTTATTATTTATTTATTATTCTGTTAGGATATGCATGAGATATGTTAGAAAAGGATATGCATATCAGTTTTACACGTTTTATTTAATGTTGTATTAGGGTTTCCTTGTAGTATAAAAGGAACCTTAGGCAGAAGGGTTAGACAGACCTTGACCAAACGTAGTTCTAGTAATTATCAATATTAGAAATCCTTAGAAAGGATCAAGTCCTTATAGTTATTATGTTCTTCTTTATTATATTTGTATTCTATATTCATATTGTGTATAGAGTCTCTCTGTGGATTGACTTGTGATTACAGAAGTCATTCACCGTTCCTGATAGGCTGCAAGATCTACATCTAGTAGACCCTACAAAGTTGTAATCAAAAGAAAACAAACTGCCAATGTTCATTATGTCTAGGGGCTGGAATGGTCAAAAGCTGAAAGTAATAGTGTACTCATCCACTTGGACCAATGGCAACTTTAATAAAGGGATACAAAGATCACCACATCAGCACATCTTAGCTTTTCATATGGATAAATAATGAACAATCTAGATGATGATCCAAAGTTTCCCATCTCCTCCAATAATGATCTGCCACGTCATCATCTTCTCCGATGGACGAGTTGAAGAGATGGATGTGATATTATGAGATGATTAAAGAACAAAAAGTGCTCATTTTAACCTCATCTACACAATCCTGATATCCAATTATACTCAAACGTAGTAACAAGAAAACCCCCAAATCCCTATGAACCCTAAGATTAACCAATCTAGAAATTACCACATGGCAGTTTGCCATTGGTTTGGCCACATCAACAATTTTTCAGTCATTCATTGAATGATAAATCACTACAAGTGACGGAGATACGTGATTTAAATAACGTAAAATCCAATATATATAAAATTGTATCTAGAATGACTGGAAAAGTGGAAACAAGGCCAGATATAATTTGATCATTATGAACAAATCCAAAATCCTTGTAGACAAAGCCAATCAGCAGTTCCCAACCATGGGGCGAATGAAATCCGATACATAAATCAGTTAATAAAAGAAGAGAAAAAGCTTTTATTGTGTCACTTAAGTTATATAGGAATTCCTGAGCCCAAGAGTTAAGAATAAGAAGTTCTTTATTACCCAAAATAGAATAACCACTTAGAATAATGAAACAGATTATATTTGTCGAAATGAGTCATCGAAATATCCCTCGCACCTCACTCTTTCCCTATAAATATCCCTCACACACCCTAATTTGATGCAGTTAGCTTAGGAGTAGATTTCACACAGTTAGTTGTAGGAGTAGAATTAATTAGTTAGAATTTCACACAGTATCATTTCTAGTTAGTTGATTCTGTTAAAACGTTCAGTTTTTCAGTTGTAACCGTCTTCCATTAATGAAAAACCTTTAGTTCTTCATTCTTCTTTCTTTCTAACCGATCTTATGCTCTGTTTTCGATTGTCACATAATTCTGAATTAGTTGTTTTTACAGTTACATGTCAGTTACTTTGTTATATCAAAATTAGCCTTTGATGTTCTTAAATTCTTTTCTTTCAACTGCTTCAAAAGTTTACTATTGATTCTCTTTCTCAGTAGTTTAATGGATTACGTTTTTCTGTTATAGCTGTTAAATTCGCTTCAAATTCTGTTCACAGTTTGTTTTTGACTTCAAAGTTTCAAAGTTTTTCTTTTTCATTGGTTTTAAATAGAAGTTTGTGCATCATAAGCCCACAAGTTCATAAGAGTTTATGAAACTTTATTTGCTAGCACTGTTAATAATTCACGTTAGATATGGTAGATACAATAGGACTTCACGTTTAATCAGTTTAATGGAATTCTACAAGTAAACAGTTCAGCTAGCGGTTTTTTGAATTGCTATTTAGATAAGCTTTTACAGCTGTTGTTATTGATTTACATTTCAATAGATGTTCAGTTCAGCAAGTAAATTTGGCTTCTAGTTTGGTGACATTAAGTTGCGACTTATTTCAACAGCAAGTAGATAGCGAATCGCCAACAAAGCACTATCCTTGATGTGAGAACAGAAGGTGATTGGATTTGCCAATTTAGCCGTAACAGATCAGCTAGTTGATCTCCTTCGATTACAGTTCAATTCAGTAGTTAGCATAGCTCGACATCAAAGGGCAGGCCTGGAAGACGCAGGTGAAGTGCATTTCATTTTTCTACAAGTGCTAGTATAATCTGATAGTAGACAAGTGTAGTGTATATTCTTGTTGCAATATACTTTAAATGCTTGTTGAATGTAACTGGATTTCTGATTTACCTTTTATGCATTCGTTTGATTAGTATGGCTTCTTAGATTTCTGTGCAATTTATAACTAGTGTTTGGTTAGGGAGTTTAGGAAGTTTGATCTTCACCGTTATCTTTGGAATTACTAGTAAGTTTTAATGTAACCTTGATTCGTTAAAGGTATGTATTGAGTTTAAATAGTGAATGAATTATAGGAGTTAAATAAGTTAAGATTAGAGGTTCTTTCAAGTAGCTTTTTCATATAGACCATATAGATCGAAGATTTATTTTTCTTATCGATTGATGTTGTAGATGAGAAGTGTCAAAGTGTACTTATCTCTCATTTTTTTTAGCTGTCACAATTAGTGTGTAGTGTAATATTGAAGTTTATTTGGTGGTTTTAAAACTCAGCCTAAAAGAATTAGTTTTTGAAGGTGTTCAGTAGCTTTAAACGAATCAGTAAGACTTCTTTAAAGATGCGATTGGTTCAGTTTAGAATATGTTCACTTTGGTCCTTCATTTTTGATACTCTTATTTCGGTCACAGTCCTTACCCAGTTAGTCGTTAGCTTCGTTAGTCCTTCTTGTTAAAGTAGTGAGCATTAGTCGTCCTTTCAGTTAGAGTTTCTTTGTTGGATCAGGGATAAGGTGTAGGCTCGTTAACACCTTTTGGGCCTTTGAATTTGAAATTGTAAAACGTCATTTTAATTTTGAAAGTTAAATTTAGTTTTAAAGAAAATAGATTTTGTTAAATTTGATATTTTTGTTAAGATTAGTATATTTGTGTTTTGTATTTTTCATTTGTAGAATAAATTTAAATTTTCATTTCATGCATTTAAATTTGGTACTTGCAATATGTTTTTAGATTAGTACGTATTACGTATGAGTATTATTTTTATCTTTTTACTTGCTTTGTGCTAACTAGACATAGATACCAATCAAGCTATTAATACCAAGAACAATTAAGTCACACTTGTAAAACCGGCTTTCAATTCGATTAGATACCGAGACAAACAATATACTAAAAACGATTTATTAAATGGTGTCGTTGCTGGTTCTTTTCGTGAAGATTGACGGTTTTTCGTGAGACGTATTGGATTTTGGGAACCGTTCACTTTGTGAACTTTACTTTTGTTGCTAATCAAAAACATAAAAAAATCTTAAAGATAAAAATATAAAAAATAAAAAATCACAAAATCAATTCTTTTCTTAAAGAATTGAACTAAAAAAAAATAAAAAAAAATACAAAAGTAATTCTTTTCCTAAAGAATTACACCAAAAATATTATTGTATATATATTATTTTCATCGATTTTACGTACATATATTACTTTCTTAAACAAGTATAAAAATACAAAAATATTTTCTTTATAGTACTATAAGTAAATAAGTATACGTATATACGAATCTTAATACACCTACTTCCATAAATATTGCCTTGGCAATACACAGTTGGTGGCGTTCCGGTGCCAAATACGTGTATCGATCAAATATAATTAAGGCACAATAGATAATTACTACAAGCTATTTGATCTCGAGAAAAAATGAACTATGTGGGGAGTTTAAGGAAAGTGTATTTGACATTTGAACTTGAGTAGGCACATAAGAGCTTTGCGCCGCCTCACTCTTCCCCTCCATTGTGGTTCTTTCGAAAGTGAAAATAGTAAGTGGTGTGCCAACCAAAGTAGTACTATGTAGCTATATATTTTCTTGTGGTTTTTCATATTGAACCTCGAGAGGGATAATCTATTCCCATTCAAAGGCGGTCGAGAGCTTCTCTCACATTCCTCGAGTTTATTTACACGTGTATTCGCACGCGTGTAACCATACCACATTTGGTGTATTACTTCCTCCCTTAAGGAAGTGTTAAATTTCGTTCACTTGTATATACATTCGGTCACCTTGCTACACATAGATACTCGTTCCATGTGGGAGATGTTGCAACAACAAACCGCCAATGCTATTTACCGCCTTGTTCGAATTGTGGTGGTCTACACGATACTTATTTATGTGCTCAAAACAATGACCATTATGGGGAGGTTTATGCTTATAATGAAACCGCGAACCCTAATTTTCAACCTAACCTTCAAATGGACTACACTTGTAATGACTATATGGGATATTCCGATTTTTCATCACAACCTTCACCATCATTTCAAGAGCAAAACTTTAATGGGCCATCTCAAAACCAAGAATTTTTCAATTATGGCCGATTTTAAAATGATGAAAATTTTCAATGCTATAATCAAGATACCTTTCAAAATCAAGGATTTTCACATTATGAGGTTTTCAAAATGAAGGGAATTTTCAAGGATATGATCAAGATACATTTCATAATCAAGACTCTTTTCAAACCTATAATCCACCTAATTATGGAAATCCACCTCCACCCTATTCTTCGACTTACATGTGTGAGTTTTGTGGAAAAGAACCCCGTTATGGTTATGATTGTCGACCAAGGGATCCGCCTTCTTATGCTCCTAATGTTTTCAATGAGTTTTATTCTGTACTCGAGCAAGTACGAAAAGACATGGCATATATCTCAAAGGCTCTTAATCGTAAGAAAGAAATGAGCCTCGAGGAAATGAAAGAAGAGTATCGAAGGTTAAGGGAGGAAATTAAGTCTCGTAAGGATGATGCAATGAACAAGCGATTTAATAAAAAGGAACTTGGTGATATGTATAGTGAATCGTTGAACACTTTCTCTCGTTGACTCAAGAAAGATTTAGATGATTTACTCTTTAAGATTGATACAAAGGAAGAAGAACAATATCTTGCTACTCGTGCTCGTATGCCTTATCGATTCTTTTATGACGATGATGACGAATCTTCGATTTGTATGACACTTCTCGATGACACACCTTCATCACCTTTACCTTACACGGCACCCAACAACTCTTTAATCATGGGGGACGAGCTTCTTAGCCCTAATACAAACACCGATTCAAATGAATTAATCACCTCTAGTGTTGAGAACCTTATCCTAATCCCAAGAGAGCTTGAGGGTGTTTCCAATGAATCATGTGACGAGTTTTGTATTGATACCTCGTCTCCTCGTGATCACATTGATATTTCATCACATTATGACATTCATGCTACTACTAGTAATTTTGGTGATTTCAATCTTGATGAATTGTTCAAAGAAAGGGATAATGAGATTGAGGAAGAGTTGTTGCAAGACTTGCCACAAATGGAGGATGATGATTGTGATTCTAGTGAAGCGTCTTATGATATATCATCCGATGACTTATCGTGTCGAGACGACTTTCCTAATTTGGATGAAGATGTTGCTCCTATAGAAGAAGTGAAAGATGTTCATATTCGTGAGGTTTTATCAAACGTTTATCTTCTTATCTCTTCGATTGAAGCATTGAATGAAACTCCTAATGATGAGCCCATAGAAGAAGAACCTTTCATTGATATTTCTTCACCGGTTTTTGAGGTTGCACCTATTGATTTTCATGATCATATCATCCCTTTGAGTGATTCTCTCATTAATACACCCTCTTTTGAGCCTTTTATTCCCACCCTTCCACCCTTGAAGTTGGTTATTGATGAAGAACATCCTATACTCTTAGAGATTGATCCTTTTTCCCCTAAGGCACCTCTAGAACCAAAAAACTTTGATATGGACTCTCTTATGGAGATTGATGCCACCATAGAGGCTACTCTTACTAATATTGATATTGAGGTCGATGATAGTGTATCTAATTGGGAAGAGGAGATTCGTCTTATTGAAAACTTGCTTTTTGGGAACATCGAGCCTACACCTCCTCCACAAGACACTATTACTCTTGATCCTCCTTTTACTATGCCCTCTATGGAAGATTCCCCACCTTTTGATGATGATGAGGAGCACCACATGGAGATACTCGTTGTGAATGTTTTAATTCATACACCTTCATTGTATCATGATGCTTTGATATCTAAGGGGGAATCTTCGATGGTGGATACGAGCTCATCTTCGTATTTTCCCATGAAGGGAGAAGTTTTTGATCCTGCGATACGTATGTTTGGGATAAATTGGTTTTCATCTACTCCACTTAAGAGTGACTTCTATTGATATGGGCTTCTCGTATGAGCTTACTTTGTTGATGCTACCTACTTTGGAGTTGTTCGAGTATAGAGATAGAAATTATGTATTTGATCCTGGTGTGCTTCTTATATGAGAGCTTTCGTATGTTTGACAAACTTGAGACACGTTAGACCGGTCCATTTATCAAGGCGGATATTGTAAATCTCATAGTAAATGGCAATGTGCTAAGTTTGAGTGTATCGTGTGAGATGTGCTTCATAGTGGATATCCTTTATTCTCCTTGATGGTCAAGTCGAGCTAGCGACTTTGAGAATAAAATCAAGCATCGAATAACTAGGTTTAAATTCCTTAGATTTTTTTCCATCAATAAGAGGGTTATATAGTAGAGTTGAAGTGGAGGGGTGTGCTTTTCTTCGTCTTTTGGTGTTTGTTTCAAGGGTTGATCTCTCTTATTTCATTCATGGATCTTATGGAGGAGGCTCGTGTACCCGGTTCACTTTGATTTATTTTTGCTATTGTGATATTCAAACCTTGCTTAAAAAATTCACCTTAATTGTCTTTTCCTTAGCTCGAGTTAAACAAAGTAATCAATGTCATAAGTGTAGGGGAGTGTACACTCCAATACTCTTAAACATTGAGGATAATGTTTATCTTAAGTGTAGGAGAGACTTCTATCGAAGTGACCTTCCCTAGACCATTGCCTTTGCCTTTACGATAATTGGGAAAATTAAAATTTTCAACATTTTTCAGATTTTTGATCTATTTTGGCCACAAAAATATCATTTTCATTTTTGCATATCATTTTCATTTGCATACACCTTGCATTTTCCTTTATTTTTGTTTCTTCAAAATATGTAAATAAAAAAGGGAAAAAATATAATAAAGGATATGGTTTTGCTTGTTTAGGAGTCTTTGACATATTAGGCCCATCATGAATATTTTGGCTCAACTCGAGTTTGCTTATTCAAGCTTACTCTAGCTAGTATCCTTAACCATGTAAACCTTTCATTTGGTTTATTAGGCTAAGCATCCACGAGTCTCATTATTTGAGATTTTAAATTATGGAGAATGAGAGATGATAGAGTTTGAAGTAAGTGTAAAGGGATAGATAAACCTCATATTAATTACTTGTGTCTATTTTACCCCCTTTCGTAACCTTTACTTTCTTGTTAACGCATGCATATATTGTTAATAAATAATCAAGAACGGTTTTAATCGGTTTGTAGTCTCTTATGCATTTTTGACTAATCATTCGTGGTTGGTATAAGTACGTCTTCAGATTCTAAGTTAGAACGTTTTATGTGTACTAGACTTTTGTCATGCTTAATACTTAGCGGGTATTTTTCTTTTTATTATTTTTCTTTTATTTGTGAGGAATAAAGAAAAATAAGAGTGGCTTATAAAAAAATGAGTGACTAGAAAAAAAAAGAGCGAAAAAAATAATTATTAAGACTCCCAAGAGGGGCAGTGTGGTGTTAATTATAGTAGCTATTGAATTCTAATATTACTCTCATAAGGGTTGCGGGGATTTAGTAGTTGCTCCAATCTAATATTACTCTCACAAAGGTTGCGGGATTGAAGATCCAAGTTCTCAAAAAGGCGACGGATATATAAATTATTACGTGAGTTTAATTTTTTCTTTTTTTAGCGAGTGAGTAGCTACTTATTAAAGCATGACATAAGTTTCTTACACATAAGGCGAATGACTTATTATTTTAGGTCGAACTTATATCAATTGTGGGCAGTTTTTCGAGTAATGGATAAGATGATTATCTATCATTAAAATCGTGTTTCCTTATTTTCAGATTTTGCATTTCTTATACTTCACGCCATATAATGATAAATTCGCTCAAAACCAATTTGATCAATTAAAATTAGATAGAGGAAGAATAAGTGGGGGTATATAGTAACACGACTAATTTCTATGAATAAGTCGATGCACTTTTACTTATGAATGACAATGATCTCGTTTTTAAGCTTGGTATGGGGAACGTGAAACTTGAGGGTGATGAATATTCATGGTACAAAAGTCCTAATCAAAGTCATTGATTTCTTTATGAGTTATTTCCATCAAATCATTTTAAGAAAACCCAAAAATAAATAAATAGAGTTTATATCTTGCATTGCACTCTAAAAATAAAAAATCATGCATCATGTAGCATAGTATAATATATTAAATCATAAAATGGCCAATGTGGATTAATTATGCGAAAAGTGTAATCTAGAGTTTTGAAATATTGCATTGCATGTGGGCATGGCAATGGTCAAGTGGAGGAGATTTGATAAGTTTGAAAACACTTATCTTTAATAACCCAAAAACACTTAAAACACGGCCAACTATATCAGTTTATACTTTAAAATATCATAATTACGCGTGTATTTAGTGTTTATGTGTTTTCAGGTAAAGCAGATACATTTTCAAGCAAACTCGTACTTGAACGGGATTTATCTGAATAAAAGACGAAGAAAGAGACAAAATAAGACTATAAGGGCCAAAGTCGTTGATTTATAAAGACTCAGGGACTGGAAATATCATTCTCCAATGTTTCAAGGATTTAAGATGGCATTTGATCAAAGTTGTAATCAAAAGAAAACAAACTACCAATGTTCATTATGTCCAGGGGCTGGAATGGTCAAAAGATGAAAGTAATAGTGTACACATCCACTTAGACCAATGGAAGCTTTAATAAGTGGATACAAAGATCACCACATCAGCACAACTTAAATTTTGATATGGATAAATAATGAACAGTCCAGATGATGATCCAAAGTTTCCCATTTCCTCCAATAGTGATCTGCTACGTCATCATCTTCTCCAATGGACGAGTTGAAGAGATGGAGTTGATATTATGAGATGATTAAAGAACAAAAAAGTGCTCATTTTAACCTCCTCTACACAATCCCGATATCCAATTATACTCAAACGCACTAACAAGAAAACTCCCAAATCCCTATAAACCATAAGATTAACCAATCCAGAAATTACCACGTGTTAGTTGGCCATTGGTTTGGCCACGTCAACCTACACCTCTCGCACCTCACTCTTTCTCTATAAATATCCCTCACACACCCTTATTTGATGCAGTTAGCCTAGGAGTAGATTTCACACAGTTAGTTGTAGGAGTAGAAGTAATTAGTTAGAATTTCTCACTATATCATTTCTAGTTAGTTGATTCTGTTAAAACATTCAGTTTTTTAGTTGTAACTGTCTTCCATTAATGGAAAACCCTTAGTTCTTCATTATTCTTTCTTTCTAACCGAGCTTATGCTCTGTTTTCGATTGTCACATAATTCTGAATTAATTGTTTTTACAGTTACATTTCAGTTACTTTGTTATAACAAACTCAGCCATTGATGTTCTTAAATTCTTTTCTTTCAACTGCTTCAAAAGCTTACTATTGATTCTCTTTCTCAGTAGTTTATTGTATTACGGTTTTCTGTTATAGTTGTTCAATTTCGCTTCAAATTATGTTCACAGTTTGTTTTTGACTTCAAAGTTTCAAAGTTTTTCTTTTTCATTGGTTTTCAATAAAATTTTGTGCATCATAAGCCCAAAAGTTCGTAAGAGTTTATGAAATTTTCTTTAGTTGCTAGTACTGTTAATCATTCAGGTTAGATATGGTAGATACAATAGGACTTCGCGTTTAATCAGTTTAATGAAATTCTGCAAGTGAACAGTTCAACTAGTGGTGTTTAGAATTGCTGTTTAGACAAGCTTTTACAGCTGTCGTTATTGATTTACATTTGCAATAGATGTTCAGTTCAGCAAGTAAATTTGGCTTCTAGTTTGGTTACATTGAGTTACGACTTAGTTCAACAGCAAGTAGATAGCGAATCGCCAACAAAGGACTGGCCTTGATGTGAAAACAAAAGGTGTGTGTGGATTTGCCAATTTAGTAGTAACAGATTAGCTAGTGGATCTCCTTCGATTACAGTTCAGTTTAGTAGTTAGCATAGCTCGAAATCAAAGGGCATGCCTGGAAGACGCAGGTCAAGTGCATTTCATTTTTCTGCAAGTGCTAGTGTAATCTGATAGTAGACAAGTGTAGTGTATATTCTTGCTGCAATATACTTTAAATGCTTGTTGAATGTAACTGAATTTCTGATTTACGTTTTCTTCATTCGTTTGATTGATATGGATTCTTAGATTTCTGTGCAATTTTATGACTAGTGTTTGGTTAGGGAGTTTAGGAAGTTTGATCTTCACTGTTATCTTTGGGATTACTAGTAAATTTCAATGTAACCTTGATTCGTTAAAGGTAGGTATTGAGTTTAAATATTGAATGAATTATAGGAGTTGAATTAGTTAAGATTAGAGGTTCTTTCAAGTAGCTTTTTCATATAGACCATATAGATCAGAGATTTATTTTTCTTATCAATTGATGTTGTAGATGAGAAGTGTCAAAGTGTACTTATCTCTCATTTTTTTAGCTGTTACAATTAGTGCGTAGTGTAATATTGAAGTATATTTGGTGGTTTTAAAACTCAACCTAAAAGAATTAGTTTTGGAAGGTGTTCAGTAGCTTTAAAGAATCAGTAAGACTTTTGTAGAGATGCGATTGGTTCAGTTTAGAATATGTTCACTTTGGTCCTTCATTTGTGATACTCTTATTTCGGTCACAGTCCTTACCCAGTTAGTCGTTAGCTTCGTTAGTCCTTCTTGTTAAAGTAGTGAGCATTAGTCGTCCTTTCCATTAGAGTTGCTTTGTTGGATCAGGGATAAGGTGTGGGCTCGTTAACTCCTTTTGGGCCTTTGAATTTGAAATTGTAAAACGTCATTTTAATTTTGAAAGTTAAATTTAGTTTTAAAGAAAATAGATCTTGTTAAATTTGATATTTTTGTTAAGAGTTACTATATTTGTATTTTGTATTTTTCATTTGTAGAATAAATTTGAATTTTCGTGCATTTAAATTTGGTACTTGCAATATGTTTTTAGATTAGTACGTATTACGTATGAGTATTATTTTTATCTTTTTACTTGCTTTGTGCTAACTAGACATAGATACTAATCAAACTATTAATACTAAGAACAAGTAAGTCACACTTGTAAAATCGGCTTTCAATTCGATTAGATACCGAGACAAACGATATAGTAAAAACGATTTATTATACATCCTCCTAATTTAGCTCATCTAAACTAGGTTTCCATGATCATCCAAAAGAGTAACTTTCCTTTTAGCAATCTTCTTTTCAATCTTGTCAAAAACAATTTATAATCGGGGTGTTACTAGCAACATTCTTAGATATAAATCCCCCTGAAGAATTATAGTTTCCACCATTCGTACCAAATCATCATCATTCTCAACAGAATTAAGTGCATCAAAAGAACTTGAGTTACTAACCTCTTTACTTGGAGTAACCTCTATACTAGACCTCAAATCATCTTTTTTTTTCTACCACTTGAAGTAGTACTTCTTGGCAACCATTCGATATTCTTGAGTAACCTTAGGACCAACCGGTTTAAATTTCTCCCTATGACCAACCGATACACCCGAATTTACTTGTTTAGGCTTGGCCACATCCATTGCACCATTGGATCTCATAGCCTTATGACATTCGTCAAGTACATGACCAAAAATCTTACAACTCGAGTATCTAGGGGGTTTTCATTTATATTCAACATGAATAGTTCTTAAATAATAACCCTCGCCTTTTAGTTTATGCATATCTACCACAATAGTATCTTTCAACTCTAAATACGCACGTAGCTCAATCATTCCTCTAGCAAAACTCGGTCTACCTCATGATTCAAACACATTTCTTCCATATAGGAATCTAACATCACAAGAGTGCTAAGTTTTATAGCAATTATACTAAGACCATCTTCATTGAATGTCGTCATTAGAACACCATGAATTTTCACCCAATCCGCAATCTTTCCCTTATCTGTTTTCAACATATTCATATCTGGATCCCGTTTATTAAGTATAATAGGGGTATTACGAATAAACCATAGTTCACTTTCAATCATAGCTTCCATACCATCCACACCATCCATAGAGTTAAATTGGAAGAAAAATAACCTGATCGACGAGTTAAGCATTGATTTAACTCATTCAAATGTGCTCAAAGTATTCTTAACATTGTTCGCGACAACAATGTATGCCACCTGTTTTCCTAAGAATAAACGATACACCAAATTAACAAATGTTTCATAGGCTGTTCGAATAGACTCCAATCAGACCGTCACCTCACCCCTGTTTAGCTCAGGTGTTACCAAAGTACGAAAATTAAGACTGTTGGGAATAAAATTAACCAAGTCATTAAGCCGTTGACAAGAGGATTTGAGCCAGTGACAATAGTAATCAAGCCGCTGACAATCAAGACACTGACAAGAGGAGATCAAGCCACTGTCAAAGATTATTAGCTGTCAAGTCAACACGTTTTGTATAAGTAAGGAAGATATATTAGAATATTTTATTCCTTATGTTTATCTGTTTAATATCTTCCTAGAATACTTGATACATACCTTAATGTTTAAGGCTCCTTACATCTATAAAAGGAGGACTTATGGTTTATTGTTTAACAACACTTTCAATAGTATTTGTATGCCGTGATTATTGTTAATCAAAGTTGAAAGTTTGGTATTTGATTGTTCTTTGTTCTAAGTATTAATTCTGCATAATACTTAGATTGTTTCAACACAAAGTTTCTCTATGTATTACACTTGATTTAATCTCGTTAATACAAAGCTAAACCGATCTAAGTTTAGGATCAACAAGCGGTATCAGATGAACAAAGTGTATGAGAAAAATGCTACTGTTAAAAAGCTTTGTACCATAGTTCTGAACCTTGGAAACGCAGAAGCATTGACTTATCCACATCAAAAACCCACTTTTGTTCAAGTACTTGTTGCACTCATATATCACCAAGAACGAAATCCATACGAACAGTAACACCTTTATGTTCTTGAATAAACAAGATAACGACCACCTGTTCTTGAATAAACAAGACAACGACCACAACCAAATCAACCTTCCCCTGACCCCATCATTGATATGACTATTGATCAACCACCTCCTTCCACACAACATAATATTGCCCCTTCACCCTAAGCCGCTAACATTCACATGTCAGCCGCTGGCACTCATGTTTCCCACGCTGACACTTCCTAAATAGACCCAAACACCTCTTCATACTCCCCATCCCAAGAATTTAGGTTAGCCAAACGCCAAAGGATTGCTGGGATGTTCTCCCCTTGTGGTCCTAGCCATGTCACAGAGGGAACCATTACCACTAGGGTGGCTAGTGATATGGATGTGGCTGGGTCTGTTGACACTGGCTTAGATGCAGGTCAAGTCAGGCCCACAGTAGCTAAGCCCACATCCATACCCTATGATTCTCCACTGAGGATTCATTTCTTGGGTGTAGGAGAGGGCAGTATGCAACCTTTATCTCTACTTAAATTGAAGAATATATGTATTGGCTTGCAAAAGCAGAATACAGAACTTCTAAAAGTTGTCACAGCCCAAGGTTTTGAGATCAATGTATTGAGGGGCAGGTTATAAAAGTTGGAGAAGAAAAGAAGGTTTATCGTTGAGTCCTTAGAAGATGCTAGAGAGGATTCTTTCAAAGGGGAGGGTGCACTTACTGAACCTTTGAATTTGAGTGACAAGAGATCTAAGGAAGACTCTTTTGGTACTAAGGAGGTTGTTGATACTCTTACAGGTTTGAAGGAAAATGTTGAGTTTAATCCTTCTATAATAACACCTTGTTAACACGTTTCATTCTATTCCGCCTTTATTCAATCAAGTGAATGTTATGTGTTCCTAACAGCCTAAAGATCCGGAATCTATAGGATTCCACAAATACTTTCTAGTATATAGATTAACGAAAGACCTACCAACCTTAGGATTCGAAGTATATATCGACGTTTGCTTCACATTAGCCTCCTTCGAATCACTCTCATATCCATTCCCCTTAATGACAGTTTTCTATTACTACTTGAACCAGGATCATTTCCAGTAGAAGGTACCTGACCAGGATCCTTCGTAATACAGTTAATCGAACATTGATCTTTCTCCTTCACACCTCTTCCTCCCTCTTCCCCTTCTTACTTAAGTAACCACGTTCCATTCCTCGTACATCCACACGCTACACCAAAGTCACAACACCTCAGATACATGTACCCGTCAAACGAAACAACAAGCACGTTTTGTAATGCAAAATATTTACACAAAGCCGAGAGCTTTTGCAAATCAAGAAAACAGGATAAGCTATAAGGCCACAACACAATTCGTGATCGATCAATGATGAGACTGTATTTATACATAGTCTCATCGTCCAAATCGGGCTTAAAACGCTTAAAATGTCATCAAAAATACCTAAAATATGCCTGTGTTTGTTCATTGTGTATTTCAGGTACGGATATCGTGAATTCACCAAAAGATCAAAGGAATCAAGCAAAAACGAACACGGGAAACGAAGCCGCACAAAGAACCGGGCCCAAGTTTTGAATTTCTAAAATTTCCCTTGAAGTTTGAAGAATTGGCAACTTTGGTCCCTCAACTTATGAAGACTTGTCACAAATGACCCTCCACTAATCATTTGTACAAGATACATACTTGAAGTTTGAAGACATGTGCAAAAATGGTCCTTGAAGATAGTCAAAATTGCATAAATGATCCTTTAATCAATTTTGAAAAACCTTGGTGCCAAAAATGACAAGCTGTTCAAAGATATAACAAAAGGAATTGGGTTTAAAGCTGTGCAACTTATTATACACATTTTATGAAACATGGAGGGGGAAAATTGCCAGACAACCAAAGTCATTCCACCACTTAGCTGCCGCCACCTCACCCCTGCTGACACCTCACCACTCCCACATCAGCATTCCACCATCTCGTTTAATATTAACTAAATCAAGTTTAAACTCATTTTAGTATATTATTTATGGGTGGGAAACACTTACTGCTCACTCATCCCCCCCCCCCCCCCAATTACCCCTCAATCCGTCTTAAAAACCCTAACACTCATTACCCACAAAAACAAAGGGCTTTCACTTAATCCTTTCCAGATCATTGATTCTACATATTGTCACCCCTTTCCCACTCCCAAAATGGTTCCAGCTCACATGAGGGGCCCACATGAGACACCCCTGCACCCCTGCTTGGACAGAAATAGTAAACAAGGAATATGTACATATTCATCTACGGATCATATGCTTATCTTGCTCCCAAAGGAACACATCAACGCTCAAAATGGAGTCAACAAAAGCTGTCAACAACACAACATCACATGGGACATTTTTGACCAGCAAATTCAAATTATTTCAAGGGCAGATTAGGGAATTAGCTTTTTAGGGTTTCTCTTTATTGTTTTAGTTCTAGAATACTCTTTAGATGAGTATATAAGGGATGCTGGATTGTAGCATCACCTTGGTTCCAGTTTTTTGTACTCTTTTTAATTAAGTAATGAAAATGAAAATGTTTTAACTTGTGCAATCAACTGAGTTCCTTACTGCTTTTTCTTAGTATAATCATTAAATTTACTTGGTAAAGTTAGTTTAGAGTTCATTTAAAATTCGTTTTAAGAAGATTTCTGGAAAAGTTTTTCAAAGCTGAATCACACCATATGGTGAAGTGAAAGTGGATCCATATGATGTGATTGCAGATTGATTGTTAAAGCTTTTTGATGTTGTTGTTGTTCTTTCAAGATTAGGTTTCAAAATATTGTTTAAATTGGGATTCAAAAAAAAAATTCAAAAGTTTATTTTGGGTGTACTGTTCCATAAGCTCTTCATAAGCTGCTGATTGACAGCTTATGGTGAGCTCCTGAAAGCTTTTACCCTTTTCTTGTTTGGTGGTGTTTGTGTGCAGGTATCAAGATACAAGCCCCTACAACCCATTTTATTTCATTGCCAGTATTAGAAGACATATTCGGCTTGGGGTCCTGCTTTGGATTCCCACAACAAGCCTTCTCTAATATTCACAAGGTTCCCTAAAAGCTCTCAGATCCTTTATAAAGGAAGGCATCAGCCAATCCCTCAGGCTTGAACCCCTTTTTTAGCTTTTGAGTAATTTTTGTGAATTTTTATGTGAATTTGAGTGGAACTTGTTCTTTTGTGAATTTTTCTGCTTGATTATGTTTAGATAGATTGTTCATGCATGTTAGAGTGGTTGTCATTAGATTAAATTGATTTGGTATGTTAATTTTAAGTTTCAGTATTTAAGGGTGTGTTTGGGACTGCTATATTATAGGATTTGGTGATACAAATGCATGGTTATATCAGCTGAAACATACCCCATATAGGTTTTAGTAGGTGTTGTTATGATAAACATTGAGTTTGTACTGTAAAAAAAATTGAAGTTGCTTGCTTAAATTTGATAAAACCTAGCTAAAAACAGTAACTTCTTATATTTGCTTGGTTTAGCTTAATTTTGCCTACCATCTTGCATGATTTGTTAGATTTAGGTAGCATCTAGGGATAGGAATTGATTTTTGGGTGTTTGTTCAAGAATTGAGTGAGTTTTGGCCATCCAAAACTCACCCAAGTGCCAATTGCACCAGCAACCAACGTCCACAGCCCTTTTCTGTTTAACAGTAACTGATCTTTGCCCTTTGTATGATTTTTATGTGATAGACTTGTTTGTTTTCTTGTTTATTGTGACTCCCCACACTTCACTGAGTGTGGGGGTGCCCCTCTTGTCCATTAAATCCAAGAAACAAAGCTTTCCTAAGCTTTAAACCCACCAGACCATTTTTTTTTTGTTCAGTCAGTGGGAACAAGGTTCCCACTGCTAGTGTAATTGTTTCCCCTGTTGTGTAAAAGGACAAACAGTCCACACATGTCACTTTCAGTTCTTTCCTTTTTTGTCTTTAGTGGTGTTAAATAGGAATTAGGGTTTCAAACTTTTTGCATTATTTTTCTTTTTTTAATTTCTGATTTTTCAGTTTATTTAATTTTTAAATTACTGTTCATCTCCTATTTTTTAGATTTAATTGCAATTTTAATTACTTTTTAAGTTTCTGTTTTTGTCTTTTAGTGACAAAAATTTGTATTTTTCAGTTTTAAATTTTTTCTTAGATTTAGAAAATTAGTTTAAGATTTTTAGTTTAAAAACATTTACTGTTCACTTTGTTAATTATTTTTTTATAATTAAATTAGGATAATTAGGGTTTTAATTCCAAACTGTTTTGTCTTTTAGTTCAAATTTTTACATTTTTCAAACTTTTTCAATTTTCTACTGTTCATTAGTGTAATTTAGGATTTTTAAAATTGTCAAATTATTTTTGGCATTATTTTATTATTTTTTATGATTATTTTAGTTTAAAAATAGTTTTTAGTGTTTTAAAAATAGAAAAATAGTTTTGAAAATTTAGGAAAAATTGTTTTTAGTCTTTAAATAATATAAGTGACTTATTAGTTCAATAAATTAATATTTTGGGCATTTTGTTAATTATATTTAATTTTTGGGCTTTAATTAGCATTAAAAACTGAATATTTAATTAATAAAAGGTTTTAAAATATATTTGTTGGATTTTTATTCTTATTTATATTATTTAAGACTTAGTTTAATATTTTAATTAATTTTTAGGTTTAATTTTTAATTTTGTCGCGTTTTACGTATTTACGTTCGCGTTTTACGTCAACGTCGTAGTTTAAATCGTAGTCGTAGCTCGTCTTTACTTTTTTCTCTTATAAACCAAAAACGTCACTAATCCAAACATTGTTATTTTATATATTGGCACATTAATACACACACCTCCTTCGAGAACGAACTTGGAATTTATTCGTCTTCACGGTTTTCCTAAATCGTGTCGATTAATACTTGCCGCATTTATACTCGTCTTTCCTAAGACTTGTATATCTATAAAAACTACTATATCATTTTGGCGCCGCTGCCGGGGAGGTGTTTAGTGTGCCATTATTATTAGTATCGTTTTTGTGTGAGTAGTGCGTTTTAGCTTTTCAATTTTTGGAAAGCGTGAATATCGTACATACTCATTTTTGTTATTTTTCTCTATTAAAGTATAATATCCAAATAAATCGTGTTTAATTTTCCTAAATTAAACACACAACAATCTTTTACTATATTGTAGATATATTGGTTTTCGTTTTTCTTGTGAATATATTATTACTATATTGTATTTACGTAAGAACAATAAATATACAAGTACTCCAAAAGCGTGAAAACGCAACCTTGATTCGGGATTTCATCACTCGATCATTGTATTCGAATCTAAAGCAAAAGTTTAAAGGCAAAATAGATAAATACTTTCGTAAGGCTTAATTTCAATTAACACAAACTATAAGGTGGGTATAAGGCGGTTGTATTTCACGACCTAAAGGAAAAAGGCTCTTAAGTGCTTCGCGCCGCCTCGTTTCCTCCGCTTGCTTGTGCGTGTTTTGAGAAAGAAGGCTAATCGAGGGTTTGCCGCCCAAGTATTATCTACGTATATTATATTTGCTTGTGTTTTCAAGATTAAACCCTCTTGAACGTTTTGGTGTTCCACCAACGTTCTAAAGTCATCGAGAACGTTCACTCCACGTGATCGTTTTCATTCTTTGAGGCTCCTTTAATCGAGAAAGTCGATTCGAGGAGAGATTTGTAGATTTGTGTCTACGTAATACATTCAAAAATCCAAAAAAAAAATTAAAAACAATCAAAAACCAAAAAAATTGAAAAATCGAAAAACCGCAAAAAGAATCTTCTTTGCTACCACCCATTCTACGCTTAGTGCATGCGCACTCGATCGAAGGATTATTCCAATTCTAGCGAAGCTTCGAATCGACGCAATCGTAATCGAAGGAATCGACGACGTAGACGAGAATTAGAAACCGACGTTCCTAATATCGTTGTTGAAGAGACCGTAGACGAGATGGCCGACAATCGTTCGATGATGGAATTGCTCCAAGCGCCCACCGAGGGTTATGGAGACGCGATCGTAATTCCCGCTATCGAGGCAGAGAATTTTGAGATAAAGAGCGGAATGCTTTCGTTGATTCAAGCTACGAAGTTTCGAGGTCGTGAAACCGATAATCCTCACGACCATATTCGGAATTTTGATCGTCTTTTGGCCACGAGCAAGTTTAAGAACGTCGACGCCGATGTCGTCAAGCTTATGCTTTTTCCGTACTCGCTCGATGGTGCCGCCAAGGATTGGTACGAGAAAGAGCCACCTAATTCGATATTTACGTGGAAGGATCTCGTTTCCAAGTTCGTTAATTATTTTTTCCCACCGTCTAAGACAACGTTTTTCAAAAACGAGATTACGAAATTTGAGCAAAAACCGAATGAATCTTTTAGAGACGCGTGGGATCGCTTTAAGGAATTGCTTAGGCAATGTCCTCACCATGGTTTTTCCGAGTTGCACCAAAACGATACGTTTTACAACGGTCTTAATTTTCACGAACAAGACTCGTTGAATTCCGCCGCCGGTGGCAACTTTTTGTGTAAGACTCCGAAAGATGCATTGATAATTATCGAAAACCGATCCAAGGTTTACCAACTCCGCAACGCTCCGAGTGTTGCCAATGTCGCCAATGTTAGTAGTTCTAATCGCGACATTGAGAGGGTTGATGCAAAAGTCGACAAGTTAACGAATGTGTTCACGTCTTATCTCATTGAGATGCAAAAGAAAGACGCTCCCGCTATGGTGAAAGCGGTTGAGGTTTCGTGTACGTTTTGTAGTGGACCTCATAATTATTACGAGTGTGCGGCTACGGATGGCCAAACGTCGAATGTGAGTGCGTTAAATGGAAACAACAATTTTTCAAATCAAAATAACGCGGGTCCATCACAACAAGGCAATTATAACCAAGGCAACAATTTCCAAAATCGAAACAATTTTCAAGGAAATAATCAACAAGGAAATTTTTCGAATCAAAATCAAGGAGGTTATAATCAAGGTCGTAATATAACTTGGCAAAATCGAGATAACAATCAAGGAAATAATTTTTCAAGTGGTAATCAAGGAAATTTTCAAAGAAACAATCAAAACCAAGGGAACTTTAATTCAAGTCAAAATAGTTCGTCAAACGATTTTCAAAATTACATGAAAACGAATGAGGCTAATATGAGACGATTAGAGGGAGAAATTGGTACTTTGAAAAACGACTTTTCTAATACATTGAAATTGCAAAACACGAAGATTGAGTAAGGGCAAATTGATATTAAAAAGATGTTTTCGGCCATAATGAACAAAGCCTCGGGTTCGTCATCAAGTTCGTTACCTAGTGACACCGTTGCTAATCCGAAAGAACAATGTAAAGCCGCCTCGTCTCGTGAGAAAGGTCGTGTGATTACCCCTAACCTTGAAGGATTCCGTGTTGTTTATCCCTCTCAACCCTCGACTTCTAAGACGTCTTCTTGTTCTAAAGTCGATGGGGTGAACGTGGCGACCAAGGAAAGTAGTGCACACCCTCGTGTACCTCAAATTCCATCCACGGTTCAAAAAGAGAGCTTTGTCGACCTTACCAAAGTAACCCTTGAAGAAACTTGTGCATCGATCCTTCTTAAAAAAACCCAAAAGGCGTATGCCGAGAAAGGAAAAGGATCCGGGCCAATTTCTATTACCTTGTGATTTTTCCGAGATTGAGGGATGTTTAGCCCTTGTCGACTTAGGTGCTAGCATCAATCTCATGCCTCATTCTCTTTGGAAATTGATGAGATTGCCTTCGCTTACCCCCACAAACATGACTATCGAGCTTGCAAATTGTACTCCACTTATACCAATTGGAATAGCCGAGGATGTCTATGTTAGGATTGGAAAGTTTGTTTTTCCCGCGGATTTCGTTATATCCGATTACGAGTGTGACCCTAAATGTCCCATTATTTTAGGCCGACCATTCTTATCGACGGCTAGAACCGTAATCGACGTTCACGAGGGGAGACTTACCATGAGATATGGGGATGAGAAAATAGACTTTTTCGCTAGAAAATCCCAAGGATTTAATGAGAATGAAAAAACCGAGGTTTCAAAACCTAATGATTCAAATTCTAATGATTTCAAAATGTTTACTTTAGCGGAAAGAATGAAGCTTGATGCATGTTTTGAAAGAATTAAGAAAAACGGTTTTAAAGATGATGATTTTAATGATAAAGAATACGTGTACCTAATTCAAAAGGGTATGTGTAAATTTATGGATGAAAACTCACTTTGGGATGTTTTTAGCGAAACAAGTGAACCACCAATTCCGAAGGGCGACGTTAGTGCCATCACGACAACGACCAAAATGGGCTCGTCTTCACCACCTTCGAAGGACCACATCTTTGAGGCTTCAACTTCTAACTCCATCGAAGTGCCTCCTATGCCTAGCCCAACACCCGTTGAGGCTAAAGGGTTTATCGACATCGATCCTCTCGTCTTAGAAAAGTCACCTAAGCATAGTCATTTGACTTGTAAGTCCATGGTTGTGAGTGCTCACATCGACTCTTTCTTTGACGATGACGATGGCGATTTTGCCGAGATTGATCACGTACTTCGAAATCCACATGCAATTTTTGATTCTCCAAAGAAGAAACATGTGAAGTACGATGATTACGAGTTTGATCCCGAGATTGAGGAAATCATTGAACGAGAGCTAGCTCTTATGCCTTCACTTCCACCTACGAGTGAGGTCGACCTTTCCAAAATCGAGGATGAACTTGATGAGTTGGAACGTCTTATTTTCAATGACGAACCAACTCATGTGACCACTAAAAATCCCATTCTCGAGGAGTTACCTAATCAACACTCCTCATTTGAGAATGACGTTTACCACATTCGTGAGGATCTAACTTATCAACGATCCCCACAAAAGAATGATGGTTTCGTGCTTGATCGTGATCTTTTCGAGAGAGTTTCTAAGATACTCAAGGAGGGGAATGACAAACCGTGGTTTGACAAGCCTATCTTTGATGAAGAAATCGATGAGATCGACGTTCATGAGGATGACGAGTATGTTAACCCCGAGGGGGCGGTGTTCTTTATTGACAAACGTTTTGAGAACTTATACAATCCGCCACCCCTAACCATGACTTAAATGTGAGGATTTTTAGCGCGACTAATTTTCAATTTGACACGCCAAATATTTTCGACATTATTAAATCGGGTTTTTATAAAGAGTTTAAAAACGATGAAAAAGGAAAAGATTTTGAAAATGTTTTAAAAGATTTTTCTACATGTTTAACTCCGTCATCACCACGTTTTGTGAGTGCTACCACCTCGTCTACTCCTTTTGACGATGGTTGGTGTGGATCTAGTGTGGGGGAAGCCCCAAATGTTCCCTCCCATTTCTCCACCGAGGACGAGATTTACGATCCTGGAATTGCTTGTAAAGGGAAATCTCGGTCTTCCACCGATGCAATAAATGGAAATCGTATCTATTTGCTTGGTGTGAGTCTACCTCGAGTAGCTCATGTTGTTGACTTACCCATTGCCCCACCTTTCTACTTCTTATCTCTTTTCTTCTACCCCATTGGGGTTCGTGTCGAAGTGGTGTTGTTTCGTCTTTCATCCGAAAACGAAGACGCTATCTTTGACCCCGGTATACGTTTATCGGGTTTTTAAAGTACTCCACGTACTTTTGGGCCTTGTTCATCATGTAAGCCCCATCAAAAATGACCATACCAAGATTATCCCTAAATGATCACATTTATGGGGATTCGAGTCGAGCTTTTGACTCGGTTATCAAAAACAAGGTGCCTCGTGGGGGATTCTCATGCTTATCCTTGTAAATATTATCGCTTTCTTAGTTTAATGTAACGAGGGGACTTGTGCTCTTCCAACCTTTGTTCCGTGGTTGTTTGTGATTGTGATTCATTAGGTTCATCGTCATCATTGAAGCCTCTCGTGTTCGTTTTACGGATCACTCGAGCTTCGATCGTTGCCTTTGGAGATTCCGATATCCGATAATATCCTTTTATGTTCTAACGTTTATCTTATTAGCATAAACGGCTTATAGGTTATTCGTTTTACCCTTTCCATGCTCGAGATTAAGCATTCGACTTCGTCTCTAGTATGGGGGTGTTTACACCCCTAGACTCGAAACATTGAGGACAATGTTTAGTTTTAGTATGGGGGGGTGAGTAGATACTTCACCTTGCTTACGTCACCACGCAATCCAATTTTCATCTTTTTGTTATCGTTTTATGCAAAATAAGGCTAAAAATGGCCAAATTTTAAAATTTTCTATTTTTTCATAAGTGTTTAAGACACGAATGTAGGTTTTCCGATGGTGAGAATGAGAGTAATTTTTGAATCGACCGTGCGTGTTGAGCACTTAGCTTCGATTCCTTAACTTTTTAGGCTAAGTCTCTTAAATGAGGACGAGAAATGATAGAGTTATTTATAAGTCTCGTAATCGTCACGATCTTATGTGTAGTAATTATTAGCTTATTCTCCCCACACTTTTGCATAATAAATTGTTAATAAATATTGATTTGGCGGTTTAGTCACTATTGTTGGTTTCTAATTTGTTTTGGTAGCTTCCATTTAATTAAATTGGGAAAACATTAAGGTATCGCCAGCGTCACGGTTTTGAAGTATTGGCACCCGAATAATCAAAAGCTTCACCTAATAATGAGATTTCAAGTGCTCACCTAAATTAAGCAAAAATTTGAAGCTCACAAGGCCGAAAAATCTATGCCCAAATTGAAAGTGAATCAAGCCTTAATCTTCAAAGCTTTAAAGATCCAAAATTCGCCTTAGCGTGAGGATATACGTCTTTGGCTAATAAAACCACCGATGAGGCGGATAATAAAAGGCAAGGCAAGACCAAAGTCATAATAAAAGCTTCATGGCGAAGTTGAATAAAAGATGGAGGTAAACCAAAGATAATAAGGCCCTTCCGTTAGGGGGCGTATAAAAGTCTTGGTAATAAGTCTCATGTTCAAAACCGTTATAAAACCGTGTTTATCGATCCTTCTTGTTGACTTAATTTTTTGACATCGTTGTCTATTGGGATGAATTATTGATTTAATGATTTTGGTTACACCGTTAAGTTTCTATTTTTAGACTTAATCTCTATTCACGCATAAGTCAATGATGTATCCTCGTGATCATTAAGACATAATAAAATATAAGAGATACCAAGTAGGAATAAGGGAGTTTAGGTTCGTAATTAACACTCATGAGATGTGTACGTGTTGCTAACTTATAATAACAATGATCTTGTTACACGCTTAGCATGGAATTGGGTGAAAATCGAGGACGACGAAATTATTTCTAACGAAGCATTCGTGTGTTCTTGTTCTATGATCCTAAAAGTCACATTCTCGTGATAAAAACATTACATTATGTCTAAAACGCATGTAGTAGTTTATTTAAATTTATGTCCTCAATAAAAGTCATCATAAAATGAATTTTGGAGGTGCTAAGATACTTAATTCTAGCATTGCGTGGGGACACGGAAATGGTTTAGTATGGGGGAGTGATGAGACTGTATTTATACATAGTCTCATCGTCCAAATCGGGCTTAAAACGCTTAAAATGTCATCAAAAATACCCAAAATATGCCTGTGTTTGTTCATTGTGTATTTCAGGTACGGATATCGTGAATTCACCAAAAGATCAAAGGAATCAAGCAAAAACAAACACGGGAAACGAAGCCGCACAAAGAACCGGGCCCAAGTTTTGAATTTCTAAAATTTCCCTTGAAGTTTGAAGAATTGGCAACTTTGGTCCCTCACCTTATGAAGACTTGTCATAAATGACCCTCCACTAATCATTTGTACAAGTTACATACTTGAAGTTTGAAGACATGTGCAAAAATGGTCCTTGAAGATAGTCAAAATTGCATAAATGATCCTTTAATCAATTTTGAAAAACCTTGGTGCCAAAAATGACAAACTGTTCAAAGATATAACAAAAGGAATTGGGTTTAAAGCTGTGGAACTTATTATACACATTTTATGAAACATAGAGGGGGAAAATTGCCAGACAACCAAAGTCATTCCACCACTTAGCTGCCGCCACCTCACCCCTGCTGACACCTCACCACTCCCACATCAGCATTCCACCATCTCGTTTAATATTAACTAAATCAAGTTTAAACTCATTTTAGTATATTATTTATGGGTGGGAAACACTTACTGCTCACTCATCCCCCCCAATTACCCCTTAATTCGTCTTAAAAACCCTAACACTCATTACCCACAAAAACAAAGGACTTTCACTTAATCCTTTCCAGATCATTGATTCTACATATTGTCACCCCTTTCCCACTCCCAAAATGGTTCCAGCTCACACGAGGGGTCCACATGAGACACCCCTGCACCCCTGCTTGGACAGAAATAGTAAACAAGGAATATGTACATATTCATCTACGGATCATATGCTTATCTTGCTCCCAAAGGAACACATCAACGCTCAAGATGGAGTCAACAAAAGCTGTCAACAACACAACATCACATGGGACATTTTTGACCAGCAAATTCAAATTATTTCAAGGGCAGATTGGGGAATTAGCTTTTTAGGGTTTCTCTTTATTGTTTTAGTTCTAGAATACTCTTTAGATGAGTATATAAGGGATGCTGGATTGTAGCATCACCTTGGTTCCAGTTTTTTGTACTCTTTTTAATTAAGTAATAAAAATGAAAATGTTTTAACTTGTGCAATCAACTGAGTTCCTTACTGCTTTTTCTTAGTATAATCATTAAATTTACTTGGTAAAGTTAGTTTAGAGTTCATTTAAAATTCGTTTTAAGAAGATTTCTGGAAAAGTTTTTCAAAGCTGAATCACACCATATGGTGAAGTGAAAGTGGATCCATATGATGTGATTGCAAATTGATTGTTAAAGCTTTTTGATGTTGTTGTTGTTCTTTCAAGATTAGGTTTCAAAATATTGTTTAAATTGGGATTCAAAAAAAAAATTCAAAAGTTTATTTTGGGTGTACTGTTCCATAAGCTCTTCATAAGCTGCTGATTGACAGCTTATGGTGAGCTCCTGAAAGCTTTTACCCTTTTCTTTTTTGGTGGTGTTTGTGTGCAGGTATCAAGATACAAGCCCCTACAACCCATTTTATTTCATTGCCAGTATTAGAAGACATATTCGGCTTGGGGTCCTGCTTTGGATTCCCACAACAAGCCTTCTCTACTCTTCACAAGGTTCCCTAAAAGCTCTCAGATCCTTTATAAAGGAAGGCATCAGCCAATCCCTCAGGCTTGAACCCCTTTTTTTAGCTTTTGAGTAATTTTTGTGAATTTTTATGTGAATCTGAGTGGAACTTGTTCTTTTGTGAATTTTTCTGCTTGATTATGTTTAGATAGATTGTTCATTCATGTTAGAGTGGTTGTCATTAGATTAAATTGATTTGGTATTGATTTGGTATGTTAATTTTAAGTTTCAGTATTTAAGGGTGTGTTTGGGACTGCTATATTATAGGATTTGGTGATACAAATGCATGGTTATATCAGCTGAAACATACCCCATATAGGTTTTAGTAGGTGTTGTTATGATAAACATTGAGTTTGTAGTGTAAAAAAAATTGAAGTTGCTTGCTTAAATTTGATAAAACCTAGCTAAAAACAGTAACTTCTTATATTTGCTTGGTTTAGCTTAATTTTGCCTACCATCTTGCATGATTTGTTAGATTTAGGTAGCATCTAGGGATAGGAATTGATTTGTGGGTGTTTGTTCAAGAATTGAGTGAGTTTTTGCCATCCAAAACTCACCCAAGTGCCAATTGCACCAGCAACCAACGTCCACAGCCCTTTTCTGTTTAACAGTAACTGATCTTTGCCTTTTGTATGATTTTTATGTGATAGACTTGCCTGTTTTCTTGTTTATTGTGACTCCCCACACTTCACTGAGTGTGGGGGTGCCCCTCTTGTCCATTAAATCCAAGAAACAAAGCTTTCCTAAGCTTTAAACCCACCAGACCATTTTTTTTTGTTCAGTCAGTGGGAACAAGGTTCCCACCGCTAGTGTAATTGTTTCCCCTGCTGTGTAAAAGGACAAACAGTCCACACATGTCACTTTCAGTTCTTTCCTTTTTTGTCTTTAGTGATGTTAAATAGGAATTAGGGTTTCAAACTTTTTGCATTATTTTTCTTTTTTTAATTTCTGATTTTTCAGTTTATTTAATTTTTAAATTACTGTTCATCTCCTATTTTTTAGATTTAATTGCAATTTTAATTACTTTTTAAGTTTCTGTTTTTGTCTTTTAGTGACAAAAATTTGTATTTTTCAGTTTTAAAATTTTTCTTAGATTTAGAAAATTAGTTTAAGATTTTTAGTTTAAAAACATTTACTGTTCACTGTTTTAATTATTTTTTTTATAATTAAATTAGGATAATTAGGGTTTTAATTCCAAACTGTTTTGTCTTTTAGTTCAAATTTTTACATTTTTCAAACTTTTTCAATTTTCTACTGTTCATTAGTGTAATTTAGGATTTTTAAAATTGTCAAATTATTTTTGGCATTATTTTATTATTTTTTATGATTATTTTAGTTTAAAAATAGTTTTTAGTGTTTTAAAAATAGAAAAATAGTTTTGAAAATTTAGGAAAAATAGTTTTTAGTCTTTAAATAATATAAGTGACTTATTAGTTCAATAAATTAATATTTTGGGCATTTTGTTAATTACATATAATTTTTGGGCTTTAATTAGCATTAAAATTTGAATATTTAATTAATAAAAGGTTTTAAAATATATTTGTTGGATTTTTATTCTTATTTATATTATTTAAGACTTAGTTTAATATTTTAATTAATTTTTAGGTTTAATTTTTAATTTTGTCACGTTTTACGTATTTACGTTCGCGTTTTACGTCAACGTCGTAGTTTAAATCGTAGTCGTAGCTCGTCTTTACTTTTTTCTCTTATAAACCAAAAACGTCACTAATCCAAACATTGTTATTTTATATATTGGCACATTAATACACACACCTCCTTCGAGAACGAACTTGGAATTTATTCGTCTTCACGGTTTTCCTAAATCGTGTCGATTAATACTTGCCGCATTTATACTCGTCTTTCCTAAGACTTGTATATCTATAAAAACTACTATATCAATCAACATACCAGGTATGATGATTGAAGGTAGAACAAGAGAAACCATAAAAGCGATTTGGAAGAGAAAACGAAACCCTAGAACCAGACAATCCAATCGACACGATTAATATGTAGATCATGCGTAAATATCAATTAATACAAAGGTATTAATCCAACTCAGAGAACTGATATAAGAATTAATGGTAGATCAACTTAAAAAAAGTTAGAAAAATTTAGATTGCTACTTTTAGGTTTTAGGGTATCGGGTGGGGGAGTCGTGTAAATTTTTCGTTACCTTAAGGATGAATGTTATCGGTGTTAGAAAAGATACGGGCTTGGTCATAGGCATTGTAAAACAGGTACTTATAAGGTGCTGGAAGTGGAGGAAGAGACTTAAGAGCGTCTAATAGCGAAGTCGAATATATGGCAGGGGATACTAATGACGTTGTTAAGATAAGTCTACACGACATTATTCAAAAACTCCACCCCAAAACCATGAAGGTTTAAGTATGCTTTATTCTAGGGAAGTAATTATCTTAAATGATAGGAAAATGTTGTCGATCGAATGAATACTCGAATTCTAGATTAACTTAGAGCTCGATTGTCTTTACATTTACAAGGAGGGAAATTATAAATAAAAACAAGCTATACTACTACACAAACTATTTTTTTTATGAAAATTAGATACGGTTATAGGAAAAACCGTACCAAATAACAAAAAACAAGTCATTTGGTAGAACGCATACGCATAAGACAAAATATTCAAAATGTTGGTTAGGATATGCCACATGTGACCACATATGTTTCACTTGTACATGCATATGATTTACTATGTTGTTTTGTTTTTTTTCAATGGGAACAAAAATGGATGTACGACATGAACATTAATGACCCAGAATGTGTGAACGGAATGCAAAATTTTCTTATGGTTGTCGAGTCTGACCGAGTGGCTAAAGGAAATATTAAGATTTTGTGTCTGTGTTTGCAATATAAAAATTTTGTACCATTTAATGGTATCAAAGTGATTGAGTACCCTTGCTCAAATGTGACTTTGTTCGTAACTATACATGTTGGTCGAATCATGGGGAATTACTAGCTGATAATAGCACATCGAGTCATGCATCAAATGCTAATGAGAACAATGAAGCTTACATTAATGACAGACACGATAATTTAAATGAGATATTGCATGATTCGGAAACAACTAATGGTGATATTAATCAAGAAGATTTACAAAATTTGTTTGAGGACGTAGAAAAACTAGTGTATGATGGTTGTAAGGATCTTTCTATATTTTCAGATGTTCTGAAGTTGTTAAAATTAAAAGCAAGTAGTAATTAGAGTGATACGAGCATCACAAGCTATTAGATTTTATACACCGAGTATTTCCCGATAATAATGTGATGCTCATAATTACATATCAATCAAAAGATATAGTGTGTTTAACGGACTAGAGACTGACAGAATACACGCATGTCTGAATGATTATATATTGTATGGAGATGACTACCAAAACTTGCAATATTTAATTAGAAAAGTAGTTTATTGTATATAGATGACTACCAAAACTTACATAATATTTTTATCTTTCTTATTTGCAAATTTAATTAGACAATTAATTTTTTTTGTATAACCATGCGCTACTTTTATGTGTTACATTTTGTTGGTTTTATTGCGAAAAAGACTAATATACATTCTTTTTATAGATCTGAGATGATTCGCGCCGTCTAAACTTTTCGAGAGCACCCAAGTGGCTATTTTATTTTTGAACAACTTTTATAGGATCGTATTTGCTCGAGATACATCGACTTCCTCAATCAATTAATAATGTTTTAATTTTTCGTGATGAAGACGTTTAAGCAATTGTAATAAATAACACATTTGTATAACTCATTTCTTGCGTTGGTTGATGTTTATGTAAGATGTTACGTCTGTTGATTACTGTTTTCATAAGTTGCCTAATTTTTGGGTCTGTCGTTAGCTATCTGGTAGCGTTTGGTTACAGGTTTTTGGAAAAAAAATCAATTATTGTTTTTCTAAAATAAATAATATTTGGTGATGTTTTTTAAAGAGAACCGTACCAGAAAAGAAAACCCAAAGTCTGGCATGAGTTCGAGAATTGTTACGGTTTAAAGAAAAACACACCAAATAATTTCTTTTTTTTGCAGTGCTAAACCGTTCCAAAAAAAACATTTTATTATTTGGTACGTTAGTATTTGGTGCGATTTTAAAACCATACCTAACAATTTTAAAAACCAAACCTAAAGGAATTTTTTATGTAATAGTGTATGAAGCTCGAATCAACATCTTCTTTCAGAAGAGAAAAATATAATACATGTATATAAAAAGTGAAAGTGTAACTTAATAAGATATCAATCAAGCTAACAAACTTCACAAACTGAATATTTTAAAGCTCGAGTTTGATCCGAGAATCTATCCACGTAGAGTAGCTCGCGTAGAGTAACTCGAGTTCAACTCCTTTATATAATTCGATTTTGAGTAGTTAACTACTGGATCTAGTATTAACTTACGAGTTGGATCGTTTGCGTCCATATTTTTACATAGCTCGTATCATAATAAGTAGATATTTTTTATTACATAAGATCGTACACGGAAGGGTTCGTTTGGTGTGTAAGTGGTTTAGATTTTGACGTTGTATAGGTTAGATTCGAAAGAAATGAGAAATGATAAGATTATTAATTAATTTTTAACTTATAATTTTTTTAGTAAAAAATTATGATAAAACTAACTATTTAGGAATAATAAGTATTATAAAAAAAGATAGATGAGAAAATATGTGGTTGAAATGAAAGAATAGTATATGCACTAACACAATTTCTCAAAATTCACATTGGAGCTAAGATTAGAATATTGGAACTTAAACCTTTGTATCATCTAAAAAGTATTAAAGATACAAAAATATTTGTACTTTTTGTCTCGTTATTCTCCCAGTTTAAAGTTCAGCACAATTATTTATTAGTTTTATTTTCGGATTTTTGTCTGTTTACTACTTTTAGCTATTTAAACTTTATAATTTTTATTCCGTATTCTCATAATCTAGTTTTATAATATAAGCAAAATTATATATAAAAAACCATAAAATTAAAGGGGTACATATGGATTTTCTAGAAAGGTCTTGATAATCTTACCTTATGATACATTTTAGCAATTTATTATTAGTAATATTAACTAAATAATTAGTTTATTTACTTTTCATTGTTGATTATCTTTATGACCAACTTAGTCTTTTATTATAAATAGGGTTATTAGAATGTAACATGAATATGCAGAAATATATGATGAAATGGTTTCTTAGTGTATTGTTAATTGTGAGAGCTTATTTGACCTCTAGAACGTCGATTACTCTATCTTTATATCCTAATCGATTCGGTTCATATCAGTTGGTATCATAGTTGTTTTGATTCTAAGGATTAATTTTAAAAAAAAAACGTTCAGCCGTTACTATTCATCAGTTATTGTTCATCAGAAAATAAAAGTTACTGGAATGGAGCAAGAACGGAATCAAAGGTGTCAAGAATGGCATCAATAGAATCAAAAGTGTCAATGATGGCATCAATGAAATCAAAGGTGTCAAGAATAGCATCAATCAGAGGCGTGAAGAGTGGAATCAATGAAATCAAAGGCGTGGCGAAGGGTTAATTTAGGTCACTCAGATGGTGGAACGGTTACAATCCACGTTCTCGTTGCACATTATCAAATGACTGAAAAACTAGAGAAACTAACTCAGTCTTTCATCTCGCATGTTCAAAAGCCTCTGACATAACCTGTCATAACCTGTCATAACAGAAAAATGTGGTGAAGATGTTGGTCTTGGGTCAGATTCAGAGGTCGTGGAAAGAGAGCTGGAAAAAAAATTCTTTAGGGATCTAACTAAATCAATGGATTCCTAACAAGAAGATCAAAGCAAGATTGTTTTAGAATAAGTCTGTGATGACACGCATCTGAACCAAAAAATTTAGAAAGCTAGGTACCTCACTTGGTCCTTGATTTGAAGGGTTAGATTTACAAGAAGAATTACAAGTCTGCATAAAAAAATTCAAAAACATACCTTAAGACTACTTGGTCCTTGATTTGAAGGGTTAGATTCACAAGAAGAATTACAAGTCTGCATAAAAAAATTCAAAAACATACACCAAGACTACTGCATGCTCTTGAAGCGCACAAAGAGGATAAAACGAGGAATTTAGGATCCCGGAATCACGTAAGGCAAGATAACAATACCTTTGAGGACAAAGTTTTTTTGTGAGACAGAGTATTGATAGATCCTAGCAGTTTATTATTAGTAATATTAGCTAAATAATTAGTTTATTTACTTTCTGTTATTGATTTGTTGATTATTTTTAGGAGCAAGTTAGTCTTTTATTATAAATAGAGTTATTAAGCTGTAACAGAAATATGCAAAAATATATGATTAAATGATTTATTATAGCTTCTTAGTTTATTGTTAATTGAAAGAGCTTATCCGACATCTCGAACGTCGATTACTATATCTTTATATCCTAATGATCCGGTTCATATCACCTTATAACATAAATGTATCAAGACAATTGATTTATAAAATAAATGTACCAAACAATTGATATATAAAACGAATGAATGCAAACCTTCTAAAACCCACACACCAAACATGCCCTTATTTTTACCTTTGAACATGTACAGATTGTACACAGAACACCGTTATTTTCAACTTAAAATACTAATCGTACACACTATTAGCAGCACATGATATTTTTTTTCTTCTTTTGATCATTCATATACTCTTAATGGGGGTTTATCAGATATATTTCCTTCTCAATTTCTAAACTTAATAGAAACTGATATCAAAATTATGCAAATTTCCCTTCAAAATTTGATTGCATATATTATGCATCACAAATTTACACCCCATTCTTTTTCAGATTTACAACAATAACGCTAACATTGTCTGCGCTCCTTCGAGCCAAAGCCAGCTTTGTCAAGAGCAACGACGCATCTGAACACGCCTTGTCGCAGTTCTCATACTCCGAAGCATCGTTCACTGGTGGGTTCCTTATCGACCCCGAGGGTCCATTTCCTTTTAAACACATACTTGCTAGTCCACAAGCCGTGTCATTTGACACCACGTCCCATAATCCATCACTTGCTAGTATCAAAAAGTCGTCATCTGATGTTCGCTCAGTTATCGTCACCTCTGGCTCGCAAGTCACGTAAGGTTTTAAATAGTTATCACCTGTAAGATTAACCAGCAAACTAGTTAGACGGATCGCAAAACCAAGTCTTTACCACTTGCTACTAAAAATAATTGTCATCCAAATAAAAACACAAATATAATAAAAGGTGTTTGGTTTTGCTTATGCAACGTAAACTTATTTTGGATTATATATAAGCTAAGCTCCAATTTTATAGCTTATTTAAAAACTTATACGCTTATATAATAAGTTTATTATATCGTGATTATGTAAGTCGCCATGAGCTTATTTCATATAAGAAAAAAACAAACCATTAAACCTTCAACTTTTAAGGTTATTTAAAGACTTATATTATATATCATGATAAATTATATAAATTTATAAGTATTCAAATAAGCCATAAAATTTATATATTCAAATAAGCCATAAAATTAAAACTTATTTTATAAGTAAGTTTAAACAAACAGTCTCAAAAACCATTTACTCAGAACTTAAATAAACATTGTAACATTGTTTATTTTGAGACATTACTACATAGATTAAATAGTAGTACTAACCAATAGCTCTAGACATGGCAAGAACTCCGCAAACTCGGGCGCCTTCCCAATACAAAACTCGACCACCAGCAGCTTCGATTCGGCTAAGTTCATCGGGACGATCAGGCTACAAGAAGTAAAAAAATAAAATTATAAACACTTGTACAGGAAGTATCGTTAACGATATACTAAGCTTTTACGTTCGTCTAGCTAGCTAACCTTATGATCTATCGATAAAGGCACTGCTTTTCCATTTCGACAAAGTATAGCTCTAGAATCACCACAATTTGCAACAACAATTTTATCCGGAGTCACTACCGCGACTACCGCGGTAGACCCCACACCGTAAGACTCCGGTGCGTGAAGCTCGCACCGGCAGTCACTACTTGTAGCTTGTTGGTTCCACGTTACTATTTCTTGATCCATTCGACTAAAGCTTTGCTCCATAGTTTTATTCCAATCCATTGGTTCTTCTATTTTCTTGCTTAATTCTTCGTTCACTAATAAATGTAATCGTTCCTTACATCTCTTTGCCACCTACAGTAATTCAGAAACTCGTTTAATCAATATGATCTTGAAAGCATAACTTTTGTTTTTTTATTATTATATATTAGTTTAAGAACATACATGTGAACAACCATGACCATCGTACACGCCATAATAATGCATGGTATCATTATTTTCCATAAACGAAGGATGAATCGCAACACAATCTTCCATTTCTCTTCGTCGACCACAAACCGAAGCAACTCCAAATTTCGGATCCGAGACATCATCGTTAACATAACTACATGAACCTAAGTGACTAGAACTTGTAGTAGTCACTAGGTGGTCTTTAGCATCTTTTGCAACATGTGTTCTATCATCGCCATGAGAGATCGAGGCAGGCGAGATAGAGAATCTCGACTTCTTCATTCGCAAATCGTTATTAGTTGTGGGTGATGATACACCCGCGACGTATTTAACTTTTCTGAGCTCCATCCGCTTCCGCCGAGCAGCCCGTGAGCTAGACTCTGCAGAAGTGGATGGCATATCCTTATCATTCACAACACCACAACATATATCGGCCATTTTAAACACACAAGGTTTATTGAGTTGTAATACTTGGTAAGCAAATTCAAATATTTTGAAGAAACAAATGCTTATGGAATGTGTAAATAACTAAATAAAATGAAAATGAGGCGGTTCGGTACAAGAATAGTTGTTAAAAAGAGGGTGCATAAATTTGAAGGAAGTCGTGGTTTTTCGCCACGTATGGTAGGCTAGAAACTATGTGGGACACATTTGAGGAAAGTGAATGATCTGAGCCGTTGATTGTTTCAGAATGTTTTTGGCGGGTAAAACGTGGACAAATGAGAAAATAACACGACTGCTGGATAGTCAAGTACTAGTCTGACACGCATGGTGTTAATAATATAGGGGTTGGGAGCAATGTTTTAAAACCCGGGTTTTGAATCGACCCGGTCGAGCCACCGGGTCACCGGGTCACCGGTTCAACCGGTTGGACCGCCGGGTCGACCCGGTTTTCAATTAAAAAAAATTATTTATATATTTTCAATATTACTATATATATATAAATATAAATCATGAATATTTCATATATTTGGCCCAAAAAACCATTTACTAACCAATATAACACGTAAAAAAAAAAAGTTACGTTATAAATACGTAAAATTATATCGCGAAAAAACGAAAAAAAAAACAAAAAAATCGAAAAAAATCAAAACCCGGCCGGGTCGCACGAACCGGGTCAACCCGGGTCGCTTCAAACCCGGCGGGTCACACCGGGTTTCCAAAATGTAAGACCCGGGTCAATTTGACCCGTTTTTTCGGCCGGAACCGGTCCAACCGGTTGAACCGGCCGGGTCGACCCGGGTTTCAAAACATTGGTTGGGAGTGATACGTGGCAAAGATCTTCAAGTACGAGATTGTGGTGTATCTACGTAAAATTTAATCTATACTACATTATAAAGGGTGTATCCCTTTGGTTGAAAGTTGAAAATGTTAAATGGTTGAAAAATATGGGTCCCACTAATCTATATCTATACTACATTATAAAGAGTGTATCCCTTTGATTGAAAGTTGAAAATATTGAATGGTTGAAAAATGTGGGTCCCACTATCTATACTACATTATAAAGGGTGTATCCCTTTAGTTGAAAGTTGAAAATATTGAATGGTTGAAAAATGTGGGTCCCACTAATCTATATCTATACTACATTATAAAGGGTGTATCCCTTTGGTTGAAAGTTGAAAATGTTGAATGGTTGAAAAATGTGGGTCCCACTAATCTATATCTATACTACATTATAAAGGGTGTATTCCTTTGGTTGAAAGTTGAAAATATTGAATGGTTGAAAACTGTGGGTCCCACTAATCTATATCTATACTACATTATAAAGAGTGTATCCCTTTGGTTGAAAGTTGAAAATATTGAATGGTTGAAAAATGTGAGTCCCAATAATCTATATCTATACTACATTATAAAGGGTGTATCCTTTGGTTGAAAGTTGAAAATGTTGAATGGTTGAAAAATGTAGGTCCCACTAATCTATATCTATACTACATTATAAAGGGTGTATCCCTTTGGTTGAAAGTTGAAAATGTTGAATGGTTGAAAAATGTAGGTCCCACTAATCTATATCTATACTATATTATAAAGGGTGTATCCCTTTGGTTGAAAGTTGAAAATGTTGAATGATTGAAAAATATGGGTCCCACTAATTTATATCTATACTAAATTATAAAGAGTGTATCCCTTTTGTTGAAAGATGAAAATGTTGAATGGTTAAAAAATGTGGGTCCCACTAAAAACTACTACATGCAAATCTTATTCATTAAAAAAGATATAAACTTTGGTTAATTAAACAAATGTCACTCTTTCATCAAATTGAAACATACTTATAAGATATTTGAATTATAACATGTTACAACGCTTTGCAATAAAAGTTTAATCTTTTGACGTTGTATTTTGAACGTCACCGAAATACTTACCACAATATCGCATCGTGTTAATTATCTGTTGTTAGACAATTTCCGCCGTTATGCGCAGATACTCATCTAGTTATATTATGAAAACAAGACGCCCCTTTCGTATTGAAATTCGTCTAGGCCTCTTGTCTTTTCAAAATTTATATTATTTTTGTGACAAGTATTATACTATTATAAATACTAATAGACATATTCTTGGTTGAAAAGAAAACTATCATAGAAAAATATTTAAACATACACTAGATGTGGAATGCTTGGTTTAGGGTTTCTCTAATGTATATCTTTTTACTAGCTAGGTTGGTTTACAAGTGTAGGTATATAAGTTACTGTATGTTAAATCTAATCATCACAAATTGGTTGATGGTAAATGATTCTATGGTTTATATATATGAGGTGAGATCCTTATAGAATATACATCAAAAAAAGAAGGAAGGAAACAATCTCAACCATCTATTCAAGTTCCATCTAATGGTGTATATTAATCTTTTTAAATTTAATTTAAAAACCCATTTTCAACCTATTTCTTAAAAATTAAATATCTCTCAAACCGTTAATCGTTACGAAAAACTAATTATACCATCGCGACGGGAATTAAGTTATCTTTCTATAGATAGGCACTTCTATACACTTTCGGCAAACTTTTTTTTTTAAATTTACGCATAAAAAATTACATGTGATTCTCGAAAAATTACATGTAATTTTCGAAAATTACGTGTAATTTTTTTGGCGAGAATTTTAACACTATAAATCGTTAACTTTTGTGTGAATTACATGTAATTATGTGTGAATTACATGTAATTTTTGTAATAAAATAGTTTATTAGTGTTAAATGCAAATCACATGTAATTATGTGTGAATTACATGTGATTTTTGTAATAAAGTGGTTAGTTAGTGTTGAATGAAAATTACATGTAATTTTGTGTGAATTACATGTAATTTTGCTCAAATCACATGTGATTTTATAAATAATTACATGTAATTTTGCTCAAATTACATGTGATTTTATACAAAATTACATGTAATTTTGCTTTAAATCACATGTGATTTTATAAATAATTACATGTAAATTTGCTTTAAATCACATGTGATTCATGTAGACTCACATAACTTTACATCTAACTTTCATCCCATTTTACGCGTTAGTCTTTTTTTTAAGTTACATGTTTTCATAGATTTTTATTTTCAACTTTAATACCAATAATCTAGAAACCAAGTAAATCACATGCGATTCGTGATAAATCACATGTAATTCGTGGTAAATCACATGTGATTCGTGGTAAATAACATTTTCTCTCCATTTCTCACATCATCCATCCTTCCGAAGTGGTCTTGTGATCCATGTATGCTATCTAAAGTGGTCTTGTGATCCATGTATGCTATCTTGTGATCCATGTATGATAATTACATGTGAATTTGCTTAGATTACATGTAATTCGTGGTAAATTACATGTGATTCAAACAAAAGCACATGTGATTAATCTAAAGTGGGTTTGTTAGAAGAAGTTAAAGTTTTGAAATGTTTGAATCACATGTAATGCAAGCGAATTCACATGTAATTATCATCGAATTACATGTGATCCAATGCAAGCAAAATCACATGTAATTATCATCGAATTACATGTAATTCAAGCAGACAATTTAATATATTAACAAGATTACATGTGATTAAAAAAATCACATGTGATTCATCTAAAGTGGGTTTGTTAGAAAAAGTTAAGGTTTCGGAATGCTTGAATCACATGTAATGCAAGAAAAATCATATGTAATTATCACCGAATCACATGCAATTCAAGCTGAATTACATGTGATTCAAACAAAATCACATGTAATTTAGAAGCCAATTTGTTTTATATATTTTACATAAATGAAAACATAATACGTGATTAAAAAAATCACATGTGATTCATCTAATGTGGGTTTGTTAAAAAAAGCTACGGTTTCGGTATGCTTGAATCATATGTAATGCAAGCAAAATCACATGTAATTATCACCGAATCACATGTAATTCAGAAGACAATTTGTTTTACATATATTTTTTTTTGGGTAAAGGGGACTCCACCCCGGTAAAATGAACATATTTTATATTAATGGCAACAAACATTTTAATATATTAACAAAATTACATGTGATTCAAACATTTTAATGTAATTCACATAAATCACGTGTGGTTTTAAAATAATAATGAAAATATTTTTGTCATTTAATAGACGGTTATTTTCATATACTTTTAACGATTTTACAATGTTGAAATTCTCGTCAAAAAAAATACACGTGATTTCACAAATCGCATGTGACGTTAAAAATTCAAATGTGATTTTTAAAATAATTAATCAAACATGAGTTTTCGAGAATTACATGTAATTTTTCGAGAATTACATGTGATTTTTTTACGAAATTTTTTAAAAAAAAGTTCGCTGAAAGTATATAGAAGTGCATATCTATGGAAAGATAATTTAATTCCCGTCGTGACGGTATAATTATTTTTTCATAACGATTAACGTTTTGTGAGATATTTAATTTTTAAGAAATAGAATGAAAATGTGTTTTTTAATTAAATTTAAAAAGATTAATATTGGATGGTGGAGATTGCTTCTTTTGTTCTTTTTTAGATGCATGTTCTTTATAAAACTTTTCTACCAAAACATGTAATTGCTCATTTCATTATCTCACAATGCTTTTTCTTTTTGAAGAAGGAAATTTAAAAACACGTACAACACACACAGTTTGATAAATTTGAAATATCCATGAAAATAATGCAAACATGACCTTTGACGCCCGAAAGGTTAAATATAGAGTGCCAGCTCGATTACTAAATATATACCCGTTTTTATGGTTCGTATAATGGGTCCAATTAGGAAGATATACGTAGCTATATTGATGTGGACATGTGGCTAATTGAGACTTGATGGTGATGTTTGGCCCACTCACATAGGAAAATGGAGAACATCAGAATAATATCTGCTACACCTTTGCTTTAAAATTTGACACCTGCTTCACTGTCCACCATCTCCCGGTAAACTGTCGTCCCCATATTGATTTCCCCACTTTGCTTTTTCTAATCATATATTCTTACTTTGTTACGTGTGTTTTTTTAGTTTGTGGGTTGAATTTGCGTTCTCAAGCAAGACTTAGAGAACATGTACAACGTTTTCGATCCTTGGACATTGGTTGGGAATCCTACAAGTTGAAGTTAATCGTCTATAACGTTTATAATCATGTGCTAAAATGTATTTAGTACTACTTCATGGATTGGGTGAATCAAATCAATTTATTTCGCGTAGTGTAAGATGCTATTAAAAAGTTTTAACTTTCTTCTAGTGCACAATATTCACAAAACACGTACGGTAACAAGTTTTTATTACGACGTAGGTTTTAGTGAAATACATATGATAACTCTGGATTTGCTTTTTGCGTACAGTAACTTAGAAACCTTAAATTATATCGTTATATCAGCGTCACGTTAGTAAAACACTCAAATAACTTCAACCCTTCTAATCATAAATCCCACCAACACTAATTTTTCCTTTTTTTCAAAAATTACCCTCAACAATTATCCCATTATGTAAACAAACATACTTTTCATTCATAAAAATAAAAATACAAACTCCAATTCGAGAAGAAAAAAAACTTACGATTTAAAAAAACCTACGAAATTAAAAAAAAAATCCGCAATTGAAACAAATTACGAAATTAAAAAAAGTTAAGACGATCCGGCACCGTCGTTTTCACCCAAATCGCTTCTCAACTTCGCCCGGATTAATTCTTTTTAACTCCTAGTCAAATAAGCATCTTTGTTGTCCACGTCCCTATGAATCGAGGTACCTAAAAATCGCAACTCCTCCAAGCGCGTGAAGGTGCGATCTTTTTCGGTTTGTGCATCAAAAACCCTTTCGACGGCTTCCCGTTGAGACGCATCTCGTTCTCCAACAACAAATCAAAACTAGCCGAGCTACTTCCACCCGTGCTTGCGTCGGACGTGGCTTTTTGGAGGGACATGGTTTGTCAGGTGGCCTTGGTCTTGCATCGTGGGTGAACAAGGTCTCTTGGTAGGCCTGGGGACGGGTCCGATTAAGTCCACCGGTTCCGGTGAGTCCCATTTGCTATGGTTTCTCAAATCACCTCACGCGTCCAATTGAATAAACCCCCTACCCCCCCCCCCCCCCCCTTCTTTATGCTCGTCACGGTAAATAGTGTGAGCCCGTTTCATCACATCTGCATCGTTCTCGCAACTTTTCCTTAAACGTTTGGCCCGTTTGAAAGTCGCGTTAAACTTTTGGCAATTGGCATTCAAAGTATGCCATTTTCTAGTTAGCATATCCTTGTTACGTTTTTGGAAATTTTTGGCGTTGAATATGTTCCCCACAAAAATCCAAAACGTATCACCCTTTTGACATCGACCGATATTGTTATCTTCCGAAACTTCTATCCAATACGATGCTAGCAATTCTTCTTCAATCGATAGCCAACGACCCGCTTGAATCGGTTCTTCTTCGTCAACACATTTGCCTTTCTTTGGACATTTCTTTTTTCGGGTACCACTTTTTGACGGAGATTCGGTTTGTGTGTGTTCATCGGTTTGAGATGTGAATGACGGGGTTTCTTGTTGTGTGGTCGCGGCTTGAGATTGTTGCCACCGAAAGAATGCTTCTTGTTGTTCTTGTTGATGATGTTGCAATGCTTCGAACGAAGTAAATTGTGAATTTTGATTCGACGGGTTTTCGGCACAAGCTCCGTTCATCAAGTTAACGAATCCATGGGGGGGGGGGGGGGGGGGGGGGGGGGGTAATCGGCCATTTTTTTTGCTAGGAATTTGGTAAGAGATTGATATGAATTAGTTAGAATTATGATAAAATAAAGTAGGTAATTTGAGGTATAAAAAATGTTGTATATATTGTAGTAATTTTTTAAAATTTAGCCGTTTAAAACCATGGGGGAGGTGTTAAATGAAAAAAGAATAAAAAAAAACTAGCCGTTGGGGGGCTGTTTTGAAAAGTTTTTTAAAACTTAAAAAAAAGAGCTGTTAGAAAGTTTTTTTTTTTGGGGGGGGGGGGGGAATTGAATTTTTAAATAGGGGTAAAAAGGGAAAAGTATAAAGAGACGTGGGGGGGGGGGATGAATTTTTTTTTACTTTACACCCCTAACGCGCGTTGGCCAGCCAACGCTGAGCGCAACGCCGTTGGACTTTTAGTTGTCGGGTGTAGTAACGCCCAACAACACAAGGCAACGCCCATTGGCACGTTACTATACCTAGGGCTCTTACTGTCCAAGCACGCAAAAATATACAACATTAGTAAAATGATTCGTAATTTTTAGGGTAAAATATAAATCTCGTCTTTTTACTTTCTAAAAATGGTAAATTTGTCACAGAGTATAAAGGTATGAAAATTTCGCCATCAAACTTGTTGAAATGGTTCAAAAAAACCCCGTAAGTCGATGTCTTTCAACTTTCGCAAATTAACTCTCGTTAATTCTCTCACGTGACATGCACGTGAGGGTATTTTCGTCATTTCTGATCATTTGCTTCCAAAATCTTTTACCCACTTTTCATTTCATGCAAAACATGTCCCCGACAACTTTTTCCGGGCATTAAAACCACAACCGCCACCTTTCATTTTGGTAAAATCTGTCCTTGACCATCCACCTTTTGACACCATTTTAAGGACTTAATTTGCACGACCTTTGAAAAGACTAACACTAACTTTGTTTGACTCTTCGATTTCGGGATGGAACTTGAACTCTACCCTATAGATATAAATTATCCTAACCACAAGTTTAAACCCAAACTTAGACTTAGACATAAAAAAAAGGCAAACCAAGCTGGTGTTTCTAGGAGATTGGTATTGTGTGATAGATTGGCTCATGATACGAACTCGTCTCGCATGGAGAGACAATTATTTGTTCAATTTGATAGGGAAAGAGATCATAATCTTGTAGATGCTCGAGACCTTCAGGTCCTAATTGATGAAATTCGGGAGAGGATCAACCATCAGAACCTCTTAATCAATGACGTGGGCACTCTGACGGGTTGTATTCTTGTGGTTGAAGGTATCGTAGATTTGATGAACGCTCGTGAGCGTAATGAGGAAATGGTAGCGAGGTTGAACGAACTGGTTCTAGCAGCCTGCCGTGTCGCAACAACCAACAATGTGTTCATGACTAGAATGCTCTCATGTCTTAGTGATTACGTGTTGTTTGTTTGGTTGTGTGTTTATCACGTGTTTTGTAATGTAGTATAGTTTTCACATCTAATGTACTATGGTTTTCAAATAGGAAATGTTATTGAACTTTTATGAATTGTGAATTGTCAATAGAACTAGATAATGGATGTGAACTATACGGTTTTTGTTAGCGTTAAGGGGGTGTTTAGATGTAACTAAAATATTGTTTGGTACAAGGTTGCAAAAGTCTATTTGTGATATATATCGGCCCACCTCATCACATTTAGGGCATAACCTTATACATATATGCAATCATCAATAACAACAACCATATCACGCGTAAAAAACCCCCTCAATTTTTTGTGTATCAATGGCAGATTCAGAAGATTTGGAATTCAATGTCTTCGATGATCTTGAAATTAGAATACAAAGGTTAGAATATATTTTTTACGCAGCAAAAGAATGTATGCTATTGAAGAAAGATAAACCTATTGTGGTAGCAATTTTCATTAGACAATCTTGCTTTTTGCAAAAAAATGAGTTGTTCCAAACACAATTTTTTGCATTTGATTTTTAACATATAATCATACTTTAATTGCAGAAGTAATAATAATTGATTCGGACTCCGACACTGAGAAGCATCAAATCAATGATCCTGTAAAGCCATGTTCAAATTCTAATACTTATAAAGCTAAATTGAGGTCCAACTTGATAGTTGAACAAGCTACTATTCTAGAAAAAGGCCACCTGCAATAAGGAATTACATCTTAGGGCTTGCATTAGTAACCATATAGGACAAATTTGTGAAGAAGGAATTTGTAAAATCCTAGACAATCAATGTAAAGCCGATTGAAAAATGTTGTCTTGCATCTTTTGTAAAAAGCTTAGATGTTGCTTATGTTTGGGTTATATTTTGGTTTTGACTTTTTTAAGTCAACCTCCTATAAAGGTGTACCCTTTCTTTTGGTCTAAATGATCACTGATTAGTCTTGCTTCTGATTGCGATAGTGTTGTGTATAGAAGTTCAGGTGACCAAGTAGCAATACATATAGCAACTAATGTCTTATAACTCAGAATTTGAACTTCAAACTTTCACTTTCATTAATAAAAAACAAGATTACAAGAACTGATAAGGTTTAAGGATTGTTTGAGTTTAGGGCATAATTATTCACTACTTGCATATAGGTGTTAGGCTTAGTTGCTTTAGTTCATCTAGGATTAATCAAGCTTAATTATGTCAATTTCACATCAGTTTCTTCAAATCTAGGATTTAAGTTGTTAAAACTAGTTTGATCTAGCTTAAAGTTACTAGTCTTATTAGTTTATTATGTGTAGACATATTACTTTAAGTTTCATATACTTATAGCTCAAAATCAGTCATCTGCTAGTTCATACCTGGCCAAAATTGACCAAGCATTTTGCACAACACACCAACAAGAATTTAAAGGGTCAAACTTAGACTTTAGGAATTGAAACTTGGTACATGATGGCGTATATCATAGATACGGTCCATTGGTCCTAAAACAATACACCAAACCTTAGGCCCAGACCAAGTACACGAAAGTCCACCAACGGTGGCATAAAACCCGGACGGATCCGCTTCCAACAAACGGAGCCGCCCACAATGTCAGACGCGCACTCCTAGTGAAGCACGCCCGAGAAACCCGCGGACCAAATCCCAGAGAATCAATCTGCAGGTCACGAATTAGACCACAAACAGACAAATGGGCCTTTGGACCACAAAGGCCACTCTCAAGTACCATCCGAGAAACAGGGAAAGGCCCAGTACTTGTTGGGTCAAAAAGTTGATGTGGCAGAAACTCACAAACAAAGAAAACATGAAGATATTGTCTAAGCGTTGTCAAGAGCAATCCAAGCGTTGACAAGAACAAACTAAGCGTTGATGGCTCAAGCATTGTCATGTGCAATCCAAGCATTGTCACATGCAATCCAAGCATTGACACAAACGTAGACAAAGAAGCTTATGGAAGCTTCTATTTAGATAAACATGCAAGATATATTCTGCGTAAGTTTATTTAAATAGAAGATTTACATGTTTATTTGATTTTATCTCTTGTAAAACCCTAATCCTTACACTATAAAAGGAACCAAGGGTTATTAGGTTTTTCATAAGTTCATTCACAATGTAAACCTAAAAGTGTGTGTCGACTAGACATGGGATTCAATGTATACACGTCTAGTGGTTGTTTATTATTAATATAATGAGCAACCCAATTGTTTTAATTCATGTTTTGTGCCTAAACACCTTGTTAATGGTTGTTGTTCTAATTCCGCTTTGATTATGTTAATCATATGTGTTGTCCCTAATATATGATGATTCTAGCACACGAATTTATGAAAGAAAGGTAGATATGAGATGAATTTTAGAGAGAGAAAGTAGTGAGAGAAAGTAGAGAGAAATGGTTGGAGAAACTTGTGGAATATTAGATTAGAGAGAAAATGAAATGACCAACACCCTTCCTAACATGCTAGGAAGGGTTTATATAGCCTTTGCTTACATGTAGCTTAATGGGCTATATGATCATGGGTCGGGCTTTCCTTTTGGGCTTTGGTTACTTATTAATGAACCTTAGCTTAAAGTTAAGCCCGTAATAACACGACTAATATACTACCTATTACAACGTTCTAAATATACGATACATAATAAACATATGACCGAGCATTCTTGTTTGGCTCAATATTTTGAGGCTAACAATCTCCCCCAATGAGAGGTCATAAACCTTGGTCGTTTAGGAAATTTGTAGAGATTACTAATCTCGCCATAAATGAGTCTTGAACGTGTAATAGTAGTCTTGTTTCTTCATGCTGTGATCTTTGAGCCTTTGTCGTTGTCTTTCGACTTTGTCTTTAAGCTTGATATCTTCAAACCATCCTTGACTTGTCTCTGCCATCTTGCGATCTTGTGTCTTTATCCACATGCTCACACTATTAATTGTTGAATAAGTCTTTGAGCATGAACATGTGTTTTTGAATCTTTGACTTTGCTGAGTACACCGTGACGCCACCTTCTCGAGTCAAAACATAGACACGGACTGAATGGCTTTGACATTCGTCCTAAATCGGTAGCGTTTTACCTCCGTTCGGTGAAGACCGTTATACGATATTAAATATCGTACCTGTGATCAGGTAGATTCAATTAGGAATCTCCTTGACAAGGTTTCGCGGTTGTACTAGCCGTTCTCTTTACTCGACCGTCTCAAAGCAAGACTGCGAACATAAAGAGTGAATCAATTGGATAAATATCCGCTTGATTAAAGTCGTCAATTCAAATTCCTAGAACAAGTGTGATTCGTAAAGAATCTTACCATTGTTGCTTTCCAGTTGACACAAGTTTGATTCATAAGAATCTCACAAGTCACCTACCGTAGCGCTGTTTTATGATGACGCTAGAAGGATTTCCATTCGTCACTGTGGATATTAATGAATATCACTCTGAATGTTCTGGAAAGACCATAAAGATATTGCGTAGAAACCTGAAACGAGTTTGAATCAATTCAGAATCAAACCACTGTTGCTTTTCAGTTTTGCACATGTTTAATTCATAAAGAATCTTGCATATGACCTACCGTAGTGCTGTTTGATGTTAACACTGGAAGGATTTCCACTCATTATTGTGAATACTAAGTAGTATCACTCTGAGTGTTCTAGCAATATCACAAGGATATAGCGTAGGGCTCTCTTGATCTTCATCTGTGTGTCCTAACGAGATTTGATTGATCTCTTGGCTCTAGACTCGATTTGTGCACTTTTAGTGGTTGGAGGCTGGAGCAGATGCCACCTATTCAATATCAACTATCTCGAAGTGAGAAAGTCAATAGTAGTCATGTTGTTCTCCGTGACAATAAAACAAACTTCTTTTGAGAGAAGCCTGAGTAGCTAGGAAAGGGTTGTGCATACATCACTGGGTCCATGATGAGTTTGTCTTCATGATGAGTTGACCCGGTTTCTGCCTAAGTTGTATGGAGGGCTTCTTTCTTTACACCCTTTATCCTTACATTTCTTTTTCATTCTTTAACCCCTTCAATGCTTACCAAGACATCATTAATAGCACCTTGTTGTGATTGTTCCAGTGCTATCATCAGTACTTAGTCGGCATTCAGCTACGTTCACATTCTACTCCATCTTTCCTAAGGACTTCTAATAATCTATTGAATTGTCCCTCGGAAGATCCCTCCGGTTCTGGTTGGATCGTAGGACTTAAACCTAACCACCCTTTTGACACCAATAACGTCGTGAATTAAAGATGTTGTGGTATTTGATCGTAACCATGAAAACAACTTTAAATTCTAACAAAGTGTTTGAAAAACATTTAACACCTTGCTAGTTTTGTCGTTTTAGAAATGCTCCCCCTTCACATGTGCATCGATAATCGAAAGTGTTTCGCACATGTAGGTAAGAGTTAAAGTGCTTGAGTCTTATATTAGATCACATTTTAATCACATTTTCTCCCCTATCTCTAATATATAAAATCTTTTGATATTAGAGATACCAAATTTGATTAAAATATATTTTGAAAAATAGTCTTGAAATCTCCGGGAGGAAGATGTGTTAATCTTTTGCACGAAGTTAAAATGCTCCCCCTCAAAAATTGATCCAATTGAATTGTCATTGTGAGGATATGATCCACATTTCGCTTTTTGAGGATGGGAGTTGTTGAACACACAATTTTTGAAAGATTTTGAATATCATTGAAAAATTCTTGAAAAAATTGTGTTCAACGCTTTTTGAAAAATCAATTCTTTTTGTCGAAAGGTGTTTCTAAAGCATAAACTTGAGTTCATAGACTTTGAATGGCTTCACGAATCCACTCAAGTGTAAGAAGATTTCTCTTCTTTTGTTGAGGGTAAGGGTACTAAATCGTACACTCCCCCGTGAATATCGATCCGGGTTGCAATCTGAAAGTGATTACAAGCTATTGTGTTGAGCTCAAAACGTTGAATGTTTTGTGACAAGCTCAACCCGTGATAGATTGCTCTACCCGTTGTTTGGAAATATTTTTCAAAAATAGACAATTTCCTTTATTAAAAGAAGAAATGACATGTTTTGAAAAATATTTACAACTTTCATTCGAGCTTTATGTACACACCCGTGTCGTTATTGAGCGACATTTCTAGGCACGTCCATATTATCGATACTGAAAGACATGTCGAGAAGAATATTTTTGGATTTTGAAAGATTTTTAATTTTTTGTTTTGCTTTTATGTGTTTTATATTTTTGTATTTTGCTTTTTCAAAGATATTTACAAGTTGATGTTTGATAGATAAATCAAGCAGGCACCTTTGCCAGAATCTCCAGGTCTGCTGGAGTCAAACATCTCATACCAATTTGCCTAACGAGGTACTCAAACCTATCTTTCGACAGAGCTTTCGTAAACAAGTCGGCTAATTGGTAATCCGTTCCAACAAAGTATAATTCAACGATACCTTTTTCAACTTGTTCCTTTATGAAGTGGTATCTGACATCGATGTGCTTCGTGTGGGAATGCTGTACCGGATTACGGGAGATGGCTATGGCCGACTTAGAGTCACAGTACATAGGTACTTTATCAAAGTGGAAACCATAATCCGTGAGTTGGGTTCTCATCCAAAGAACTTGAGCACAACACGCAGATAGACACACATACTCCGCTTCGGCTGATGAAAGTGACGTACAATCCTGCTTCTTGGAAGACCATCCCACAAGCTTATCTTGACCTAGAAATTGTGCACCACCAGAAGTACTTTTTCTTGTATCAAGACACCCTGCATGATCAGAATCTGAATAGGCCGTTAGAAAGAAACCGGTTTCCCTCGGATACCAGAGTCCCAAATGAATGGTATTCTTGAGGTACCGAAAGATCCGTTTAACCTCCTTGAGGTGCTTTTCAGTGGGTCGTGCTTGATAACGTACACAATAACACGTAGCATGTGAAATATCAGGTATGCTTGCTGTCAAGTACATGAGGGACCCGATCATGGAACGATATCTCGTTTGATCTATGGGTAATCCTTCCAAGTCAGCATCTAGCGATGTGGTTGATAATGGTGTCCCAACGAGGTCACATGAAGTCATACCATGCTTTTTGATTATCTCTTGACAATACTTAGCTTGGTTTATAAAGATACCACTTGGGGATTGGTGAACTTGAATTCCTAGAAAGAATTTTAGTTCGCCCATCATTGACATTTCAAATTTGTTGTGCATTACTTTTTCAAACCATTTTGAAAGTATTGGGTTTGTAGACCCGAAAATAATGTCATCAACATAAATTTGCACAAGTAAAATGTCATCCCCATATTTATAAGTGAACAAAGTTAGATCAATGGAACCTTTTGAGAAACCTTTGGATACCAGAAATTTCGAGAGCTCGTCGTACCACGCCCTTGGAGCTTGCTTGAGTCCATATAGTGCCTTGTGGAGACGATACACCTTGTCAGGATAATGAGGATTGACAAATCCTTCCGGCTGCGTGACATAGACTTCTTCCTTCAAAGGACCGTTAAGAAACGCCGTCTTTACGTCCATTTGATAGATAGTAAATCCCTTATGTGCAGCATAAGCAAGGAAAATCCTGACCGCTTCCATGCGAGCAACTGGTGCAAATGATTCATCAAAATCAATTCCCTCTTTCTGGCCATACCCCTTAGCCACTAGCCTAGCTTTGTTCTTGATGATCGTATTCTCTTCATCCATCTTGTTTTTCCAGATCCAACGAAGATTTAACGGAGTCACATCGTATGGTCTGTCAACAAGTTCTCAGACTTTAAGTCTTTCAAACTGTTGAAGTTCATCCGTCATCGATTCAATCCAAGCATGATCAGCCATGGCTTCTTTGATGTTTTTCGGTTCAGCCGTACTCACGGCGAGTGCGAACATACAAACATCGCCATCGGTGGCTAGTTGTCGTCTTGTACGAACGGGCTGTGAAGGGTTTCCAATTACGTGAACCAAAGGATGATCTCGGGTCCAATGATGTGTTGAAGGATGTCGTTGATAGAACGTATGCATATTTGACGGATCAACATGGCGAGTAGAAGACTCTCCAGTTTCGTGTACCGGTGTACCGAATGGGTTGTGAAAATCGTCATCGTCAGATAATGCACCGTCTGCTTGATTAGTGTTCTCTGGAGCAATGACAGTAGTTGTGGATGTTGTAGGATCGATTGTTGAAGTTATATTCTGAGGAGGTAAATCTGCAACAACTCGTGTTGAAGTAGATGAAGTTGTATCCTTTTGTTGACGATGAACGGTATCATCATTCTTATCATGAGTGACAGCGGAAGACTTCGATGCAACTTGTTTCTCCCCCGTGAAATATTCATCATACATTGGTCCATATAACATTTCCAACTCTTCAAGTGTCGTGTCCACTGTCATATCTGCTCTAGGAACATGTTTAGGAACCAGCTTTGAACTTGACGGTTCATTGATGTGGTCTTGAGTTCCGAGTTCCGTGCGGTTGTGAACGGAAGTCGTTTGTCGTTGTGGACCGGGACTTAAACTGCTTTGTTCAAGTGCCATTTCTTGTAATTCATCGAATCTGATATGAATAGTCTCGACTATCAATTTTGTTCTCTTGTTGTATACTCTGTATGCCTTAGACTGAGTTGCATATCCCACTAAAATGCATGCATCACCTTTCTCTTTCATCTTGTCCAGATTTTCACCATCTCGAATAATGTAACACGTACATCCAAAAACGTGAAGGTGTTTGAGTGAAGGTTTGCGATCATTAATTATGTGATATGGTGTCTTTTCGTGTCTTGGGATAATTAAGGAGCGGTTTTGTGTGTAGCATGCGGTTGACACGGCTTCGGCCCAAAAGTATAGTGGAAGTTTTGAAGCGGATAATAATGTTCGAGCAGCCTCAACTAAAGTACGGTTTCGTCTTTCAACAACGCCGTTTTGTTTGGGTGTTCGAGCAATATATGTTTCATGTTCAATTCCTTCAGCTTCAAAATAGTTTCTCAGTTTTGAATTCAAAAATTCAGTACCTCTGTCAGTACGAACCACTTTAACTTGAGCTTGAAGACCACGTTGTATCACTTTAAGGAAGCTGATTAGAACATCGGGTGTTTCATCCTTGGACCTCAAGAAGTGAGTCCATGTATACCTTGAGTAGTCATCGACAATTACCATAACGTATTTCTTCCCATTGATACTTTGAACACGCATGGGACCACACAAATCTATATGAAGAAGATCTAACCGTCCTTTAGAGCTTGGTGTAGTCTTTGTCTTGAAACTACTCCGTTTAGCTTTACAAAGCTCACAAGAAGAACAAAGATGATCTTTGATGAATTTCAAGTTAGGAAAGCCTCGCACAATATCTTTCTTGGAAAGCAAGTTGATGGTGTCAAAGTTAAGATGAGATAAACGTTGATGCCATAACCAAGCTTGAGTCGTTGAAGCTTTAGCCATGAAACAGATTGGAGTTGAAGATGTGGAGTCTTGTAGTGAAATAGTGTAGAGATCAGTACCCCGTGTTCCGGTAAGTAAGTCATTCCCATCACAATCACGAACAAAACATGTCTTCTTTCTAAAAGCAACCTCCAAATCTGCATCACAGAATTGACCAACCGAGAAAAGATTGTGATTGAGCCCTTCGACGTAGTAAACCCTTTTGATAGTGATATTTCCCTGAACCAAGTCTCCATATCCTAGGATCGGTGAAAATTGATCATTTCTGAATCGAACCGTACCCAGGAACTTCTCCACGAAGTTAATTAGAAGCTTGAAATTCCCCGTCATGTGCTTCGTGCATCCGGAGTCCAGTATGAAGAGAATTATTTCGATCACCTGCAGAAGAATTAGAACACGATGGAGCATTTGCTAAATTGGATTCCATGTTAGTTGTGATTTCCGATTCATTAGCTTCCCTAGTTTCATCACTTAGAGGCACACTAACGCTCGTAGTCACATTTTATGTCCTAACCTTAGGCATCCATTTATATCCTGGAGGACATTGATTAGCAAACCACCATTTCCAAGGCTTGCTAGCAGACTCATATAATTCCCTAATTCTGCTTCTAGGGTTCTTAGTGGTGGAGTCTGATGCAATACTTTTCTTAGGGGGGGTTGCATCAGAATGGTTCACTTTGCGTTTGGGTTTTCTAGCACTAATAGGCATCACAGTTAGCTTCTTAGTTCTAGTTTCTACGCCTTTGGCATTATTCGAAACACACATAGCATGATTAGCTTTAGCACACTTTCCACATTTCACACAAACAAACTTAACTTTCATAGCATTCAAAGTCGAATCATTCAAATCGTCATTACACGCGATTACAGACGTTTTATTCTTAGAAACATTGAAAATCCTATGATGGTCTTCTACTTCCTTCATCTTCCCTTGACTTTTGTTTGCCAGACCTTTTCATTCATGCGAGTGCTCTTAAGCTGGGGCCGGCTAACACTAGCAGTGGGGAATACTCCTGTAGTAAAAGACACGCGTCTATTAGTGTTTCTAGAAGTCTGAGGTGATTGACTTTCTTTGTTTTGTGTGGGTTTAGTGGCCAATCTATACATCCCTGGTTTAACCACATTTGTGTTCTTAATGCTTTGTGATCGAATATGTGTTTTGGGAGTGTTTTGCGGTAACCTATCCTTCACATCCGTCTTGGGGGCAAACGCAGGTTTTGCAAATGCAGAATTAGAGAAAACAGATGGTTTTCCCAAGACAGAGGGTCTAGTCACTTTTTGAGCATTGGGTTGTCTTACAACAGGTTTCTTAACACTAGGTTCCACAATCTTCCCACCCATCTTAGCAACGAGTTTCTGCAACTCTGCTATCGCTCTGTCCCTGTCTTGTAACTGAGCTTTCAACCCTTTAATTTCCAAATTCTGTTCGTTCATTTCTCGAAACGTTTGGGAAAGTTTTTCTTGCAATTTATTATCATGTGGAAAACTACCAACGTCTTTTTGCAAAGCAAGTTCAAGAGAATGACAATGTTTTTGAAGGAAATCAGTTTTGTGTTGAAGTAACTCAAAAGCCTTTTTATCAACATTTTCTTTATGTTTCGAAAGCTCAAGTTCAAGACGCTCACACTCTTTGATTTTATCAAGATATTTGCATGCAACATCAGAATATTCATCGATATCAGCACAAGATTGAAGAGTAACACACAAAATATCTTTGGAGAGACATTCTTCTAAGAGTAGATCATATTCGTTTGAAAATTCTAATTTGTCATTTTGAAGGTCATCAATTTCTTTTTCAAGAGACTCAACATATTTCAAATCATCAAACATTTCAGACCGAATCAAATTTCAAACTCAAGAACATGTTCTTTTATTATCTTCGTATTTGGTATTAAAAGTTCTTTCACAAGCACAGTTATGTCGTGAGGAATCTCGGTTTTCCACTTATCCTTTTGACGTTTCTCCCAATCGCTTTCAACAATTGATTGAACATTATTAACGTGGTGTTTAAGAAAACCAAGTGTTTTTCTACTTTTGCTTTTAGAAGAATCTAGAGGCAAATAGTTAATATATTTAAAAACATTAGTTTTCCTCTTAGCGGCAAAAGCCTTTTTCCATTGAATTCTTCTTTGTTTGCATTCTAAAAAGAATTCCTCACGAGACTTCTGTTTTTGTGGAGTGAAAAGACCATAAAGACTGTTTAGATAAGCATAGTTATATGGTTTCACAAAATCTTTATTGACCGATGATCTACTCTCCTCATCCCAAAGGGACGTCTCTTCACTATCGATGTTAGCTACTGGGTAGTCATTATCAGTCCATTCGGACTCATCAAGATATAAGTGAGGGTTCGCAGCTTGAGCTTGTTCGAGGTACTTGGGGTGGCAAAGCTAGGTTGACCCTTGAAAAACGACCGAGGTGCTATCATTCTTACGGTTTGAATAGAGTCATGTGTATTATAAAAACTTTTTTCAAAAAATCGACTTGTTCTTCAAGATCCTTTACTTTTTCAGTATCTTTGCTTTGTCTATTTTTGAAATCTTGTTTTAATGTTTCAACCTCTTGTTTCTTCTCGTCAAGAATTTTAGCAGAATCAGCGGTGTTCATAGAAAGCCTCTGTTCAATTTCATTAACTTTTGTTGTGGCAATGTACGTTTTTTGACGTTCATCACTTAATAAAACATTAAATTGACGTTTTTCTTTAGTTAACAAAGCAAGAGCTTCATTGTATTTATTTTCAAAATCGTCCTTTTTAACGTTGATGACATGACTTTTGTACCCCTCAAGCTCGTTGGTCTTTTGAAGAAGCTCAGCCCTATAACTATTAATAGTCTCACTAGACTTTATAAGAGCGGCTTTGCATTCTTCAAAGTTTTGAGTGAGCGCTGCGTTTGCCTTCTTTAATTGCTTTTGATTCTTTCTATTTTCATTGACATCTTTTTGTAAACTAGCAATTAAATTAGCAAGCGCGACACGCTCCTCGTCATCATACTCATTTGTATGTTGATCATCCTCAAACTCATTATTGCACATGTTGATAAATCGGGTGTGGTATTGCTATCAACCTTTTCCATCATACACGTGTCAGTAATTGTTGTTGGTAGATCACTATGCTCATGTGTATCACCAAACACATTATATTCAGCATCATCTTGTACCTTATCAATTGGCTCGGTATCAAAGATAGGACCATTGTCATCTTCAGTGACGTTAAGGACCTCATGAATCTTTGCCATGTATGAATAATGTGCCTCGAGTTCTTGGTCGGAGAGTTCATCATCTGTGTCGTTAAGCATTTCTCCTTCCTCAGCTGATAACTTGATTCCAGCTTCCATTTTCTTGCACAACAGCATCTTTTCCTTATGATAACCATAATCTTTAACCCACTTTGGCTGCCTGCACTCCTTAGCCAAATGCCCAAAACCTCTGCAGTTAAAACATTGAATCCCACTTTGTTGCACAACTTGAGTCCCAACAGTTTCCCTATTTCCAACAACAGTAGCCACCCTCTGATTATCATACTTAGGTTGTCGATCATACTTTGGAGGACTCTCAGCACGTCTTCGTGTAGCATACCTTGGAGGACTCTGTGCATGGGTGTTCCTCGGGTTTGAAGATGTTCGAAGGTTGTTGTTGGTGGGTTTGTAGATTTTCTTATATTGCTTCATAACGAAAGCCATTTGTTGCTTGAATTCCCTATCCTTTTGAGCTACTTCTTCATCACTGTCTTCTTCGGATGATTGCTCAGGTGTGGGTGATGGTGCTCTTGCAACTTCTTTGCCTCGGGATCGTGTTGGAACATGTGACTTGGAGACAATGGATGATCGTGGTGATGATGATTGAGTAGAGTAGGTCTTTGAAGGACGGGAGTGATATTCAGGGTAATGTTGAGTGGTAGACACCAAAGCAAGTGGATTGGAAATCTTTGCAACTCGTTCAGCTCGAAGTTCATTTGCCTCATTTTGAAATTGTTTCAAGATGTCAAAGAGCTTGTGATATAAAATTTCGTCTAACTTTTGTTGTTGTTTCACCAAGGTGACAAACCGTGTCCACTCTGGTTGAAGTTGCTGTAGAAATTGGACATTGACTTGCATGGTGGAAACTTGCAAGTTGTTTCGGGTCATATCATTCATCATCTTGTAGAATCGGGAGTAATAAGAATCAATTGATTCCCCATCCTTTGATGTAAACTTGCCAAAGTTCCAAAACATCTTAGTTTTCACATCTTGTTTGTTAAGTGATTCACCTTGTTGCAATCATTCAGTGGCCGTCCACATTTCTTGAGCAGTAGGACATGCGTCAACCGTAGAGTAAATTTCATCTCCAATGCCACTGAGAATTAAGTAGATTGCTTCCTTCTCTGCATCAAACCACGCACGGTTCTCTGGGGTGAGGTCGGTCCTCTTTTCATCACCTTCATATGCGGGTTGTGCGTCACTTGTGTCTGTGGCTGGTACTGCGGGAACTTGAATCCTTGAGAGTTTATAGGGTCCTTCCAAGATACATTGCCTTAAAGCATCACCGTTAGGTTTTGTGTCAAGGTAACGTATAAAACGGGATTGCCATTGATCATATCGACCCGACACAAGCATTGGTGGTCTTTCTTTGTTACCTGCCACCATTATGTTGTTGTTCGTTACACGATATTCAGCGGTAGAATACATCTCAATGTTCTCTGAAATGATGAATCGGATGTGGATCTTAAGTAGTTGTGTTGTGATTGTTTGGTTGTTGAAATTCCGAAAATTGCGATTTTTTTTCTCAGCCAGACAATAAATTCCTCAGTCCGACAAAACGGTAGACCTAAAAAATTTGTAATCACCAAATTTTGAAATTGAGCTAGAAATGTCCTAAAACTAGTATGGAAAAAATTTGATTTTACTTGACCTAAAAATTACCTTTTTTTTTAATCTTCGTGTAAACTACGTTCCGAAACTAGTCTAGATGGTGGCTAAGTCTAAAAAATACTCAAACAAAATTTAGCTAAACATGTCATCGGAATGTCCATCGGAATGTGCCATCGGAATGCCCATCGGAATGTTGGTTGTTGGAATGCTTAGATCGGAATGTCCTTTAGATCACAATGTACTATCGAAATGTCCTTTAGATCGCAATGTGTACCTATCGAAATCCTAGATCGCAATGTTTTTCTGTCGGAATCCAAGATCGGAATATTCAGATCGGAATGTGGCTGAAACAAATCTGGCAGAGTAACGACTCAAAATTCCTTAAAACCGTCGGAATCCCAGATCGCAATGTACGATCGGAATGTCCAGATCGGAATAAGGTATCGAAACCCTTAGATCGCAAAGTAGAACCTAGCGGTTATTGCGATCTGGCCTCACTTTTGTGCTTTCCGATGGTTCAACAAGCTAGAATTTCGGAAAGAAGAAAAACAATAAAGTTTTCAACTTTTGATCCAAAAGACTCGTGTTCTAACCAAAACCAAGATACCCAAATCACTATGGCACGAATAAAGAAGTAATACGACGTGAAGAACACTAAAAAACACAAAAAAATCTTGAATTCGTGGAAGAAATAAGGATCAAATCAAATGAAAACTCAAAAACCAATCACTAAACTACCCCATGGCGATTGATACCAATTGTTGTCCCTAATATATGATGATTCTAGCACACGAATTTATGAAAGCAAAGAGATTCTACTTTTAATATTCGCAGCATGTGGATCAGAATGCGTTTATTCACATGTTGTTAATATTATTGCAATTCTAAATTGCTTTATGAAGATCACGTGTGAATGATATGTTCGCTGATTGGTTATGGTTGCAAGATTCAAAAAGCAGATATGTCAAGAAGTGAAAGAGACAAATATTGTGTGTTCACACGGTTTATTATTGTGTGTTCACATGGTTAAAGTACATCTGTGTTCACACGGTTAAAAGATGTCCTGAATTGTTACGAGAAATGTGGAGCTGTTTTTGGAATGTATATATCACGTTAATAAAACGAGAAATGTGGAGCTGATTTTAACGTGATATATGGACATGGAAAACAATTTATTTGTTTAAATGTTCATGACGTTGTTGTTTGTTAGTTTGACGCTGACAAAGTTTTGATGCAATGCTGACAAGATTTGACGTTGACACTTGTTTTATGGACGCTGACAAGAAATAAGTTAACACTGACAGGATAGCGTTGACATGAGTTGTCCGAGAAACGCTTGCTCAAGCGTTGATAGGTGTTGTCCGATATGTGACAGTACACATAGAAATGATATTGGACAAAGAAGGTTCTCGGATGACAAAAGGATTGTTGCTGTTTGAGAAAATTGGTACGTTTTTAGCATACAAAAAGGAGGAATTTACACACAAAGGTACATGGAATCTCCGTTTTATTTATAATATCATGTTGATATTTATGGCTCGGATACTTTTAAAAGGAATTAATGATCTTAATGCGAGTTAGCAACTATTCGTGGGAATTTGATGGATATTTAAACTATGTAATCGAGATAGCCTTGCGAAAGAATTATCCAATCTAGAACTTTTACATATGATATGAAGATGTTATTTCATTCAAATTCGTCATGAAGAGGTGTTAGCTTAAGGGGAAGAATTCTTATGGTAAGTTTAATGATTGAAGAAGATTTTCGCGAGTTTGTGTTATATCATATCTTCAAATTTTCAGCAGGTTTGAAGATAACTTGTTCATGCTTTACATGGTTAGTGATGAAGACTTGTCATAACACTTGAAGGAGTTACATTATCGTGCTCAGTGTCTCACAAAGGATGAGAATATTGACAAGGGATCGAGGTCTACTTATAATTTGCTATGGGTATAAGTTCTTTATCACGTGGATAGTACAAGACATGGAACACAAGGTTGGGTTATTCTACTTCTACATCAAGATTACTTTATTTATTTTTCTTCAAGATTATTACTTAGAGCTACATTTGGAGAATCTTCAAGATTGCATACATTGTGAACTTCCCTGTTGATGTGACAAAAAGGGGAAGACATACATGCTACACTTGAGGGGAAGCAATTTGAAGATCATATACAACTTACAAGAGATACACATAGAGTTTTGCCGACATCAACTAGGGGAAGATTGTTGGGTCAAAAAGTTGATGTGGAAGAAACTCACAAACGAAGAAAACATGAAGATATTGTCTAAGCGTTGTCAAGAGCAATCCAAGCGTTGACAAGAACAAACTAAGCGTTGACAAGAACAAACTAAGCGGTTGATGGCTCAAGCATTGTCATGTGCAATCCAAGCATTGTCACATGCAATCCAAGCATTGACACAAACGTAGACAAAGAACCTTATGGAAGATTGTATTTAGATAAACATGCAAGATATATTCTGCATAAGTTTATTTAAATAGAAGATTTACATGTTTATTTGATTTTATCTCTTGTAAAACCTTAATCCTTACACTATAAAAGGAACCAAGGGTTATTAGGTTTTTCATAAGTTCATTCACAATGTAAACCTAAAAGCGTGTGTCGACTAGACGTGGGATTCAATGTATACACGTCTAGTGGTTGTTTATTATTAATATAATGAGCAACCCAATTGTTTTAATTCATGTTTTGTGCCTAAACACCTTGTTAATGGTTGTTGTTCTAATTCCGCTTTGATTATGTTAATCATATGAACAATGATCATTCCTAGTAGCTTTAAAGATCCGGAAACCAAGGTTTCCACAGTACTTTCTCCCATAAATAGTACTCACTTGCACTCCAAACGAGGTATGATTTTCTCATTCATCTTTACACACACATATATCTCGGAAGATATGAATACTTACTCTCACACTAGAGTCTAGTCGTGGGGTCCGTCCCCACGTTAAGGACTAACGGTTTTACTTTATGTGTGTAGGAAATCGTCAATCACATCTCTTGATAGTACAAGATCCTTTCATAACACAAGGCATCTAAGTACCTCCTAGTGAGTACTTAGATCTACTTTGAACCCTGATCGATCACTGTACTAACAGTACACTTTTTGAATAGGTGGTGAAGTAATTCTGTTTGAGGTTTGCTTAGAATTTATAGTTGAATTATAGCTTATGATTAAGCCTAAAGTTCACTATTAGTGTTGCTATACCATTGGATTAGTACTAACAGTGGTAATAAATTTGTATTGCTAGTGTTATTTGAGGTTTTTCATATCTGATTTCTAGCTTATTTGCTATTTGAGTCTGTGTGAAACAAAAAGGACACAAGGATTCGACCTTGTGACCTCCACATACCACACAGCTTAACACACACTTACTTGAACCAGTTACCTTTTGGGATTTTTTCATTTCTTCTTTTTTTTTCTTTTTCTTTTATTAATTGTTTCTATTAATAAGTTGCCAAACTGCTTATGGCTTATTGTGCTTAATCTAAACCATTAATTGGGTATCTAACTTTGATACTGCTCAACATGAGGGGAAGTATAAAGACATATCATAAAGGGATATCCAAACTTTTGGTTGCTAACCAATGATCCAAACAGCCTTTAAGTAGTAGCAAAGCAATCAACATATAATTGTCTTAATATGGTTAATTCCAAGATTTTGATACAAAACATTGAGTTTGTACACAAGAAAACAACAAGCAACTACAACCTAGAACAAGTAAACATCAGGTTAATATGCACAAAAGTTACTAAAGTTTGCCTGAAAATTCGATTTTGTTACTAAAGTTTTAAACCTAACAGATAGGTTACTCAAGTTTGGTTTACCGGTTACGTAAGTTACTCCTTAAGTTTTAACCCGTTGTGGCCGGTCAATAGCCTACGTGGCAATAATTAATAATTACAAAAAACTTTATTAATTTTTTATTTAAAGTAAAGAATCTCTTCTCTGCCAATTTATCAAATCACATCGGTCATCATCCTCGTCACATTCTCTCCTCCAGTTTTTGAACTCAACTACCCTCTCATTCAAATCCACATTCGACACAACAAACAAACTAAACACCTGGACAACCAACTCTTCATATCCATGCACTTCGACTCACTTAACTTGCTAAGGGGCTGTTTCTCTTTTTTCCTGATCGGATACAAATCCTGTGTGCATAATTAAAGATGTTTGAAGTAAGGATCTTATGAATAAACATGTGTTTATTTTTATCCTGAATGAAAATATTCAACATAAAAGTCAACATATTTACCCTTTCATTTAAAATACTCCTGTGTATCAAAATCTGTAACTTTTTTCCAATCAGTTACCAAATCAATACTAGAAAACATAACATATTTTATAAATATTGAAACCATCCTAAATTATAAAAGATGTCATACTTCTAATAACTCAAAGAATCATGACATTACATTACCATTCAAGTGAATTAATATGTATACATTATTTTTTCAAAAAGCAATTGAAAGGTGAAAAAACTTCTAATTCATTGAGATTGATGGATGGGTTTTCATATACGGAGGTAGGTAAGAAAAACAAATGAGAAGTATGGAGAGAGATGAATAAAAAAAGATGAAGGATAATTTTATGGTGAATCAAAGTAGATGTTCATGGATTTGGGTTTTGGATTAGAAGAGGTACAAGATAAAGAAAGAGCAAATTGAATAAAAAGAGTGAAATGTGTAAAGGTTTTGTCTAGAGGATATCCTGGATGGGAGGGGCCTAACTTTTTACACCCTTTTGTATTTAGGATACGTATTTGTGTTTAGCAAAAAATAAACAAACTTTTTAAAAGGTATGTATTTGGGTTGGAGATATATAAGTTAGATTTGAGAATTAGGGATTTTGTGGTTAGATTTAAATGAGGTTTAAAGTTAAAAAAAGAGTTGTTGAAGATGAAAGGATAGGTTGAAGATGAAGTATATGTGATTAACAAAAGAAGGTGGAAGATATATTAAAGACATAAAACATAAATGGATAGGTGGGACCCACAAATGTCCAACATGGCAAAGAAAATTCCTTCTCAACCGGTAGCCCATCATGAGAGTAACGAGAGTGTACGTTTCATAAACGTTGAGTAACCCAAATAATGAACCCGTATACTTGGGTAACCTATTTGTTAGGTTTTAAAATTTAGTAACGTAATCGGATTTTTTGGCAAACTTTAGTAACTTTTGTGTATATTAACCTAGTAAACATCAAGCAACGATTGATACTGAACTTACATTACCACTTACACCACTACCATTTCCAATAAATGTATCCTTCCTAAAAACCATAACTAGGTTTGTTTTGTAATGTTAAGATAACAGATGGATGGTTTAGGAGTAAAAGCCGAGACATTACGAAGAATCAAAGCAGCTCCTATAGTAATATATTTTCTAAGATCCTATACGACAAGGACTTTATGATGAATTGCGCCAAAAAGAGACCCCGAAAGAACTTTGAATGTTACTGATAGATCATTCAAAGCATTCGGAGTACAAGACTTGATTATCACAATCACTTGCTCAAGTTTCTCATTCTTAAGAAATATCTTGACATTGCCTAAACACCCAGTCACAATACCCCCATTAAAATTCACAAACTCTACCGCACTAACTAGGGCTGCAATCAAGCCAAGCTTTTATCAAGCAACTCTAGCTCGAGCTTGGCTCGATCAAGCCAGGCTTTTATCAAGCTCAAGCCCAAGCCCAAGCTCAAGCCTAAAAAATAGCTCGAAATTATATCAAGCTCAAGCTTAAGTTTTTGATAGCTCGGCTCGAGTTCTTATCAAGCTTTTTCAAGCTCTATTAAAAATATGGTTTTTATGATGAATTTATATAAGCGACAAATTGTTAATTTGAGTATTTACTTAATTTTATAGCTAATTTCATAAATAAACAATATATTTAGAAGGACTTTTAACTCTGATTACAATTATATTTTAGTTCTTTTTATTTTGAACAATTTTTTTATTTTTAGAAATTTAATTATTGTATTTACTCGGTAATACAATATGCGTATAAATATTTTTTGTACTCTTCTTAATACTAAACGCAACGTGTCTAAATTCGCTCGCACTCACATCATGCAATGGCCTTTGGGCCTCAATCGTATTGGAGCCCAAAACACATTTTGAAACCAAAGTTGTACGATGATGTTATGATTGGTTTTATAAATGTTAAATAAATCGAATTTGTTTTAAGTAATGATTTTTGTTTTTTTAATTTTATACATATGTTCAATGATGAGTTTTATTATAAAAATAAATAAATTTATACACATTCAAGATTTTCAAGTCAAGCTCAAACTTTTATCAAGCCTTATCAAGCCAAGCTCAAGCCTAGATTTTTAAAGCTTGACAAGCTATCAAGCCAAGATCAAGCTTATAATTTTTGTATCAAGCCAAGCTCAAGCCCTATTAAGCTTGAGCTTGGCTCGACTCGATTGCACCCCTAGCACTAACCCACGAGTCATGACTAAAATATTCATCCTCGCCAACATCCTCAATAACTTTCCTAATATACTTTTGTGTAGACATCAAGATCTCCTGGGCACATTCTCGGCTATCCGCTAATTTAAGGATTTTGGTTACTTGAACAATACCAGCGGGGCCTGGTATTATCCTAACCGTTTTTGCATCCGATTAATCAACAATTGGGTTTTACGATGATACTTGATTTCAGTGGTGGTGGTTGTCCAAACTGTATTTTCATCACAATTATCAACATTTGGGTTATCAACAATGGGGTTTTACGATGACACTATGGATTCAGTGGTGCTGGTCCTAATCGGATTTTCATCAGAATTATCAACATTGGGATTGGGATTTGCGATGAAACTATGAGTTTCGTGGTGGTGGTGGTTCTGGCATGTTGCTGTTGCAGGGACGGATGGAGAGAATTAGCCGGAGATCGAAATCATCTATATCAAGCGATAATAACCAGTCATGGCCATCACATTGTGGTGAATTCATTTTGAAACTGCCTGAATCGAAGTGTCAGACAACCATTATCATGTTATACAAAGGTGGCGGTTATGGTTTCAATGACGAAAAAAGCTTTTAGGAACATATTTTGCATGAAACGAAAGGTGGGTAAAGGATTTCAGATTCAAATGATCGGAAAATATCAAAATACCCTCACGTGCACGCCTCGTGAGAGCATTAATGGGGGTTAATGCCTAAAAATTAAAAAAGTCCACTAAGAGGTTTTTGTGCATGAAAATGTTGAGTATAGTAGCAAATATTCGGAAACTTTTCACTTATTGACAAATTTATCATTTTTTGCAAAATCAAAAGACAAAATTTATGGTTTATCTTAATTTATAAACTAGAATGTAAATCACCTTGTTAATTTAGCACATATCATTATGAAAAATGACTGATGTAACTAAAGACCTAGTTAATGATCTGTCTAAAACTTCGTAACGTTAATTAGTTATTTTGTGAAAAATAACACTTATTAGAACTAACAAATTTTGTTATTCGAATTTTGCATAATAATGATGTTTACTTGTGTGTCTAATTATTTAATTAGTTGGTTTAAATAAATTATTTGTTGAAATTTAGATAGAGATGATACACAATACACATATACAAATTATTTATACATTAAACTATATTTAGACATGTATTTTAGGTTTAAATAACATTACTTTATTGTTTAGACATACCAATAATTTATGTGTCATTAAACATACCAATAATTTATGTGTCATTATATGTTTTATAATATGAAAGAAAGATAAACTAGACTCACAAAACCAAATCCTTATAATTTGGTTGCAATTTGAATGAAAATAATAAAAGATAAACATGTATTATGTTATTTCTTGAAAAGTAGTAACAATCCAATATTGAGGATTTCAAAGCATATGTGATTGAAAGAACGTATCCAAAGAGAAAATCTAACCAACTTATGATATGATAGGGATACACCAATTGACCCAATCTTGTGATTTACATATATAAAACGAGGCTTAATCATCTATAATAACGTGTAAAGTTTAATCGTTTAAAAACCAAGTCTTAAAGTAAAAACTAGCTGGTCTAATAACTTGACTATTCCGTGATGAAAATGCATGAAAATCTTACAAGTGTCATATAATATTCCACGTTTTTTAAATCACTGGACAACGACCACCACACAATTTTACGGTCATGGCAAAAGGTTTCTTTTCCGTTTTATATGACAAACATATTGGATGGTGGTAGGACTCATTTTGGTAATGGTTACCAAAATAAAGATCACCATTGATTGGACTAGTCTACCTAAAATAAGACACGTATAAAGGCCTAATTCAACTGCCCCTAAAGGAACGACATACACAGCTAATAAACCGAATTCAAACACAATGTATCACATCATATGAAAAACACGACCACCAACAAGCATGTGAATCTGTAAGCATAACAAGTAGCCGTGATAGAGAAAAATGTTTTATAAAATATGTAAATACGGAACTAGTAGAATCACTAACGAGTGTTTTGTGCTTCACTAACGAGTGTTGAGTTACCTTTCATCAACTTTTTTCATTTATTTAGGCATTCTTTTTTATAAGTTTTTTAAGAAACGAGCCTTTATCGGAAAAAGAAAAACTGTTGCATGTTAACATATGCGTTTTCTTGCTCGTCAGCGCCCTTCCCCTTAGCTAAAAACCTTTGACTTGTTATGTAAATTAACGAATAAAAAATAATCATAAACAGGGACGGAGTCAGGGGTTCTCGCGGGTGCCCGTAACATCTGTGTATTTTTTCTATGTAATGTTAATTTTAAAGAAAAAGTAATTTTTTTGTAAATGCATCGTAAATACACCCGTCAAATCAAAACGTATTTTTGTTCATTGTTTTATGTCACTTTTTACATATGTTATATTACAGTTTAAAAACGTTTGTGCATCCAATTATATTTCCTAATGACTTCATCTCAGCCCATAATTGGCGTGTGCCATGCAAACATAATATGGAGAAACAAATTCGGTTTCCTATACAAAATCGTTTGTATAGTGCTTATCTAAGAGACTAGCAATAAAGATAGGGTACCCACAAAGATACTACGGAGTATCTAATAGGATTTGTATCGATCTTGTTTGAGTTTTAGTAGTACCGGGGAAAAAATCAAATACAATCATCCCATGAGAGTGACGCGCATTAAGAATCTAATTCCAACAAAATCCATTGTTTCTATCAACTATATATGGTTGGTTCTCATCTATTCATCTAAGAATAGAATGCAAAAAATTATGCGTTAGGGTTCGTTCTCGTCCATTCGTTTGAGAATCGATTGAAAGATAAATATGTCCAGTGAGGTTTATGTGCGTACGTAGTATCACTTCTATGATGGCGTCATCGCATCAGTGAACATATAGAGGTGTGCTGATGAAGACCTTTATATATCAGACGATATTGTTGTTCTCAAGTTTTACTGAAGAATACATACTATACAAACTTACAAAGGTTTCTTTAGTAAGGGTAAAAGCTATAAAATACAATATTACTTATTGATTTGTGTCGATTTTAAACAATTATTATTTTATCTCATGACTTTACCATTATACTTACATATTTGCTCTGACTATACCAATATAAGCGTTAAATGACTATATTATCCATCAAATAACTAATATACTCTTTCATCTTCATCCCAAAAACCATCAGTGTTTTCCCTTACAATAAAAACTCAATTAATCTTTTCTCTTTTTTTTTCGACTATTGCTTGTGTAACGATGTAACCATTAAATCTGTAATTGCCATCTAGCTATTTTCTCTAAGTTAATGGTTTTCAGATTTTGAAAACAAACGAAGTGTTTTTGTGATCTATATATGCTTTACAAACTCTACTGTTCGAAATTAAACTTCTTTGTATATTCTATAGGAATAAAATTGCATAGAAATAGCTTAGTGGAACTTCCTCCGAAATTTACGCATAACATTGGATTCTAGATTGATACAAAAGTCTGCCGGTACTAATTTATTGTATCAATAACTACAATATAAAATTACACTCAGTCTACACCTTCCCCTTTCACATGTTCACACCCTCTCCTTTCACACGAACATGAATGCAATCACCTCGTCCATAAGGGCCTGGATCATCAAAGGCTCCCACGAAACTGTATTTGGATCTAGATATGTAACGATATGTTACAGTGAAATTATATTGAGGAATGCATGATTCTGAGCAAAGTACACAATACTCGTTTGAGATGTCGAGCAGGGCATTTGCTAAAAGTCTCCTCTCAGCATCAAGTTTTGTTATGATTTTGGATTCGATTAAGGATAGGTTACATATTTTAGGGTTTTTGTTTTATGTGAAGGATAATGTTATAAAAATGGTGATTTAAGTCCAGATCTGGAAATATTTGAAGAAGAAAAGGGTAATATAGTCATTTTACGCTTAAATTGGTATATTCAGAACAAATTTGTAAGTATAATGTTAAAGTCACGAGATAAAATAGTAAGTGTTGAAGTCGGCACAAATCGATAAATAATATGGTATTTTATAGCTTTTACTTTTTTATTAACTTGTATGGCACAAAGAAAAAAGTCTTGCCATTGTTTAAGACATATCATTGGGCCTTAAATTCGTTATCTTTCGGGACTTTCTCGTTGCTTATTATAAAACTCTCACAATTCACTGGATCAATCCAACTAATCTAAAGAACTTATATAGTCCATTGTTGGCATATTCGATCCAATACACAAACTAACTTAAAAAAAACTATCTAGCTAGAGAATTTGTTTTGATAGATTGCAAAATCCATTTGATATCATACGCTCATAGCTTGAATCTATCCTTTGTCCAATTGTTCGGCGAAGCCAGAAAGTATTCAACACTCTTTATGGTCTTGTTCTATCGCTACATGTGTCTCCCTTAAAGTTTTCACATGGTTAGACTTGCCTTACCCATCTCCTTCGTCTCTTCAAGACATTTATGTGTATGTTTATTAGTTGCATCTTCATAAAGTTAGGAAGTTGATGCTTCATGCTATTGTTTGGTGTCGTGTTGTGAACTTTATGGAGCTTTCGGAACCAGCTCATTTTCAATAGCCATCATATGGCCCGATTTTGACAAGAGTACTGGGAATTCATTTTTGTGGTACACAAATAGGAATAGAAAAACTAATGTATGTAGCTGCATCAAGCCATCAATATTCAACAAACAAATAAACTCTCACAAATTTACTAAGACGACATTACGCAATGGAAGTACACTACAAGAAAAAAAGCGAGAATAACACGGGGAACCTTCTGCAATGCAAGTACACTAATCTCGCTATCATTATCAGCCTCCACCTCCTCCATCACCACCAGCATATCCCGTGGCCGTGCCACCATGAGAACTTCCAAATCCGCTCCCGCCCATGTCAGTCGCGTGTGTTGCGCCTGCAATCACGACCGCAGCACCTACAGCGTCATGACTACTAGTACTCTCAGTATGATTCACTACATTGCCTCCACCAGCTACACCTCCACCTTTTAGGGAAGATATGTCGCGTGAAACGGCCGATTCCTTCACATCCTTCTTCCCACCGCAAAACTTGAAACAAAAACACATACTTTCGTAGACTAGCTAAAATGTCTGCATGTGTTTGTCAATGGTTGTAAAACCAATTATTTATAAAGTGAGATTAGTTAAGATGATCTATAGTAGTAATATAAATTACAGCTCAACATTGGAGTCCAAAAGGACAAATTTGTTTAACGTTTATAATCATGTCGTAGAAAAGCATGTGCGGTACTAAAGCTTTGCTTATTCTATATGATTATGTTTAAAGATAAAGCAAGATGCTTTGCAACAAATTATTGGTTATTCCTTATTTTAATGCATAAATAATAAATACAATGATAGCAAATTGATATGCAAAGCATAAGGATTATGATTTTAATTAACATTTTCAGTCTGAAGTGACACGTAACGTTATTTTTGCTTTATACTAATAAAACAAAAAATAATGTTAATTATATGAGTTAAGTTCATATATCGGCAATTTACTCTCTATCGTTTACATATTTAAGTAATGTATTAATTTTATTACAAATATAGTTATGCAAACCGTTTAAGGTTTTGCGATATAAGTAAAATAACCAGTTTAGTTTGTCAACTAAATAAATAATTTTCACGTGGGGTTTTTTTTAATTTTATTATTCACCTGTGTAAATCCTATACTCTAAAAACCCAACCTGACTAGTTATTAATTTGCAACGCGACCCTAAATCCAATAAATAAATCATAATCCAACCCATCCCCATCCCCTTCATCTCTTTTATCTGAGACAAACAAAACCCTAATCCACCATGTCTAGTTATCAACAAGATTTTTATTTATACATGATTCAACAAGACCCATTATAAAACAACCCATATCGTCCAACAACCTGACATAATCTTATCTTGATAGAGTTGTTGACCAAATTGCAAATATAAAGTTCGGACGCATTATTAGAGAGTGATGGTAAACACTGGCGGACCTTTAGTATTTATTTTAGGAGGGTCGAGTAATTTTTTACATACCAAAATAAAAAAATTAACAATAACTTTTAAACGAAATGCATAATATTTACACTACTTGTCACGATCTTTGGGGAGGCCAGGCCCCTCCCCAGTCTCCATTAAAGTCCGCCCCTGATGGTAAATGCGCCAAGTGTGGTACAAAGGACGGCACAACTATCTTAAAGTGTTTACGGTGCAAGTTTGTAATAGAGTGCGAGTGTGCAGAACTAATTGTATAGACATTTGTCCCTTTGGGTTACAGTTTACTTTAATTGATAGATGATTTCATGGGTTAATATACACAAAGGTTACTAAACTTTGATAAAAAGTTCGATTTCGTTACTAAAGTTTAAAACTTAACAGATAGGTTACCTAAGTACACGAGTTTATTTTTTAGGTTACTCGACGTTTATAGAATGTACACTCCACTTACCCTTTCGAAGGGTTACCGGTTGAGAGATGTGTTTACCTGACACATTGGACGTTAGTGGGTCCCACCACTTCAAATAAATTAAAAAAATATTTTCACATTTATTCTCTAATAATGTTATGTCTTCAACCTCCTACATCTCTACCCACCCAAACCTGTAACTACTCTTAAGGTCTTGATGTTGTCGAAGCCCATAGAATGAAACCAATCCCACTATACGGGACTACGAGTGGTAAATTCGTGCTTCGTGAAATCATCGTAACGAAAAGATACTTCATGTTACATATAAAACCAAAGCAAAAAAAACGTCTCCATGATTCTTGTACGTATTTTCTTGATACATCAAATTCCTTCAATTTATGTAAGTTAACTCCTTTGGTATCTTCCCATCCGAATTATTACAAGACATCGGTAATCTAACCAAATAATTCATAGTGGCCCACTAAACCAATCATCTATTCAAATATTGCTAATTTAACTCAAGAAAAGATCTCGTCCCTCCTTTTATAATGACCCACTAAAAACGTATCCATGTCCTATGCCCCTCCTTTTGTAATCATATAACAATGGGTATAAACTTTTTCAAGAAAAAAGATCGTTTAAGATTCAAACTCCCGAGGGCTTAATTAACAACCTGCGTTTAAGGGTTGTAGTTGTGTTTTGGTGAGACCTTATCAAAGATGTTAAACCCGATAATCATAAATACCATGAGTGAATTTGTGTTTTGAAATAAAAAAACATGTTTATGTATTTTGATTAACTATAAAAGAAACAAAGAGGATCTTGTGGTTTGTGTTCGGTTTATGATCAGAAAGGAGAATGTATAAGATAGATTTTAATGTGACTACGTTTTGGTTGAAGTGAACAACGGGTGTGATAGGTTCTCTTTATATATCATTTTAACTGTGCTACGTAAACATCATTAAAAGATATAAGTCAAAAGTTGACTGCCACGTAGACAGTTCACTGGTATTAATGGGTCAGTACATATTTGGTAACCTGGATAACCGGTAAACTAAACTAAGGTAACCTATCTGTTAGGCTTTAAACTTTAGTAATGTAATCGATTTTTTTGTCAAACTTTAGTAACTTTTGTGTATATTAACCCATGATTTCATCTATAACTTTAAAAACTTCATCAGATCCCTCCCTCTATTTCTAGTTAAACAATCACACTCTATGAGCAAACCCACAAACCAAACGGACCAAATATGTGTCGATGGTGGCGGCGATGGGGAGTTTGCACGTAAAGTTACGGGAAGATGATTGATGATTGAGGAAGATGATTTTGTAAAACAAATGGAAATCTTGGCCAACACAACACATATCCACGTCACATTTACACATAAGTTTAACACATAACTTTAAAATAAAAATATAAATGACGTATCAGTCATTTATTAGTTTAAACCGACACTTAACCGGTTGCAATTTGAAAGTTTACATGACCATATTAATAATAAAATTAATACATTACCTAGATGTGTAAATGATGGAGAGTAAATTGTCAATATATGGACTTAACCCTAATTTTATTCGTAGTAATACCGTGGAGACCACAATTTTGACCATTTATGTGGCTTCATTGCGAGTTACCTAGATGTGTAAATGACGATGGTTATTGTGTGAAAGTGGATGAAGATATGGTTGTTGTTATGTGGTCCTTGATGGTTGAATTTGTGTGTTACGATTTTTTTTCACCATTGTGACGGTGGTTGTGGTTTGTTATGATCGGAGAAGTTTGGTATAAAGTTAGTTATGGTGGTTTGTGGTGGTGGTGGTTGTAAGTTGAAGGTTGATACCTTCATCAGAGTTTGTTAAGAGCCCGAAATGGCTCTACGACCATATGAGAAAATGAGATGGGAGGATTTGTGTAATTGTGTAAATTCTCATTAACTGAAAACTTGGGATAGACCGATTATTTAAACACCAAGAAATAGCGGGGAATACAGTTATAACTCTAAATTAACTAATTGAATAGGTAAACAACAATTAAGCTATACTGAACTATTACAAAAGATTAAGATACATAAAAATACAGCTTGTGAGACTTTTGTGAGAATGTAAGTAGTTAGAGCTTATCATATAGTTAATGATACGGTTTGAAGCTTAAGCTCCACGTTGATTTTTGTCTCCATTAAAAACCTAAACTAGTTTTTTAATGTCGAAAGTTATGTATTAATTTGATCCAACTTTACACACGTAAAGTCGTAATGACACAAATTTGGTCCTAATACCATTAATTACTTTGAGTTAATTATAAACATTTTTGTTATTTCTTGCTATAAACCTGCTCCCTATATAATCATAAACTTAACATACCATAAACTAGCTTCGAGTTTGTTATTTATATATCGACGACCATCCAAGCTCCTATAAAACGTTGTAGAAACGAATTCGATGACAACCGGTTCAGTTCTATTCATGTGAAAGAACCTGATGACATCAACTATATATTGCTTTTTGGATGTGTTAAAGACACAAACTCAATGTGATTTAACATTAGGGTCTATCTCTGCCAAGTTTGGCTTCTCAAATGATGCTTCTTGCCATTTGCTAGTACTTCACATATGTGCTCGTTTTTTGTCTTGTTGGATATATGGGCCTCTTTCCTCCTTGGGCTAATAGATCCTTATGGGTGCTTCCATTATATTAAACCCTAACCTAATGTTTTAGGTGAACACAACTTCTATTAAAAACACACACTTACACAGAGATAGCCGTTATCAACTTTTATCCTTTTGATTGTGAGATTTCATTCTCAAAGTCTTAATTTATCTTGTAATCATTTTGGTCTCAAAGATGTTCGACATTAAGGTTTCTTGAGATTGATCGAGCTGTTAAGTGTTGTACGATTCCTTATATGAATTGATTAGTTTTGTATGAGTGTTGAGTGAATATTGTAGTGAGGAGATGAAACCTACCTAGTAGGAACCATCTATTTTTTTTCTTGTATGTAGATTAGCACCCGTTTGACGACTAGTTAGTTTAACTTGTTTTTCTGTTTGAACTCTTTTAATAGTTATCACATGGGGTGGATGGTTAAGTGATAACTTATGGTATTCGTGTTGAGTTTTTACCATTTTAACTTGGTATCAGAGCCTATGGTTCTCGATCTAGCTCTCTCTTGTGTGATTGGTGGTTGTTCATGAAGTTGTGAAAATTAAGGTCTGTGAAACCCTAATTTTATTTTTGGGGTTTTCTGCTCCTGTTTACTTGCTTTTGTATTCCCTGGTGTTTTAGGGAGCTCTTGTTATTGGTGTTGTTTTTATTTGTGGTGATTGGTGTTAGGGTTTGTGAATCCCTAATTTCTGGTAATTTGTGATTTGAATCTTGCCGTGGTTGTGGTGACCGTGGAGTGACACGTTCTTGCTGTGCGTGCATTGTAATACCCCTCACACCTTCTTTCTTAGTTCTTTTTTATCTCTTAAGTTTTTTTAAAGGTGTTTAGGTGGTCGATGGGACTAGTTAGTTTTGTGGATTGATTGTTTTGAGGTTATTAGTAGTTATTTGTTATATGTGTTTGGGAGATATAAGGTAGTTCTTGGTTGTTTTTCTTTAGTTTAAATTTTTGTCTATCTGTTTTTTTTTTCTTTTTCTTATGTGTCGTAGAGTGTTGTTATGAGGTGTTTATTGTTTTGTGTTAGTGCTCTGATAAAAAGAGTTAGCTCATGATCATGTTCTTCACCTGTCTATTTACTTATGTGGTATGTTGCTTGTTAACTGTGACTGATGGTTGTTGTAACATTCATTATTGATGGGTCTGTTTCTGCTGCCCTGTTGCTATTTTATCTGTTCTTTGTTTTTCTATGTGACTTATCTGTTGTCTTTGTTATTTTTCTATTACTTGTGTTATCTACTTGTTTATCTATCCTTTTATAGTATGATGTCTCTCTACTTTATTTTATTTTGTGTGTTCTATCTTATGTCCTTCTATTTATTCCTTATCTGATTTTGTGTATTTTAGCCATAATTGCTCGCTTGTTTAACTCGCTTATCTGTAATTTTCTTTTCAATGTATCTATGTCTCCTCTGTATGATTTTGTGTCTCTGTTCTATCTGTGTGCTTTTCTTGTTTGTCGTGTTTATCTATGTGTTTATTATATTGTTAATTGTTGGTTGTCTTGCCTTTATCTGGTGCTAATTGCCTTAGGTCATTTGTGTATTTGAGGATGTATCCTAATTTGTCTATCTATCTTGTTTTCTCTATATATTGCTCTCTAGTATGTCTAATTGGTGTCTGCCTTGTCACGACTAATGGTAATCGTTTCACAGTGTTTGTTTTCATTATGATGATTCCTATTATGCCATTTTCTATGTTCCTTTCATTTTTGTGAGTTGCGATAAATATATGATGCTTCCTATCATGGATGCCCGGATGCGTACTATTATGTCTAATGTTAATGAGTATTATGTTATTGATTGTTGCAACTCTCTGTCTTCAATTATATATGACACGTGTTTCATTTTAGGGATCAATCTGCATATTTATTATTCTCCCTCCTATATGAAACATAGACTATTTAGTTCAACTAGGTGTCTTATGTTTCAGGGAGGGATCACCCTTGTTATATGAGTGTATGCGGTTTACTCCTCCTTATGTTCTTATTGGTAATTCATTTTCTAAAGTAATTTATGGAATTCCACCTAAGTATTCTCACATTAGATGTTGTGGTTGCGTTTTCTATTCAACTGGCTCAATCAATGGTGATCAGTTGTCCATCATAATCTTTAAATGGCCTTCTTGATGTCTCAACTGTTAAGACTAATCTTGATGATAAATCCATCTTCTACTTAGTTATTATGAGAACTTCTTTTCTTCTTCAAACTCAAAAGAAAATGTTTTTGTGGTGTCTAAAAGGAATTTTCTAAGACAAATGAACCTTTTTGATTATCTTTTCAGTCACACATCTAAAAGTCCCTATGATGTATAGAATGTTAAACCCAATGATGATGACAATGCCCCAAATTCTCCTAGTAGAGATGAGAGTGGGAATGCAACTTCTATAGGTTTAAAAAGCATCTTTGCGGGCAATTCTCGGCATCACATTCAAAGTGAGTTGATGTTCCTTAATCAAAATGATGCTAGGTGTGACATTCCATCTTTTCTAAAAACCATAGGAACAATGAGGAAGTACAAGCAATTGATAATTGATAATCTGTTAGGTCCTCTTATTATCCTGCCTAGTGTAAGAACTCGTATTTTTCCCGGTATTATTTTATTTTTTATTCGTGCTTCTTAAATTTTCCAACGTATTACATTTTCTTTTATTCTTATATGTAAATCTTGAGATCATGATAATTTTAATAAATTATACTTTTTAAGTATTTTCTGATCATTGATAATACTTTATTTGGAATTATAAAAAAAATTATTTTTATTTTTCCATAGTTATTTAAATCAAAGTTTTTGATTTAAAAGCACCCGCGTGCATTTTACAAAGGGTTTACTAAAAATCAATGAATAACGAGAACTACTAGTGATCGCGATACCGACGGATGCCCGATATTTTACATTTCATTGTCGATTGTTTCAATGCTTGACGTTTTCGATGTTTTCTTTTAATGACGTGTTAAGTCGTGTCGGGAAACCATATTATCATATTTATGATGCGTTTTAACTGTAAGAATTTTTACAAAACCCGAGTCTCGTAAATATTTTCAAAATTTACTAATAGTCATTTTCTACCCTTTAAACTATTTAATTGCTTTTGAGTCCAAAATATTGCACAATTGGCAAAACTAGCCCTTAACCCCACTATATATTCATTTTTCACAAAATTTTATTCATTTCCTTTCATATAAAAACACACACATTAGCAGACTCTCTCCCTCCCTTTTTGTTCTCTCCTAGTCGTGACTCACCCACACAAAAACCACCATAGATCTTGATTTTTAACATGTTTTAGCCTAAATTAATCCAAGACACATCCCTAAAATTCAAAGGTGATTCTATTGATACCAAATTTTCTTACATGCATCAAGTTTCAAGTTCTTATGATTTATGGTTGGAAAAAGGGTTTTGATGATCATGCATGTGATGATCTTGATAAGATCACCATGTTTTGATGATAAAAAGTTTGAGTTTTGATTTTTGATTTTGTTTTATGTTGCATGCAAGTGTTAGGATCGATAGTGGGTAATATTAGGAGGTTAGGATTGATAGAAAAGTGGTTGAAATGGGTTGAAAAAGTAATTTTGTATGAGTTTCAAAGAGGTGAGTTTGGGCAATGAGTTTGAGGATAATTTTAGGTATCTTAAGCTTGAATTATTGTTGTACAAATGAGATAGTGTTGTAGAGATTTTTATTTAGGTTTGATATAAATTAGAGCTTCTAACTCAAAACGAGGAAGAAGTTATGATAGTTTCATTATTCGTGTACCGGGAGACGAGTATCGACACAATCCGAATTTGTTGTCGATATTTAGATCGAATCTCGGGGACTATAAATTGAGTTTCAAAAAGGTTTAAGGGCTGTTCCAAGTTTCTAAACCTAGGGTTGTGAGTCTATTTTAAACCCAAGTGTCTATTTTGTAAACGTAATTGTTTAGAAAGGTCAAAATGGTTTCACGAGTCAAGTGTTCAAATTGGTCCGGTTTTTCAAGTCTAGAAATATGTTGAGCAGGTGGTTCTAAAATTTAAATCATTGAATGAAATTTAAACTGAGTTTTATTCAGGTTATGATTGAGTTTTTCATCAAGTTTCATAAAAATCCGAGTTGTCTAAGTAAGGGAAATGAGCTTGTACATTTGGTATGTGCCGGCATATTTTTATCGAGAAAGTAATTTAATAAAGTGAACATATAGAGGGGTATTCTAGTACCACTTGCATTGTTGTTCTTTCGGGTTTGTCATGTTTTTATAATGTTGAGTTTTATGTTATTAAATATGGTTTATACTTGAGTCTAATATTAATAAAGTGTGCGCCTTATTTGGTAGGTTGCGGCTTTCGGGTTTAGCGGGCATCCATATCATCGGTGATCGTCATACCACTACTGTTTCTACTCATCTTCTGAGTTCAATGAGTCACTTACCTCGTGGCTAAGGTGAGTTCATAACCCCTTTTTACTACTTGCACATTGTTTTTAAATATGGGGTGAGATTTTACATGGTGGAACACATCCATTTAAAAAAACTGTATGCTATCCAGAACTTGTATGTTATCCAGAACTTGTATGCTTTCCAACAGTTTTCATTGATATTACTGTTTTTAGTCTATAGCCCTTAAGTTTCCTCTCTTGATCATGAATCGTTAATTTACTTGTGTTTCTAAGCGCGAATGTTGTGGGTGGACCCATCGGGATTGACTATCCCCGTCCCATGTTGCGGTTGTTTAACCATTGACGCACTAAAAGTTTGATTTGTTACTTGAATATTAGGGCTGAATACTCCCTAGAGGAACTTACATTGATGTTAAGCTTCGGTTCATGAACTAAATAGAAATAATAAAGGTTTCGGACTATGGTTAATGATCATAACCATTTTCCCTATAATCCTGTTTTACAAATGAATGCTTGTATTCCACACCTTTACTGCTAAACCTATGAATACCACTCAACTTTGTGTTAACGATTTTACATGTTTAATCTCAGGTATTAATACTTAACTTTGCTTGGATGGGAGCCCGCAGGATATTATCGCATCTTGGAGATTTCTGTGATACTTTTTAAAGTTTGGTTTTGGTAAAAACTGTCAGAAGTTTATTCTGTATTATTGGTAACTATAGGTTATAAATATGATGAAATAATAGATTTTTCCGCTTATAAAACTCTGGGACCTTTGTTTAAAACTCTGATGTTTATGATGTAATGTATATGTTTTTATTACGTCAACTTTGTGTCAACAGTATTTCATTGTTTCTTGTACCATGACGTGGAACCCCCTTGCTGCCTAGTTGTTTCCTTGCCTGATTTTGGGGGTCTCACACCTAGGTTTATGACCATTTTGCCTATGAGGCCGTGCTTTTGTTGATGTTTGGCCTTATGCTTTATATGTTTTTTTGTTGTTTTTTTTGTCTTGTATTGTTTCTGTTTTTCTTCTTTGTGTGTCTTTTGTTGGTTGTCTTGTTTCCTTTCTTGTCGTTGGAGGTATTTTATTATAGGCTTAAGTTTCTTGAATATGTTCATGTTTTTTTCCCTTAATTTTCCCTAACCTTGGGCTCATGTTTTGTGCCTTATTCTCTGGAATATGTATATGTTATGTCTTGTGCATGTGGTATGTCTTGTTGTGTATGTGTCCTGTTTATGTGTTCCTTTTTTTCTTCTTTCTTTCTTTTCTTTCCTCCTCATTCGTAGCTTTAGTTTGATGTCTGTATGTGTGCTTGCTTTTTTTGTTTGCTTGTCGTTGCTTGTTTCATGCTGGTTATGTTTCTGATCTAGAGCTTTATGGTCTTATTCTGTTCTTTGTGTCCTTGTCTCGTGCCTCTTTCCCTGTATCCTTTTGTGCCTTTATTTATCTACTGTTTAGGTAGGGGTTTTTTTTCTTGTCTTGTCCTTAGGATTCCTGTCTGTGTCCTGTTTGCTTTGTTGCATGTTCTGTTGTCTTAGGATCCGCAGTTTGTCTCTTTGGGCCTCTTTTATTTTTTAGCTTGCTTATTGGTTTAGGTAGCTCTTTGTCCTGCGTTCCTCTACATGTTGCTTAGTTTGGTTGGTCTTTGCCTTGTTCTTTATGTTCTTATCTTCCTCGTGTATGGTTTTCATGTGTGTCGGTTATGATTGTCCCTGTTGTAGGTTTCTTAATGCCTTGTCTGTTTCAACAACCATTCAGTGTTCCTTAATCTTTGTATGTTTCCTTATTTGTCTTCAACCCTGTTATATGTGGTATCTTGATCTTTTCATTTATTTATTTTGGTTGTATCTTTCTATGCATGCTATATGCCTGCTCTGTGTTTATGTTGTGACTTGATTTCTCAAAATGGTTAATATATTTGTCTTCCATTATGGAGAATCTTGTGATTCTCATTACTGTCAATTATGGTTTTTAATCCTTTTTTTCTGAATATGTGTTTATGAGTGTTGATTTATGAACCTTGTGGTTCTTGTCTCGTTTCTTGGAATGTCCCCTGTTATATCTCTTTTTGAGGCACTTGTGATCCGTTATCTTCTCGGGAATGTTCCTTCTTTTTTTTCAATATCAAGATTGGCTTATTAGAAATACCTTGTGGTCTTTCTGTCTAATCTTTTGTAAGAACTCGTATTTTTTCCGGTATTATTTTATTCTTTTATTTGTGCTTCTTAAACTTTCTAACGTATTACATTTTCTTGTATTCTTATATGTAAATCCTGAGATCATGATAATTTTAATAAATTATACTTTCTAAGTATTTACTGATCATTAATAATACTTTACTTGGAATTATAAAAAAATTATTTTATTTTTCCATATTTATTTAAATCAAAAGTTTTTTATTTAAAAACACCCGCGTGCATTTTACAATGAGTTTACTCAAAATCAATGAATAACGTGAACTACTAATGATCACGATATCGACGGATGCCCGATATTTTACATATCATTGTCGATTGTTTCAGTGTTCGATGTTTTCGATGTTTTCTTTAAATGACGTGTTAAGTCGAGTCGGGAGAATATAATATCATACTTTTGATGCATTTTAACTTTTGAAAAGTGTTTTTACGAAACCCGAGTCTCGTAAATATTTTCAAAATTGATTAATAGTCATTTTTTACCCTTTAAACTATTTAATTTCATTTTAGCCCAAAACAATTCAATAATTGAAATTTCTACCCTTAACCCCACTATAAAAACATTTTTACCTAACATTCCACTCATTTTATCATAAAAAAACACACACATGAAAGAAAATCTACTCCCCCCCCCCCTTGTGATTTCCGTCCAACACCCCACCCTAAAACTATCAAAAATTTTGATTTCGACTAGAATCAATAAAATCTAATCAAAGTTCTTTCTTACAAATAAAAAGGTGATTCTTTTGATACTAGTTTTAACCACATGCAACAAGTTTTAAGATTTCTTATAATTTTATGGTTGGAAAAATGTTTCAAGGATTATGCATGTGAAGGATCATCTTGTTTTGATGATAAAAAGTTTAGATTTTTTATTTTGATTTTTGTTTGTGTAACATACAAGTGATAAGATTGACAAGGGATAATATTAGGGTGTTAGAATTGGTAGAAAAATGGTTAAATTTTGTTAAAAAGTGTTTTGGTATGAATATTAGAGAGGTTATTTTGGGCAGTAGCTTTGAGGCTATTATTGGATGTCTTAAACTTGGATTATTGTTAAACTAATAAGATAGTGTCGTAGAGATTTTTGTTAGCTTCTATTTGATATAAATTAGAGCTTCAAACTCAAAACGAGGAGGAAGTTATGATAGTTTGATTATTCGTGTACCGGGAGATGAGTATCGGCACAATCCGAATTTATTGTCGATATTTGGATCGAATCTCGGGGACTATAAAATGAGTTTTACAAATGGTCAAGGTATGTTCTCAGGCCCTAAACTTAGCACTTTGAGTCTATTTTTAAAGTCAAGTGTTGGTTTGGCTAGGTAAAGGTTAGGATGGTCAAAATGGTTTCACGAGTCAAGTATACAAATATGTCCGCTTTTTCAAGTCTAGAAATATTTCGAGCAGGTAGTTTTAAAATGTAAATCATTGAATGAAATTTAAACTGAGTTTTATTTAGGTTATGATTAAGTTTTTCACCAAGTTTCATAAAAATCCGAGTTGTCTAATTTAGGGAAGTGAGCTTGTACATTTGGTACCGACAGATTTTTATCGAGAAAATAGTTTAATAAAGTGAACATATAGAAGGGTCTTGTAGTACACTTGCATTTTTGTTCTTTCGGATTTGTCATGATTTTACAATGTTGAATTTTATATTATTAAGTACGGTTTATACTTGAGTCAATTATTAATAAAGTGCGCGCCTTATTTGGTAGGTTGCGACTTTCGTGTTTACCGGGCATCCATATCGTCGGTGATCTCTTGCCACTATTGTTTCTACTCAGCTTATGAGTACAATGAGTCACTTACCTTGTGGCTAAGGTGAGTTCATAGCCCCTTTTTACTTGCACATTGTTTCTAAATGCGGGGTGAGATTTAACATGGTGAAACACATCCATTTAAAAAAAAATATATGCTATCCAGAACTTTTATGCTTTCCAACAGTTTTCATTGATATTATTTCTTTTAGTCTATAGCCCTTATGTTTCCTCTCTTGATCATGAACCGTTAATTTACTTGTGTTGCTAAGCGTGAATGTTGTGGGTGGATCCATCGGGATTGACAATCCCCGTCCCGATTACCTTAACACATTTAACATTTAATTTGTCACTTGAGTATTTAGGCTAAATACTCACTAGATGAACTTACACTAAGTTAAGCTTCGGTTCATGAACTAAATAGCAATAATAATGTTTCGGACTATGGTTATCGTACGTAACCATTTTCCCTATTTCTTGTTTACAAATGAATGCTTGTGTTCCACACCTTTACTGCTAAACCTATAAATATCATTCAACTATATGTTGACGATTTTACATGTTTAATCTCAGGTATTAATACTTAGCTTTGTTTGGATGAGAGCCCGCAAGATATTATCGCATCTTGGAGATTTCTTTGTATATTAAACTTTGGTTTTATCTAAAAACCGTCAAAAGATTTTTCTGTATTTTTTGTAACTATATGTTATAAATCATGATGAAATAATAAATTTTTCCGCTTATAAAACTTTGGGACCTAAGTTTAAAACTCTGATCTTTTATGATGTATGATACAAGGCTTTTGACACCCCATATAAAAATTATAGTTCTTTGTCGTGTGTCTCTTCGAATTGAAAAACTTGTGTTTAATGTGTGACTCAGTTTTATTTTGGTGGAACAAAAATGTGTCGTTGTAGTTTTTTTAAAATAAATGTGCGAAACAAATTAAAGTAAAAAGATTAAAAAGATTAAAGTTCGTATTCTCGGTATCTTAACGAATTGATCTAGGTTCTCTATGTGACTCAGTCGTTCTTTGGTGAAACAAATATTTTTGGTTTTTTTTAAGTAAAAGTGCGAAACTTTAAAGTAAAGGTGCTCTTAAAGTAAATCTAAGTCTAATCAAAATAATGGTGCAAGTATTTAAAAGCGTGACTGAAATTAAAGGGCACTAAAATAAATGACGTAAACTTAAATCTACCTAAGACAATCTTAAAACGCGACTAAAACTTAAACTAAGGCAAAACTAAAATAAAGCTAAGGCAAATAATCTTAAAGTGCAATTAAAATAAAGGCGGGAAAAATTAAGCTTGATAATAAAAGACTGAAATTTAAAAAGAAAAACAAAAAGAAACTTACAGAACCCTTGATTCGGAAGTTCAAAACTTCCGAATGAACAACCTTGATTCGGAACTTAGCCCTTGATTCGGAACTTTTAAGTTCCGAATGAACAAAAAGTTGTTGATCCGGAACTTTGTCCTTCGTCCGGAACTTGGTTCGGAAGATCTGGCTTGACTCGGAAGTTTGTCCTTCGTCCGGAACTTCGTTCGGAAGTTCGTCCTGAACTTTCGTTCGGAAGTCTTTACTCGGAACTTTTGAGTTCCGAATGAACACTCTTGATCCGGAAGTTTTAATGTTCCGGATGAACAATGCTTGAGTCGGAACTTTTGAGTTCCGAATGAAAGAACTTCTTCCCTTGATTCGGAAGTTTGACACTTCCGGATGAAGCCCTTGGTTCGGAACTTTGAAAGTTCCGAATGAACAGACTCCCTCTCTTGATTCGGAAGATTTCCTGGAAATACAGAAACACAAACAAACTATCCCGAAGAACAAGGGATAACAGTAACAGCAGATATAACACAATATAATCAAAATCAAACACACGATTTAACTAAAACTAATAACGAAACAACTAATAATCATAAACAAACAATTTAAATCAACAAAACAAACAAATTTATCCTCAATAATCAAAAACCCATTTGGATCAAAATAAAAGCATGAACATGAACATAAACATAAACACAAAAATCAAAGATTAAGAAAGGTAGATAAGAGATTGACAAGATAAAGTAAAGATTGACAATAATTAAATGAAAACTTACTTGAAATTAAATGAATTTAAGGTGCAAGACAAGGTATTTAAATTGGACAAGAAATTAAATGACAAGGTAAGTAAATGGTGGAAGAGCTAATTGTCACACTTAGCCAACAAGAGAAAATGATTACAACTAATGACTATTTATAGGGGAGGATTAAGGAAGCTTCCTCCCCTCTTTCCTTTTCTCTTAATTGCATCATTAGGTCCCTCCTTCTTTTAATCTTCATTAATTGCATCATTAATCCTTCTTTCTTTTAATCTTCATTAAACTTGGACTTAAGGACTTTTGGCTTCCGGATTTTTTTAAACTCGTCTTTAAATTCTTCAATGAAATAGACTTGAGTTCTTCGGCTTTTGATAAACTTCCGTCTTTTGACTTTTTCTTCGATAAATCTTCAGAATTGGTCTTGGACTTCCGTTCTTTTTCCACTCTAAACTTCTCGACTTCGTCTTTCATCTTTTTCTTCAATAAAAGCCGTGAATGCCCGTGAATTCCCGTGTTTTCTCCACTTTTCACCTTTTCGTCCTAAATCACAACAAAAACACAAACCACGCATAATTTCGACATAAAAGACATAAAATACACGTTTTGGTCCGGTTATTATTGTAATTAAGTGGTAGAAAGGATGGGTGTTTACACACCTATCAAATCCCCTACACTTGACCATTGCAATGTCCTCATGCAATGCATTAGTTACAAAGCAAGATTACATTTTTCATCATAATTAATCCATGTTGGCCTTTATTAAAGAGATAGAAAATTAAAAACATACAAAATAAAGAAATCAAAAACATACCTTGGGTTTTGGAAATGTTATAAATATCATCATCCTCAATTTTTCACTTTCTCCAAACCAAGCTTAAAAACGAGATCATTGTTATTATAAGTTAGTAGACTAACACGAACTCATGTGGGCCAATTATTCACTTAGACTCCCTTATTCCTAGAGGTATCTCTTATATTTTATTGTTGTCTTGAATGATCACGAAGATGCATTTTTGACTTATTTCGATAGTTTATTAGGCCAAAAATAAAGTGAACGATTTAATCAATAGTTAGCTAAAGGACAAAATCTTTTAAAACTGCTTCCCGGGACCTCATAAAGTTCATATCTTGACATAACTCGCTTCGCGATTTGAGACCTTTCTCGGACCGATATTTGGCAGCGACTTCATACTTCAAACCTTGAGAGACGTTCATGAATTAATGGCCTTCTCTTCATAATAGGAATTTCTTCACTTGAAGTTTTGAGAGATTCATACTTGGACCACGACTTCTTCATTTTTCTCCAATCTTTGTTTTGGACTTTGATATACAACGATCCGCCTCCTTTTATGACTTGGATCTATTTATCCTCATACCTTGTTAGGGTCTTTTCGGATACACTTCTCCATGACTTTTGGGGAGTATTTGCTTTTCGTCGTGTGTCTCGATCCTTCATATTGATTTTCGATAAATGATTCTTCCCATCACTTTTGGATCTTTAGCAACAAAATATAGCCCTCATGTCTTGTTAGGGCCTTTTCGGACTCGCCAATCTTCGCATCCCGCTTCAATAAGTTATGCCTTGGCTATGAACTCTAATCCATACCGAGCAACTTTTAAACGATCTTGGGCTAGAAGCTAAGTAACTTTTCAAATCGTGCAACCTTATTTATTAGCAGATAAATTAATAGCAAGCGATGGGAGAATAGGCTCATAATTAACTCACATAAATTCACGAAAGAATACCGAACTTATAATTGGCTCTATCATCTCTCGTTCTCCACAGTTTAAAATCTCAAGGAATGAGACTCGTGGATACTTAGCCTATTAAATCAAAGTTTTGGGTTTTCGAGTCGCCTATAGGATCTTGCAAATTCTTAGACTTTTTCAAGTTTAGAAATCGCATTTAATAGTTACCTTGATAAACGACTCTCTAGGATTAATTATAGGAACTTGCGAAAAGTTCTTGTTCTTAACCCGTGAGAGTTAAGACTTTCGCGTTTTATAGCTCCCTATATAAAAGCCTAGCAAAACTTGACTTAAACACGTTAAGGATACTAGCTAGAGTAAACTCGGGTTGAGTCAAAAAATTTACAACGTTTGAAAATTAAAACCACTTATTAAACATTTATTCTAGCAAAGAAAGAAAATAACTATACAAAGGGAAAAACTAATAGGCCAAAATAGATCAAAAATTTTGAAAAATGTTGAAAAATTGATTTTTCGGTTAAAATGAGGACAAATACAAGGAAAAGACCACTTAACTTCGATAGAAGTCCCCCCTACACTTAACATAAACATTGTCCTCAATGTTTAAGCATGTGGGAGTAAACTCCCCTACACTTAGGACATTGTGCACATTGTTTAAATCTTGCTAAGGAAAAGACAACTAAAGAGATTCCTATTTTAACATTGAGAAACTATAAAATAGTGAATCGAAAAGAGTTTAGGATAGAACCGGGAAGAAGTGGAACACGGAATCACGGGTCGTCAAGAATCATCAAGAGTGGATCTTTGAAGTTCGAATCCCTGATTGAGAAGTGAGGAGAGGAAATAGCAAACCAAAGGGTCCCCCCTACACTTATGATAAAGAAAGCGAAAAGATAGATGCATGGGTTGCCTCCCAAGAAGCGCTTGATTTTTGTTAACCGAGTCGTGAGCCTGACTCGACCTTGATCATCAACGGAAGAAGCATGAAATATATCCACCAGGATCAAAGACATAGTTTTCGTCCATCAAATAGCACAAGCTTAAGGCGAACAAGGCAAGCCAAAGAAGAAGTGGCGAGGTTCCCTTAAGCAAAGATGGAGCACGGTGGAAGCAAGGATGAAGTGGTGCAAGCATGTCTTAAAAATTTCCAAAGATTTTTCCTTTTATTTCATCAGGTGGATACTGAGATGGCTTAAAGACTTCAATATCGGGGTCGAACACCTTTTCCTTTAGGGGAAAATAGCACTCAGGTTCAGTAGAGTGTGAAGAAGATCCGCAAAGAAGCACAACCTCGTCCTCAGGATGGGGACAAAGAGGTGTCAAATCATATGTGCAACGGATATTGGTGTCGACCGGTTTCTTCTCCTTTGACAGTATGTTCTTCAAATCCAAAGTAGGATCAAGACGATAATCTTCAAAGTCATAAGGAGGAGCATCACTCTCATGAGGGAAGTAAGTGTTGAGAAATTCAGAGAAATCTTCCTCAAATGAGTAATCGTCCAAAGTAGGATCGAGTGATGACGGAGGATCTTCATCGTGTGAAGAATCGCTCGAAAGAGTATCGGCCTCATCAAAATCATCGAAAGTGGACATCTCGGGATACTCAAAAGTACAATCATCAAAATCATCTGAATCTGAGCTAGAATCATCATCATCATAAGCATCAAAGACCGGTGGAGAATCATAAATTGGAGAAGCGTCCAAAGTAGGGAGAGAAGCATCCACATCATCATTAAAAAGTGGATTATCAATGCAAGAGTCGAATAGAGGATTGTCGTAGACGATAAAGTCATCGAGCACATTTATCATATTCACTGATTCTCGTCCAAAAGATTTGCCTGTAAGCTTCCCCATTTTAAAAACTTTTGAATCATCCCCGACTCGTAAGATTAACTCACCTTCGGCCACATCTACTAAAGCTCGTCCGGTTCTCAAAAATGGTCGACCAAGTATTAAAGGAATACGAGGGTCCATTTCATAATCAACAACGACAAAATCGACCGGGAAAGTAAATGTGCCAACTTTGATGAACACGTCTTCGGCTATACCAACGGGGTAAGCGAGAGTACGGTTTGCAAGTTCAAGAGTCATCTTTGTTGGAGTGAGGTCGGGTAATGATAGTGTTTTCCAAACACTCAATGGCATCAAATTAATACTAGCCCCGAGATCATCAAGGGCAGTAAATTCTTCAGTTTTGTTGAACACGCAAGGCAACACAAAACGACCGGGATCTCCAAGCTTTTCCGGTAATTCTTTAAGAATAACTGCTGAGCAGTTTTCATTTAAGCGTGTGTTGGCGAGTTCAATCAGCTTCTCCTTCTTGCTAAGCAATTCCTTGAATGCTTTGACAAATTTCGGCATGTGGCAAAGTGCTTCAACAAGGCTAATGTTGATGGTCATTTGAGATAGCATATTCACATATTTCGATACTTGACAGTCATTCTTGGTCAGCTCGTTGGTCTTGCCTATGCGAGAAGGGTATGGGATTCTAGGTTTATAGGTGGAAGGTGAAGGTGTAGTCGGTAAAGGTTGGGATGTTGAAGGGTCCTTCCGAGAGACATCGTCATTACGAGGCGGAGACGGTAATGGTGCACTAATACTAGGTGTAGGAGGAGTAGGGACACATGGTGGTGGAGGAGGTGTAGATGATGGGGGTGGGATTGGTGGTCCTACGATGGTGACTCCACTACGAGTAGTAATAGCACTCACATTGGCTCGCGGATTGGTGACGGTGTTTGAAGGTAGAGAACTTGAAGTAGAAGGTTGAGTGGCGGGCAAGAAACTAGCCAACAGATTCTTTAATTCAGTCATTTGAGTGCTGAAGGAGGATTGAATATTATCACGAACCTCGGTTCTAATGTCATTACCTTGCTTTATGATATCTCCTTTCAAATTGATTATTTGGCTCTGTAGATTCTTGATTTGCTCATCTTGAGTTCTCATGATGACTTCAACATCGGGATTAATGGGTGGGGTTTGTTGGGTGGGTGGTTGATAAGGGTTAGAAGCTCTTGGTGGGATTTGGTTGCTTCTATTGTAGTTGTTGGCGGAGTTTTGGTTTTGAGGAGAAAAACCGGGTGAAAGGTAATTGTTGGATCGGTAACTCAGCAGATTTCTATCCCCTTGTTGTCTAGCTTGGTAATTTTCCGGTGAATAATTACCGTAAGCTGCATACACATTTTCCGGATTTCCTTGAGTCGAAGGGCAATCGGTGTATGAGTGAGGACCGCCGCATGTTTCACAAGGATTAGCAACAACTTTAACTTGTTATTGTTGTTGTTGGTTTGAAGCGAGAAGCGTAATACTTTTGCTCATTTCGGCCATCATGCGGGTGAGTTTGGTCATCTCAGGGTTTGCTGAGGTGGAGGAAACATTGACTCTTGGGTTGTTCCTTGAAGAAGCAGAGGAATCCCAGTTTTTGTGGTGAGTAGTCATGTTCTCAATTAACTCTCTACACTCCTCGGGTCTCCTTTTCATGAATGTGCCACCGGCGGCTGCATTTATCGTATCACGATCTCGAAAAGTCAATCCGTTGTAGAAAGTATCAATTAAGGTCACAGGGAGCATGTTGTGGTTTGGACATCTATCGATCAAGACATTATATCTCTCCCAAGCATCAAAAAGAGATTCATCAGGGTCTTGCATGAAACCGCTGATCTGATTGCGAAGGCTTGTGACCATGGATGGTGGAAAATAGCGCGACAAAAAGCGTTGAGTCATGTCATCCCAAGTGTGAATAGAATTCTTCGGGAGACGATCAAACCATTTCTCGGCATGATGTGATAGATTATGTGGGAAGAGTTGTAGGCGAAGAACATCCATTGTGGCTCCAGGCAACTTCATGCTTTGAGTGATTGTAATGAACTTGTCGAGGTGTTTGTTGGCATCATCATCAGGCAATCCACGGAATGGGTTTGTTTGTACTTGCTGAATCATGTGGTGCTTCAACGAAAATTCAGGAGCGTTGATTTGCATCGGCGCAATCGGTCCTCCTTGTCCAAACATGGTTGGTTGACAAAGTTCCTCCATGGTCCGAAGATCGGGTTGTGGAAGAACATTGTTGTTATTATTGTTGAGGTGCGGTGGAATATTATTGTTGTTAACACCTGACATAGCTAAATCTTCTTGAGGCCCGGGCTCTTGATAGTTAGAAGATCTAGTACGCATACACCTGAAAATGCAGAAGAAAACAAAACCAAACACAAAGACAATATATATACACAAGAAAGATGAAATCTTTTTGGATTTTTGAAATTTTTAATTTTTATGTATTTTATCAATTTTAATTTTTATGGTTTTTTGAATTTTTAAGGCAAAAAATAACGCTCACAAGTGAACGGATCCCAAAAAGCAACGCGTCTCTCACAGGAAACCGTTAATCTTTACGAAAAGAGCCGGCAGCGGCGCCATTTGATACAAGGCTTTTGACACCCCGTATAAAAATTATAGTTCTTTGTCGTGTGTCTCTTCGAATTGAAAAACTTGTGTTTAATGTGTGACTCAGTTTTATTTTGGTGGAACAAAAATGTGTCGTTGTAGTTTTTTTAAAATAAATGTGCGAAACAAATTAAAGTAAAAAGATTAAAAAGATTAAAGTTCGTATTCTCGGTATCTTAACGAATTGATCTAGGTTCTCTATGCGACTCAGTCGTTCTTTGGTGAAACAAATATTTTTGGTTGTTTTTAAGTAAAAGTGCGAAACTTTAAAGTAAAGGTGCTCTTAAAGTAAATCTAAGTCTAATCAAAATAATGGTGCAAGTATTTAAAAGCGTGACTGAAATTAAAGGGCACTAAAATAAATGACGTAAACTTAAATCTACCTAAGGCAATCTTAAAACGCGACTAAAACTTAAACTAAGACAAAACTAAAATAAAGCTAAGGCAAATAATCTTAAAGTGCAATTAAAATAAAGGCGGGAAAAATTAAGCTTGAAAATAAAAGACTGAAATTTAAAAAGAAAAACAAAAAGAAACTTACAGAACCCTTGATTCGGAAGTTCAAAACTTCTGAATGAACAACCTTGATTCGGAACTTAGCCCTTGATTCGGAACTTTTAAGTTCCGAATGAACAAAAAGTTGTTGATCCGGAACTTTGTCCTTCGTCCGGAACTTGGTTCGGAAGATCTGGCTTGACTCGGAAGTTTGTCCTTCGTCCGGAACTTCGTTCGGAAGTTCGTCCTGAACTTTCGTTCGGAAGTCTTTACTCGGAACTTTTGAGTTCCGAATGAACACTCTTGATCCGGAAGTTTTAATGTTCCGGATGAACAATGCTTGAGTCGGAACTTTTGAGTTCCGAATGAAAGAACTTCTTCCCTTGATACGGAAGTTTGAGACTTCCGGATGAAGCCCTTGGTTCAGAACTTTGAAAGTTCTGAATGAACAGACTCCCTCTCTTGATTCGAAAGATTTCCTGGAAATACAGAAACACAAACAAACTATCCCGAAGAACAAGGGATAACAGTAACAGCAGATATAACACAATATAATCAAAATCAAACACACGATTTAACTAAAACTAATAACGAAACAACTAATAATCATAAACAAACAATTTAAATCAACAAAACAAACAAATTTATCCTCAATAATCAAAAACCCATTTGGATCAAAATAAAAGCATGAACATGAACATAAACATAAACACAAAAATCAAAGATTAAGAAAGGTAGATAAGAGATTGACAAGATAAAGTAAAGATTGACAATAATTAAATGAAAACTTACTTGAAATTAAATGAATTTAAGGTGCAAGACAAGGTATTTAAATTGGACAAGAAATTAAATGACAAGGTAAGTAAATGGTGGAAGAGCTAACTGTCACACTTAGCCAACAAGAGAAAATGATTACAACTAATGACTATTTATAGGGGAGGATTAAGGAAGCTTCCTCCCCTCTTTCCTTTTCTCTTAATTGCGTCATTAGGTCCCTCCTTCTTTTAATCTTCATTAATTGCATCATTAGTCCTTCTTTCTTTTAATCTTCATTAAACTTGGACTTAAGGACTTTTGGCTTCGGGATTTCTTTAAACTCGTCTTTAAATTCTTCAATGAAATAGACTTGAGTTCTTCGGTTTTTGATAAACTTCCGTCTTTTGACTTTTTCTTCGATAAATCTTCAGAATTGGTCTTGGACTTCCGTTCTTTTTCCACTCTAGACTTCTCGACTTCGTCTTTCATCTTTTTCTTCAATAAAAGCCGTGAATGCCCGTGAATTCCCGTGTTTTCTCCACTTTTCACCTTTTCGTCCTAAATTACAACAAAAACACAAACCACGCATAATTCCGACATAAAAGACATAAAATACACGTTTTGGTCCGGTTATTATTGTAATTAAGTGGTAGAAAGGATGGGTGTTTACACACCTATCAATGTAATGTATATGTTTTTATTAAGTCAACTTTGTGTCAACAGTATTTCATTGTTTCTTGTACCTTGACATGGAATCCCCTTGCTGCTTAGTTGTTTCCTTGCCTGATTCTGGAGGTCTCACATATGTGTACCTGCTTGTTCTTGTTCCTGGTGGTTTTTTTTTGTGATTCTCGACTTTAAGAGAAGTTTGTTTCCTGATGATTGTTGTTGGCGTGTGCCTTTGTTAGAGAACCTTGTGGCTCTCGTCTTGTTCTGAGGTTATACTCTGGTGTATACCTCTCGGTTAGGCAATCTTATGATTATCTCTTCTCAGAATGTGTATTCTGCTTTTTTATTGGAAGTTCCTTGTGGTTATGGGTTCATTCTTGATTGATACCTATGTAACTGACTGTTTCGATTGTATTTGTTGGTTCTGGTCCCTTTATAAAAAATAAAGAACCATGAACCCGACTATCTTATTGTGGTCTCTATGTTCAATCTCGTTTGTTTCATGTCTTATTGCTCAAGAATTATTGCTTCTTATATCATGTGTGATGCTTAGGGAAGTATTCTTTCTCTCTTTTTTGGCATCATTGTCTAAATCTGGGTTTATTTTGAATTCTTCTTTTCCTTCAAAAACAAAAATAATTATAAAAAATTAAATTAAATTAAATTAAATTAATTAATATAAATTTGGTAATTAAACTCACCAAGATTTAGCATGGTGCCTGGTTTTCTTTTTTCTATGTGAGTTATTCTCTACTTTTATTATTCTGTGGTTTGAATTTTTGGCAGGTTTGCTTCTTTTTTGGATATTGATCCCGCTGCTCTCTATCTCCTTCTCGTTCAAAGAGAATGAAGGTTTGTTTGTCTATGCATTCTCTATGGATCGGTTAGCTTTTCTATCACATTTAGTTTGAAGGAGGGTGTTAAAGACACAAACTCAATGTGATTTAACATTAGGGTATATCTCTGCCAAGTTTGGCTTCTCAAAGGATGCTTCTTGCCATTTGCTAGTACTTCATATTTGGGCTCGTCTTTTGTCTTGTTGGATATGTGGGCCTCTTTCCTCCGTGGGTCAATAGATCCGTTGGGTGCTTCCATTATATTAAACCCTAACCTAATGTGTTAGGTGAACACAACTTCTATCAAAAACACACACTTACACAGAGATATCCGTTATCAACTTTTATCCTTTTGACGGTGAGATTTCATTCTCAAAGTCTTAGTTTATCTTGCAATCATTTTGGTCTTGAAGATGTTCAAGATTAAGGTTTCTTGAGATTGATCGAGTTGTTGAGTGTTGTACGATTCCTAATATGAATCGATTAGTTTTGTATGAGTGTTGAGTGAATATTGTAGTGAGGAGATGAGACCTACCTAGTAGGGACCATCTATTTTCTCTGGTATGTAGATTAGCACCGTTTGGGGACTAATCTGTTTAACTTGTTTTTCTGTTTGAACTCTTTTAATAATTATTACATGCGATGAATGGTTGAGTGATAACTTCTGGTATTCGCGTTGAGTTTTTTTATTACTCCAACTCCGTAGAAGATAATTAATTAAGAAATCAGGTTGTGTTATATCGGGTGTAGAATGGCACGTTGGGCTTTAATTGGAATAAATTTAAATCAAGCATAATCGACATTCAATTCCAAATTATGTGCAAAAATTAAAAAACTCCTTTCTATTTCTAATCCAGATACAACATAGTCGTGGTCTATTTTCTGAGCCTTCTACAACTATACGCATATGCATGCATAGTTTTATACTTGTAATTGCAAATAGTGATCACCCTCACCAAAAACTCATAACGGACCCGATGTAAGCATACTATATAATGGTTTATTGGGTTGTTTTTTTAATTAGTCCAAATAAAATATAGGTTAGAGGAAAATTAAAGGAATAGCCCAGTCTAGCTAACACATTGTTTGAGGCTTTGATGCTAATTACTTGAAGGTGAGTCGAAATTTAAGAAGCATCAATTTTTGATCAATTAAGTTCCACGAAAATAGTTAAAAAAAATTATTTTAACGTATTGCTAATGCAATGGAGTATTATGTTAGCCTCAAAATATTGAGTCAAATAAGAATGTTCGGTCACAGGTTTATTTTGTAATATTTATTAGAACGTTGTAATAGTTAGTTAAAATAGTCGTGACATTACGGGCTTGATGGTTAGCTTAAAAGGCCTCTTTTAAGGTACTAAGCATTTATTCAAGCCCGACCCAAAACAATATAGTCCATTAGAGAGCCCGCATGTGGGTGGACTATATAAGTACCCTCCTAGCATGTTAGGAGGGTGGATGATCTCATAATTCTTAATCTAATTTCACAAGTTAATCACAATCTTCTCTCTACTTTCTCTCACTACTTTCTCTCTCTAAAATTCATATCTTTTCCATCTCATTTCTTTAATCTATCATCATATTATTAGGGACAACAATTGGTATCAATCGCCATGGGGTAGATTCGTGTTTATTTTGTGGTTATCATTGTTGATTTCGTGTGATTTTCATCTTAAAATCATCTTGTATCAAAAAAAAATTGTGTTTTTGAGCTCAAAATCTTCATACAAATTGCCTACATAGTAGTGGTAGGGATTTGTGATATTCTTGTTCGTGAATTTCATGAAAAAAGTGGTTGTTTTGGTTTGATTCTTGGGTAAAAAGTTTGAGAAAATCAAGCTTTTGGAAAGAAGTTGTATTCGGAATATTTCTTCTTTATTCGGAATAAGAGGGTTTTCAGTTTATTCCGGATAACACTTAGTTCCATATTTCGGATAAGTAATATTACTGTATTCCGGATAAGAGGTCAGCAAAACATATTCCAGATAAGATCTCCCATACATATTCCGAATAGTAGGTCCGAAAGTGTATTCCGGATAAGTAATCTTCGTGTTTTTCTGGATAACAAGCAGAAAGACAACATTCCGGATAAGCAAGTTTTGCAAGTATTCCAGATTCGCCAAAGTTTGTGATTCCGGATAAGGCCTTTTTTGTGATATTCCGGATAAGAAGCACCAAGTTGGATTCTGGATAACAAGTTTTTCTTCCACATTCCGGATAAGCGGTAGGAATATAGATTCCGGATAAGATCCACAATTTTGTATTCCGGATAAGCTTAGAATCATCAATTCCGGATAAGGGAAACTTCACGGATTCCGGATAAGGAAAACTTCACATATTCCGGATAACAGTTTTCTTCGTATTCCGGATAACGTAACCAACAAGCATTCCGGATAAGGCTAGAAAAACAGATTCCGCATAAGCTAAAGAATCATTTATTCCGGATAAGCTCAAGTACAAGGATTCCGGATAAGAGTGTTTGCTATTCCGGATAAGATAAAGGAAAGTTATTCCGAATTGTTATAAAATTTTCAAAAATGTTATTTTTCGTGTGATTTTTTGCCTACGATTTTTTGGTTTCTTACGAAGACATTGTTTAGGGCTTTCACACCATTCTTGAAGTTTCAACCACAATCTACTCACAACAACATCTACTTAAGATCTCATTCACTTCACTTCATTCTTGAGATGGATTCTACCACTGAATACCGTGTTACTAATAACAACATCATGGTGGCGGGTAACAAAGAGAGACCACCAATGCTTGTGACTGGTAGATATGCACAATGGCAATCACAATTCCTTCGATATCTTGACACCAAACCTAATGGTGATGTTCTTCGACGTTGCATCAAAGAAGGACCCTATACTCTCACAACCATAACCATTCCTGCAATTCCAGCAACCGACTCGACGACCGGTTCCGATGAGCAAACAATTGAGGAAACATATGAGAACACTTCGAAAGAGAAATGTGCTTGGATCGATGCAGAGAAAGAAGCAATCTATTTGATTCTAAGTAGGATTGGCGATGATATTTACTCAACGGTTGATGCATGCTCTACTGCTAAAGAGATGTGGTTTGCCATTGAACGCTTGCAACAAGGTGAATCACTTAACAAGCAAGATGTCAAAACTAACTTGTTTTGGAACTTTGGTAAGTTTACTTCCTTGGATGTGGAATCAATTGATTCATATTACTCAAGATTCTACAAGATGATGAATGACATGACAAGAAACAATTTGCAAGTCTCCACCACACAAGTCAATGTGCAATTTCTACAGCAACTTCAACCTGAGTGGACACGATTTGTAACTTTGGTGAAACAACAAAGTAAGTTAGACGAGGTCAACTATCACGCGCTTTTTGACATTTTGAAACAATTTCAAAATGAGTCAAATGAACTACGAGCCGAAAGGATAGCAAAGACTGATAATCCACTTGCTTTGGTGTCTACCACTCAACACACTCAAGATCATCGCTCTCGTGCTCCAAAGTCATACTCCACAACATCATCCTCACCAAGGTACTCAACTACATCCTCCTCACCAAGATACTCCACTTCATCTAAGTATTCTGCTCCCACACGATCACGAGACAAAGAACCAAGAGCATTATCACCATCACCTGAGCCATCATCTGAAGAGGACAGTGATGAAGAACTAGCTCAGAAGGATAGGGAGATGAAGTAACAAATTGCTTTCATTATGAAGACCTACAAGAAAATCTTCAAACCCACCAACAACAATCTTTGAACATCATCAAATACAAGGAACCAATATGTTGAGAGTCCTCGAAGGTATGACACACATCAACGTGATGAAATTCCTCCACGGTATGATTGACTTAATCCAACACATGTTGAGGGTTCTGCACGGTATGACCGATAAACTACTAAGTATGATGCTCAGAGGATTGCTACTGCTGCTGGGAACAGGGAGACTGTTGGTACTCAAGTGGTTCAGCAAAGTGGGATTCAATGCTTTAATTGTCAAGGCTTTGGGCATATGACAAAGGAATGTAGGAAGCCGAAACGGGTTAGAGACTCTGGCTATCATAAGGAAAAGATGCTGCTTTGCAAGAAAATGGAAGTTGGGGTTAAATTATCGGCTGAGGAAGGAGCAATACTTGATGATACTGATGATGAAGCCTCTGATCAAGAACATGAAGCACATTACTCGTACATGGAAAATGTTGAAGAAGTTCTCAACGTCACTGAAGATGACAATGGTCATATCTTTGACACTGAGCCAATCGATAAGGTACACACTGAAGAGGAATATAATGTGTTTGGTAATACTCATGAGCATTGTGAGCTACCCAAAGCCATTAATGACACATGTATGATGGAAACGGTTGATAGCAATACCACACCCGATTCATCAGACATGTGCAATAATGAGTCTGAGGGTGATCAACATGCAAATGAGTATGATGATGACGAGGAGCGTATTGCGCTTGCTAACTTAATTGCTTCTTTACAAAAAGATGTCAAAGAAACTAGAAAGAGTCAAAAGTAATTAAAGAAGGCAAACGCTACGCTCACTCAAAATTTTGAAGAATGCAAAGCTACTCTAATTAAATCTAGTGAGACCATTGATAGCTATAGAGCTCAGCTTCTTCAAAAGACCAATGAGGTTGAGGGGTACAAAGGGTGTTTAATTAATGTTAAAAAGGACGATTTTCAAGAAAAATATAACGAAACTCTTAAGCTTCTTGAACAATAGAAACGTAATTATAACACCTCTTTGAGTACTGAACGTCACAAAACTTATCTTACTACCACTAAAGTCAATGAGCTAACTCAAGTAAATGGTTTTTTCAAGAGGATAAAACTAAACTTATGAATGAAAAGAAAGCAGTGGTTGAAAAGATGGAAAAGGATTTCAAAAGTAAACAAGCGAATGACATCGACAAAATGGTGGAAATTGAAACTCAACTTGATTTTTACAAGAAAATTGTTTACAAAACTAATCAATCAATTCAAACCATGATAATGTTGGCACCTCGTTCGTTTTTCAAGGATATACCTAGTTTTGAAAATCCTAAGTACCTTGAGCATGCTCAATCTGAGAATCAGCGCTTATATCTTGATGAGTCCCAATGGACCGATCTTGATTGTCTTGTAGTTAGGCCCGATAGTGAAGACACAAATGATTTGGAAGAAGAGAGTAGACCAAAAGTTAATAAAGAATTCGTTAAACCATATAATTATGCTTATGACAACAGTCGTTATGGTCTTTTCACACTGCAAACACAGAAAACTCGTGAGCAAATATTTTTCGAATGTGAATAAATAAGAATTAAATGGAGACAAGCTTTTGCCACTAAGAAAACTAATGTTTCAAAATTTATTGAATACTTGCCATTTAAAGCTTCTGTAAGCAAGAGTAAGCAAGCACTTAGTATTCTCAAGAGTAACATTGAAAATTTCAAAAAGGTTGTTGATGATGACTAGAAAAAACGTGAACTTTCGAAAGGATACAAAGAAATTCCTCACGATATAATTGTGCTTGTGAAGAGTATTTTGATTCCGCTTGCGGAAAAAACGCAAAAACATATTTTGGAATTTGAAACATTAATTAAGCAAGAAATGTGATGATTTGAAATATCTGGAATCTCTTGAAGAAGAAGTGAACGACCATCAACCTGAAAGAGACGAGTTTTCTACAGCTTATGATCTACTCTTACATGAATGTCTCTCAAAAGATATTATGTGTGCTTATGTTACATCTTCTGCTGATATTGATGAATATTCTGATATTGCATGCAAATATCTTGATCAAGTTAAAGAATGTGAATGTCTTGAAACTGAGCTTTCGAATAAAGTTGACCACAAAGAGTTTTTGTTACTTCAACATAGATATGATTATCTTCAAAAACATTGTCACTCACTTGAACTTGCTTTGCAAAAAAAAGTTGGCAGCTTTTCAAATGATACATCTTTAGAAGTAAAATTATCTGAGTCATGTCGATTAATAAACGAAAAAAGTCTTGATATTTCGGATTTGAAAGCTCAGTTACAAGAAAAAGACATAGCAATAGGAGAGTTGAAGAAACTCGTTGCTAAGATGGGTGGGAAAGTTATGGAACCTAGCGTTAGGCAACCTGTTGTTAGACAACCTAATGCCTCTAGAGTGAATAGATCCTCTATCTTGGGAAAACCATCTGATTTCTCAAATTCTTCGTTTGTAAAACCTGTGTTTACCCCCAAGATGGATGGAAAGGAAAGGTTACCACATACTCAACCCATAAGGAATGCTATAGCACCAAGCGTTAAGCATAACAATATGATTAAACCAGGGATGTATAGAATGACCACTAAATCCACAAACAAAGTTAGTCAATCGCCTCAGACTTCTAGAAACACTAATACTCGTGTGTCTTCTACTACAGGAGTAGTTTCCACTGTTAGTGTTAGCCGGCCTCAGCTTAAGAGCACTCAAGTGAATGATAAGGTCTGGAAACACAAGAGTCAAGGGAAGATGAAGGAAGTAGAAGAACACCCTAGGAATTTGAATGTTTTTAACAATAAAAAGTCTGTAATCGCATGTAATGACGATTTGATTGATGTGAATGATTTGAAATCTATGAATGTGAAATTTGTTTGTGTCAAATGTGGAAAGTGTGTTAATGCTAATCATTATATGTGTGCTATCAATCATGTAAAAGGCGTAGATACTAGAACTAAGAAGCAAGCTATGATGCCTATTAGTGCTAGTAAACCCAAACGCACAGTGAACCATTCTGGTGCAACCCCCACTAAGAAAAGTAATGCATCAGACTCCACCACTAAGAACCCTAGAAGCAGAATTAAGGAATTATATGAGTCTGCTAGCAAGTCTTGGAAATGGTGGTTTGCTAATCAATGTCCTCTAGGATATAAATGGATGCCTAAAGTTAGGACAGAAAATGTGACAACGAGTGTAAGTATGTCTTTAAATGTTGCTCAGGACACTAATGATTCTACTATCACAACTACTGTGGTATCCAATTTAGAAAATGCTCCATCGTGTTCTAACTCTTCTGCATGTGATACAAATAATTCTCTTCATACTGGTCTTCGGATGCACGAAGCACATGACGGGAAATCTCAAGCTTCTAATTAACTTCGTGGAGAAGTTCCTGGGTACGGTCCGATTTAGATATTATCAATTTGCACCGATCCTAGGATATGGAGATTTGGTTCAGGGGAATATAACGATCAAAAGGGTATACTACGTCGAAGGGCTCAATCACAATCTTTTCTCGGTTGGTCAATTATGTGATGCGGATTTGGAGGTTGCTTTCAGAAAGAAGACATGTTTTGTTCGTGATTATTTACTTACCGGTACACGGGGTACTGATCTTTACACAATTTCACTTCAAGACACAACTTCATCAACCCCAATTTGCTTCATGGCCAAAGCGTCAATGACTCAGGCATGGTTATGGCATCAACGTCTTTCTCGTCTCAACTTTGATACCATCAACTTGCTTTCCAATAAAGATATTGTGAGAGGCCTTCCAAGTTTGAAATTCATCAAAGATCATCTTTGTTCTTCTTGTGAGCTTTGTAAAGCTAAACGAAGTAGCTTCAAAACAAAGACTACATCAAGCTCTAAAGGACGGTTAGAACTTCTCCATATGGATCTGTGTGGTCCCATGCGTGTTCATAGTATCAATGGGAAGAAATATATTCTGGTGATTGTCGATGATTACTCAAGGTACACATGGACTCACTTCTTGAGGTCCAAGGATGAAACACCTGAAGTTCTCATCAGCTTCCTTAAACTGATACAACGTGGTCTTCAAGCTCAAGTTAAAGTGGTTCGTACTGACAGAGGTATAGAATTTTTGAATTCAAATCAGAGAAACTATTTTGAAGCCGAAGGAATTGAACATGAAACATCCATTGCTCGAACACCCGAACAAAACGGCGTTGTTGAAAGACGAAACCGTACTTTAGTTGAGGCTTCTCGAACATTATTATCTGCTTCAAAACTTCCACTATACTTTTGGGCCGAAGCCGTGTCTACTGCATGCTACACACAAAACTGCTCCTTAATTATCCCAAGACACGAAAAGACACCATATCACATAATTCATGATCGAAAACCTTCACTCAAACACCTTCATGTTTTTTGATGTACTTGTTACATAATACGAGATGGTGAAAATTTGGATAAGATGAAAGAGAAAGGTGATGCGTGTATTCTTGTGGGATATGCAACTCAGTCTAAGGGATATAGAGTATACAACAAGAGAACAAAATTGATAATCGAGACTATTCACATCCGATTTGATGAATTACAAGAGATGGCACTTGAACAAAACAGTTTAAGTCCCGAACCACAACGACAAACGAATTCCGTTCACAACCGCACGGAACTCTGAACTCAAGACCACGACAATGAACCGTCAAGTTCAAAGTTGGTTCAAGAAAATGTTCCAAGAGCAGATATGACAGTCAACACGAAAATTGAAGAGTTGGAAATGTTATATGGACCAATGTATGATGAATATTTCACAGGGGAGAAACATGTTGTATCGAAGTCTTCCGCTGTCACTCATGATAAGAATGATGAAACCGATCATAATCAACAAAAGGATACAACTTTATCTACTTCAACACGGGTTGCTCCAGATCTACCTCCTCAGAATATCACTTCAACAATCGCTCCTACAACATCTACATTTACTGTCATTGCTCCAGAGAACACAAATCAAGCAGACAATGCATTATCTGACGGAGACGAATTTATCAACCCATTCGGTACACCGGTACACGAAACTGGAGAGTCTTCTACTCGCCATGTTGATCCGTCAAATATGCACACGTTCTACCAACGACATCCTTCAACACATCATTGGACCCGAGATCATCCTTTGGTTCAAGTAATTGGAAACCCTTCACATCCCGTTCGTACAAGACGACAGCTTAACACCGATGGCGATGTTTGTATGTTCGCACTCGTCGTGAGTTCAGCTGAACCAAAAAACATCAAAGAAGCCATGGCTGATCATGCTTGGATTGAATCGATGACGGATGAACTTCAACAATTTGAAAGACTTAAGGTCTGGGAACTTGTTGACAGACCATACGATGTAATACCATTAAATCTTCGATGGATCTGGAAAAACAAGATGGATGAAGAGAACACGATCATCAAGAATAAATCTAGGCTAGTGGCTAAAGGGTATGGCCAGCAAGAGGGTATTGATTTTGAAGAATCATTTGCACCAGTTGCTCGAATGGAAGCGGTCAGGATTTTCTTGCTTATGCTGCACATAAAGGATTCATCGTTTATCAAATGGACGTAAAGACGGCGTTTCTTAACGGTCCTTTGAAGGAAGATGTCTATGTCACGCAGCCAGAAGGATTCATCAATCCTCATTATCCTGACAAGGTGTATCGTCTCCACAAAGCACTTTATGGACTCAAGCAAGCTCCAAGGGCGTGGTACGACGAGCTCTCGAAATTTCTGGTCTCGAAAGGTTTCTCAAAAGGTTCCATTGATCTAACTTTATTCACTTATAAATATGGGGATGACATTTTGTTTGTGCATATTTATGTTGATGACATTATTTTCGGGTCTACAAACCCAAAACTTTCAAAATGGTTTGAAAAAGTAATGCACAGCAGATTTAAAATGTCTATGATGGACGAACTAAAATTCTTTCTAGGAATTCAAGTTTACCAATCCCCAAGTGGTATCTTCATTAACCAAGCTAAGTATTGTCAAGAGATACTCAACAAGCATGGTATGACCTCATGTGACCCCGTTGGGACACCGTTATCAACCACATCCTTAGATGATGATTTTGAGGGATTACCCATATATCAAGCGAGATATCGTTCCATGATCGGGTCCCTCATGTACTTAACAACAAGCCGACCAGATATATCACATGCTACGTGTTATTGTGCAAGATATCAAGCACGGCCCACTGAAAAGCACCTCAATGAGGTTAAACGGATCTTTCGGTACCTGAAGAATACCATTCACATGGGACTCTGGTATCTGATGGAAACCGGTTTCTTTCTAACGGCCTATTCAGATTCTGATCATGCAGTGTGTCTTGATACACGTAAAAGTACTTCTGGTGGTTCACAATTTCTAGGTCAAGATAAGCTTGTGGGATGTTCTTCCAAGAAGTAGGATTGCACATCATTGTCATCAGCCGAAGCGAAGTATATGTCTCTATCTGCGTGTTGTGCTCAAGTTCTTTGGATGAGAACATAATTCACGGATTATGGCTTACACTTTGATAAAGTACCTATGTACTGTGACTCAACGTCTGCCATAGTGATAGGTGTGTAAACACCCATCCTTTTACCACTTAATTCGGGCTAAAACAAGACCAAAACACGTATTTAATATCATTTGTTTGGAATTATGCGTGGTTTTTGTGTTTATTGTGTTTTCAGAGCCAACCGGATGAATATTAAAGAAAACATGGGATTGCACGGGTTTTACTGAAGAAAAAGACTCAAGATAAAGTCTATTGTCCGAGAGATGCAAAAGATTTGAAGTCACTGGCCCTATTCGAAGATTTATCGAAGAAAAGGACCAAAGATGGAAGATTTATATAAGTCGAAGAAACTCAAGTCTATTAAACGAAGAAATTAAAAGACGAGTTGAATTTAATCGACGACAAATCCCGAATCAGAATCGAAAACGGAAACTTTTCTGAAAAGACGAAAAGACAAGAAGAACGGGAGAAAGCCCACTCACCAACAAAAGGACAAGACTATAAATAGCCTTCCCCTCACACATTTTAGCTAGTTTTTCTTTCTTCCTCCCCACTCTTTCCTCCTGGTTCGTAGAACACCATCACCACTAGGGTGATTGGTGATTTTTATCTTTATCTTTCCAATCTTGTAATTTTAATCTTTGTTTTATCTTGTCAAAACATTAATCATTCAATACAAAGCTTTGGTTTAATCTTTCCATTTAATCTTGTTCATCTTCATCTTTATCTTCAAGTTCTTAAGTTTTTATTTTTCTTGATTTGATCTTCAAAAGTTGTTTGGATTTGCGTTTTTATTAGTGGGATTTGTTGCTTATATTGTCTAAATGATTTGTGTTTAATTTGGTAAATCCTTTTTAAGTATTTGGTTTGATTTTGATTAAAGTTTGTGTTCCGTGTTCTTCGTAAACTGCTACTGTATCTGGGTTTCAAAATCTTCCGAACCAAGCAAAAAGTTCCGAATGAAGCATTCATTCAGAATCTTCCGAACCAAGCATTAAGTTCCGGATCAGTGTCTTCCGAACCAAGTAAAATCTTCCGAATCAACCCTCATTCGGAAGGTTCCGAATCAGTCATTTCCGGACCAGCAAGTTCCGAATCAACATTCATTCGGAAAGTTCCGAACCAGTCCTTCATTCGGAAGTTTCAAAACTTCCGAATCAGCAACCTTCATTCGGAAGGTTTCGAATGAGCAAGTTCCGGATGAGTGAATAGTACCTTCCGAATCAGATAGTTCCGAATCAAGGTTTAAAGTTCTGAATCAGTTATTTTTGGGTACTTTAAAGTTACTGTTTTACTGTTGTTGTTTTACCATTTCTCTACTCATATTTCACAATTTACATTTTAACTTTAATTTTAATTTGAACTTTAAATTTTAAACCAAGTCTTAGTTAATTATAATTAAAGTAATTGTTTTTGACTTAAACTTTCATTTCCACTTTTTATTAGATTAGAAAACCCAACCCCTTTATTTAGTAACCAAGAACAATCATTCCACTTAAGACCTAGATCAATTCGAGAGGATATCGAGAATTTAATCTGAACCCATTGAAAAAACATGTATCAAATGGCGCCGCTGCCGGCTCTTCTCGTTAAGATCAAAAGTTTTTTGTGAGAACTTGGATTTTGGGATCCGTTCCCCGTGAACGTTCTTTTTCATCAAAAATTTTCAAAAACAACTAAAAAATATAAAATTTTCAAAAAATCCAAAAAAATTAAAACACACTAAAAAACCAAAAATATTTTTGCTTTGTTTTTCTTTGTTCGTTCTTTTGCAGGTGTATGCGCACTCGATCCACGTCTTATCAAGAGCCCGAGCCTCTCGATAACTTAGACATGGCTGGTGTCCAAAACAACAATAACATACCACCTCCGAACAATAATAATAACAACAACAATCCGCCTTTCAACAACATGAATAACAACAACAATGAGCACCTTCCGGATAATCGACCAATGATTGAATTGCTGCAAGCTCATGTCGATGGCAATACGGATCCAATTGTCATTCCACCAATTGCCGCCAACAATTTCGAGCTAAAGTCAGGCTTTATCCAGATGGTCTCAGCTCAACCATTCTTGGGACGCACCATTGATGACCCACACAACCATATCAAGAGATTTCTACAACTCACCAACACGGTCAAGTTCAATGGAGTTTCACAAGAAGTGATAAGGTTACAACTTTTTCCCTTTTCTTTAGAGGGACAAGCCCGGCATTGGCTTGCTAAAGAACCGCCACAGAGTATTCTCTCGTGGACGGATTTGGAAACAAAGTTTATCAACTACTTTTTTCCACCCTCTCGTACTACCGCTTTGCGGAATGAGATTATAAACTTTGAACAAAAGTACGATGAGTCATTCAGTGAATCTTGGGATCGCTTTAAAGATCTTTTAAGAAAATGCCCACAACATGGTTTTACCAAAGTACATCAAATCAATACTTTTTACAATGGTTTAAGCATGAGTGACCAAGATTCACTGAATAGTGCCTCGGGGGGTAATTTATTGGCTAAGACTTCCAATGCTGCTTGGGACATCATTGAGAACAAATCTCGTGTGCAAACCAAGAGTGCTCGGACCAATGTTGCTAGTGCTAGCACTAATGACAGCGACAAGCGACTTGACAAAATTACCACGCTTCTTGAATTGCTTGTCACCCACACCGTCAGCAACAACAACAGCAACAACGCCAAAAATGCACAAGTGAACGCTGTCAGCCAACCTTGTGAGATATGCGGTGGTCCCCACTCTTACACAACTTGTACCGCCACCCAAGATTACCCTGCTGAGAATGTGAATGCGGCATATGGCACCTACCAACAACCTACTTATCAAGCTAAACCTCAAGGTGACCGTAACTTGCTTAGCTACCGCAGCAACAACTATCTTTCACCACCTGGCTTTCCTCCTACCAACCCAAACCAACAACAAAACCTTAATCGCCCTCCTCAACAACAACAACAACCTCGACAACCATACATCCCACCTCACAAGCAGCAACAACCACCTCCACGTAACAATCAAGTCTACCAACAACCTGCTTACCAACCACCTGCATACAATGCTCCTCCCAACCAAGCCACCACCGCATTACACCAAGAAGTCGCCACCTATATGAGGACCAATGATGTGATCGTGGGAAATCTCCAAGAGGAAGTGCGCAATTTGAAGGCAGACTTGGTCAAGCAAGGAAATGATTTGAGAGCTGATATGAGAAACACGTTGGATAGCCAGACTAATGATCTGAGGAACATGATGGCTAGTTTTTTCCAAAGTAGTCAACCCTCTTCTTCGGGTACTCTTCCGAGTAACACCGTTGCGAACCCAAGAGGGGAGATGAAAGCAATCACTACTCGAAGTGGTAAAGGTACCAAGGAACCCGAGCTTCCTATACCTCCACCGGTGGTTGTGACTAAGGAGAACGAGTCGCCTGCTCCCATTCCTCATCCTTCTCCTTCCCCAATTTCTCCACCTCTTCTTTCTACCCCTCCTCCACCCATGGTTGTGAGTGATCCTATACTCCCAAAGCCTTCCTCTTCTTCCAATATACCTTATCCTTCAAGGTTGAGGAAAGAGAAGCAAAAGAGCAAGGATGATATTCAGGTTTCTAACTTTCTTAAAATGTTTAAACAACTGAATTTTAATATCTCCTTCGCTGAGGCTCTCGCTCACATGCCCAAATACGCCAAAATGTTTAAAGACCTTCTGAGCGACAAGGAAAAGCTCCTCGACATTGCCAACACCCAACTTAATGAGAACTGCTCTGCAGTGCTCTTAAGGAAATTGCCAATCAAGCTTGGTGATCCGGGTCGTTTTCTTATCCCTTGCAATTTCCCGGGAGTAGAGAATTGCATGGCCCTAGCCGATCTAGGTGCCAGTATTAATCTCATGCCTCTAAGTGTTTGGAAGCAATTATCTCTCCCAGAGCTAGTCCCCACTAAAATGACTTTGGAATTGGCCAACCGTACGGTTGCTTATCCAGTGGGGATAGCCGAAGATGTCATTGTAGGAGTCGACAAATTCACCTTCCCTGCTGATTTTGTTGTCGTCGACTACGAGATGGACCCCCGTGTGCCACTTATTGTTGGTCGTCCATTCTTGAGGACCGGTCGCACTCTCATTGATGTTGAAGCCGGTGAGCTTATCATGAGAGTGGGTGACGACAAAGTAGTCTTCAACATGGGAAAGTTGTCTAAACAGCCTTATTCATATGAGAGCGTTAATTGTATTGACGTTCTTGATGAGGCTTGTGAAGAACACTTTAATGATGCTTGCAAAAGTATTCCTACCTCTCTTCCCACTGTTGAGACCGTGTCCTCCATTGATTCATCGTTGTCTCTATTTGGGGATGGTGATTTATTCTGGAACAATCTTGAAGATACCATGGGAGATGTGACTTTAGCTACTAATGATTCTCCCACCGAGGGGGATGAAGATATGAGTTTCTTTGACAATCTCCTCACCGAAGACAATCCTCCATCTCCCACGGTTATTGCTATCGATGCCACGACTTTGAAAACGCCTCCCGTCGAAAATCCGCCGGATTTGGAACTTAAGGAGTTGCCACCCCATCTTGAGTATGTATTCCTCGAAGAAGAGAAGAAGCCGCCAGTCATTATTGCGAAGGATTTGAAAGATGAAGAGAAGACTCGCCTCGTCGCTGTGTTGAAGAATCATAAGAAGGCTATCGCTTGGAAGATTTCAGATATTCGTGGAATTGATCCTCACTTCTGCACACACAAAATTCTCATGGAGGACGACTTCAAGCCCACTATTCAAAGCCAACGAAGGGTGAATCCAAAAATACATGAAGTCATCAAAACGGAGGTTATCAAACTTCTTGATGCGGGTATGATTTACCCTATTTCGGATTCACCGTGGGTTAGTCCAATCCATTGTGTGCCCAAGAAGGGCGGAATAACCGTTGTTCCCAATGAACACAACGAGTTGATTCCCACTCGTCTCGTTACTGGGTGGAGAGTTTGTATAGACTACCGCAAACTCAATGATGCCACGAGAAAGGATCATTTCCCTCTACCTTTCATGGACCAAATGCTTGAACGATTAGCCGGTAATGAATATTACTGCTTTCTTGATGGTTTCTCGGGTTATTTCCAAATACCCATCGATCCCCAAGATCAAGAGAAGACTACATTCACTTGTCCCTACGGCACTTTCGCTTACAAAAGAATGCCTTTTGGCTTATGTAATGCGCCCGGGACTTTCCAAAGGTGCATGTTAGCTATCTTCCATGACATGGTTGAACAAACCATGGAAGTCTTCATGGATGATTTCTCGGTCTTCGGGGATTCCTTCTCTGCTTGCCTTGCCAATTTAGAACGTATGCTAAAGCGGTGCGAAGACACTCGTCTTGTTCTAAATTGGGAAAAATGCCATTTCATGGTAAAAGAAGGCGTCGTGCTTGGACATAAGATTTCGAAAGCCGGTCTTGAAGTAGACCGTGCTAAAGTTGATGTCATAGCAAAGTTGCCTCCACCTTCCACTGTGAAGGGTGTGAGAAGTTTCTTGGGTCATGCGGGCTTCTATCGTCGATTCATCAAAGATTTTTCTCAAATCGCTCGCCCGATGACCCACCTCTTGGAAAAAGATACTCCTTTTATCTTCTCCAAAGAGTGCCTTGATGCCTTCAACTCGCTTAAGGATAAGCTAACTAAGGCACCCGTCTTGGTTACCCCTAATTGGGAGCTTCCTTTTGAGTTGATGTGCGATGCTAGTGATTTTGCTATTGGAGCGGTTCTTGGACAAAGAGTGAACAAACACTTCCAACCAATCCATTACGCTAGCAAGACAATGACTGGGGCACAATTGCATTATACGACAACCGAAAAAGAGCTTTTAGCTGTTGTCTATGCTTTTGAAAAATTCCGCCCCTATCTTGTCCTTTCCACCACCATTGTGTACACCGATCATTCCGCGTTGAAGTACTTGTTGACAAAGCAAGATTCCAAACCAAGACTTCTTCGCTGGGTTTTGCTGCTCCAGGAATTTAAAATCGACATCCGCGATAAAAAAGGAGCAGAAAACCTAGCCGCGGACCATCTTAGTAGACTTGAGGATCCATACCAAGGGGATCATCCGACCAAAGAGATCAATGATTCTTTTCCCTTGGAGACCTTAATGTCTATAAACTCGAAGCCGAATGAAACCCCGTGGTTTGCGGACTTTGCAAACTACTTGGCGGGTGGAATTCTTAAGGAAGGGTTGACGTCCCAGCAAAAGAAGAAGTTCTTTACCGACATCAAGACTTACTTTTGGGACGACCCTTACCTATTCAAACAATGTGCTGACCTGATTATTCGCCGATGTGTTGATGGACCGGCAGCGTCGGACATCCTTGATGCTTGCCACAGAGGACCCACCGGTGGTCACTTTGGTCCCAACTACACCGCAAAGAAAGTGTTTGATTCGGGATTTTATTGGCCCTCCATATATCGTGATGCTCACAATATGGTTAAGCGATGTGATGTTTGCCAAAAGCAAGGCAAAATCACACATAAAGACGAGATGCCTCAGAATTTCATTCAAGAGTGTGAAATTTTTGATGTTTGGGGTATCGACTTTATGGGGCCATTCCCTTCGTCTAAAGGAAACAAATACATCCTTGTAGCCGTTGACTACGTTTCAAAGTGGGTTGAAGCCAAAGCTTTGCCTACTAATGACGCAAGGGTGGTTTGTAACTTTTTGAAGGCTCTATTCGCTAGATTCGGTGTGCCTCGCGCCATTATTAGTGATCGTGGGACTCATTTCTGCAATGACCAATTTGCTAGAGTCATGGCTAAGTACGGTGTAAACCATCGTCTTTCCACAGCCTACCACCCACAAACTAATGGCCAGGCTGAAATATCAAACCGAGGGCTGAAGCAAATTCTTGAAAGGACTGTGGGAGAGCATCGTGCCTCATGGGCTGATAAACTGAATGATGCTTTGTGGGCGTTCCGTACTGCTTACAAGACCCCAATCGGCTGTACGCCTTATCGTCTTGTGTACGGGAAAGCGTGCCACCTCCCCATTGAGTTGGAGCACAAGGCTTATTGGGCCTTGAAGTGGGCTAATTTTGATATAAACAAAGCTGGTGACCTACGCAAGATCCAACTCAATGAGCTGAATGAACTCCGTAATGAGGCTTATGAAAATTCTTTGATCTATAAGGAAAGGACTAAGCTCATTCACGATTCTAAGATCAAAAACCGAGAGTTCCATGTTGGAGACAAAGTCTTACTTTTTAACTCTCGGTTGAAAATCTTCTCGGGAAAGCTCAAATCTCGTTGGTCCGGCCCATTCACCATTGCCCAAATTTTTCCATATGGTACTCTCGAGCTCGCTCAACCTAATGGACCAAATTTTAAGGTGAATGGCCAACGAGTGAAGTTGTACTTTGATGAGGACACCTCTAAGGAGGTGATTCCATCCCTCACCACGTTCCCCATGAACTAATTTTGGGTCGAGTCAGGCTCGTGACTCGGTTATCAAAAACAAGCGCTCCTCGGGAGGCAGCCCGAGTATCTATCCTTGTATGTTTTAATCCCCTAAGTGTAGGGGGGACTTCTATATGTGTTTGCCTTTGTGTGGTGATGTGATTACAGGGATAAGTGCACTCTTGGAATCTTTGAAGAACCGTGCTCCCGTGTTTATCCGAAATCCGGTTCTATCTCTCCACTATCGTGATTCAATTTTCTTCATACTCACATTTGAAATTGATCACGTTAGTCGTCTCTTCCTTAACTTGAGTTAACCAACGTGCACAATGTCCTAAGTGTAGGGGAGAATTTTCCCACATGCTTAAACATTGAGGACAATGTTTATCTTAAGTGTAGGGGGGACTTCTATCGAAGTTTTAAGTGGACTTTTCCATGAAAATGCCTTCAATTAACCGGAAAATCCTATTTTTCAACATTTTTCAAATTTTTTATTAACTTTGGCCATTTAGTTGTAATTTTTAAATTTTTATCGTTGCTTTCATATGTATATATCCCGCAATAAAGTCAAATATTAATAAAGTGGTGTAGCTAGTTTAGAAGTCTTTGATCTATTAGGCCCGTTGCGTTTATTTTGACTCAACCCGAATGGACTGATCCAAGTTTATTCTAGCTAGTATCCTTAACCATGTAGACCTTAATTGGTTTATTAGGCTAAGTATCCACGAGTCTCATTACTTGAGATTTTAAATTGTGGAGGACGAGAAATGATAGAGTCAATTATAAGTCGGTATTCTTGCGCAAGCTCACTTGGTGTAATTATTTGCCTATTCTCCCATCACTTGCTAATAATTTATCTGCAATAAGTAAGGTCTTACGATTTGAAAAATTACTTAGCTTCTAGCCCAAGATCGTTTAAAAGTTGCTCGGTAATGATAAGAGTTCATAGCCAAGGCATAACTTATGAAGCGGGGCGCGAAGATTGGCGAGTCTGAAAAGGCCCTAACAAGGCATGAGGATTCAATTTTATTGCTGAAGATCCAAAGTGATGTGAAAAGCATTATTCCTAAAGTCAATATGAAGGATCAAGACTCACGACGAAAAGCAATCAACTCCCATAAAGATCATGGAGAAGTCTATCCGAAAAGACCCTAACAAGGTATGAGGATAAATAGATCCAAGTCCGAAAAGGAGGCGGATCGTTGTATCTCAAAATCCCAATTAGAGATTGAAGAAATAATCATGAAGTCGTGGTCAACAAAGTTGGAGAACCCCTCAAAAGTCTCCAAGTGAAGAAACTCTATTATGATGAGAAGACCATTATCTCAAGAACGTCTCTCGAAGATATGAAGTATGAAGTACATGCCAAATATCGGCCCGAGAAAGGTCTCAAATCGTGAACCAAGTTATGCCAAGATATGAACTTTTTGATATCCCGAGAAGCAGTTTTAAGAGATTTTGTCCTTTAGCTAACTATTGATCAAATCGTCCTACTTTGCTTTCAGCCCTAATAAACTATCGAAATAAGTCCAAAAAATGCATCTTCATGATCATTCTAAGACAAAAATAAAATATAAGAGATACACCTAGGAATAAGGGAGTTTAAGCATTTAATTAAGCTATGTGTGTAAGTGTTTGAATTACTAACTTATAATAACAATGATCTCGTTTTTAAGCTTAGTTTGGGGAACGTGAAACTTGAGGGTGATAAGTCTTCGCAGCACCAAAGCCCTAATGTAAGTCATCGATTTCTTTGCAAGTTATTTCCATACAGCTATTTTCAAGTGAAAATGGTTTTCTATCCCTTTGTTATCTTTGAAGTTTTATTTCTTTAATTTTTGTTTAGTAGAATTTAAATAAGGCCAAGGTTGATTAATTATGAGAAAAGTGTAAAATTGCTTTATCACTAAGCATTGCATGAGGGCATGGCAATGGTTAAGTGTAGGGGATTTGATAGGTGTGTAAACACCCATCCTTTTACCACTTAATTCGGGCTAAAACAAGACCAAAACACGTATTTAATATCATTTGTTTGGAATTATGCGTGGTTTTTGTGTTTATTGTGTTTTCAGAGCCAACCGGATGAATATTAAAGAAAACATGGGATTGCACGGGTTTTACTGAAGAAAAAGACTCAAGATAAAGTCTATTGTCCGAGAGATGCAAAAGATTTGAAGTCACTGGCCCTATTCGAAGATTTATCGAAGAAAAGGACCAAAGATGGAAGATTTATATAAGTCGAAGAAACTCAAGTCTATTAAACGAAGAAATTAAAAGACGAGTTGAATTTAATCGACGACAAATCCCGAATCAGAATCGAAAACGGAAACTTTTCTGAAAAGACGAAAAGACAAGAAGAACGGGAGAAAGCCCACTCACCAACAAAAGGACAAGACTATAAATAGCCTTCCCCTCACACATTTTAGCTAGTTTTTCTTTCTTCCTCCCCACTCTTTCCTCCTGGTTCGTAGAACACCATCACCACTAGGGTGATTGGTGATTTTTATCTTTATCTTTCCAATCTTGTAATTTTAATCTTTGTTTTATCTTGTCAAAACATTAATCATTCAATACAAAGCTTTGGTTTAATCTTTCCATTTAATCTTGTTCATCTTCATCTTTATCTTCAAGTTCTTAAGTTTTTATTTTTCTTGATTTGATCTTCAAAAGTTGTTTGGATTTGCGTTTTTATTAGTGGGATTTGTTGCTTATATTGTCTAAATGATTTGTGTTTAATTTGGTAAATCCTTTTTAAGTATTTGGTTTGATTTTGATTAAAGTTTGTGTTCCGTGTTCTTCGTAAACTGCTACTGTATCTGGGTTTCAAAATCTTCCGAACCAAGCAAAAAGTTCCGAATGAAGCATTCATTCAGAATCTTCCGAACCAAGCATTAAGTTCCGGATCAGTGTCTTCCGAACCAAGTAAAATCTTCCGAATCAACCCTCATTCGGAAGGTTCCGAATCAGTCATTTCCGGACCAGCAAGTTCCGAATCAACATTCATTCGGAAAGTTCCGAACCAGTCCTTCATTCGGAAGTTTCAAAACTTCCGAATCAGCAACCTTCATTCGGAAGGTTTCGAATGAGCAAGTTCCGGATGAGTGAATAGTACCTTCCGAATCAGATAGTTCCGAATCAAGGTTTAAAGTTCTGAATCAGTTATTTTTGGGTACTTTAAAGTTACTGTTTTACTGTTGTTGTTTTACCATTTCTCTACTCATATTTCACAATTTACATTTTAACTTTAATTTTAATTTGAACTTTAAATTTTAAACCAAGTCTTAGTTAATTATAATTAAAGTAATTGTTTTTGACTTAAACTTTCATTTCCACTTTTTATTAGATTAGAAAACCCAACCCCTTTATTTAGTAACCAAGAACAATCATTCCACTTAAGACCTAGATCAATTCGAGAGGATATCGAGAATTTAATCTGAACCCATTGAAAAAACATGTATCACATAGCCATCTCTTGCAACCCGGTACAGCATTCTCGCACGAAGCACATTGATGTCAGATATCACTTCATTAAGGAACAAGTTGAAAAGGGTATTGTTGAATTATACTTTGTTGGAACTGATTACCAATTAGCTGACTTGTTTACAAAAGCTCTTTCGAAAGAGAGGTTTGCGTATCTTTTTAGGCAAATTGGTATGAGATGTTTGACTCCAGCAGAACTGGAGGTTCTGACAAAGAAGCCTGCTTGATTCATCTATCAAACATCTGCATGTAAATATTAATGAAAAAGAAAAATACAAAATTAAAAAACTATGAAAATCCAAAAAGATTCTTCTCGACATGTCTTTCAGTATCGATAATATGGACGTACCTAGAAATGTCGCTCAATAACGACACGGGTGTATACATAAAGCTCGAATGAAAGTTGTAAATATTTTTCAAAACATGTCATTTCTATCTTTTAAAGGAAATTGTCTCTTTTGGACAATATTTCCAACAACGGGTAGAGCAATCTATCACGGTTTGAGCTTGTCACAAAACATTCAACGTTTTGAGCTCAACATAATGGCTTGTAATCAGTTTCAGATTGCAACCCGGATCCATATTCACGGGGGAGTGTACGCTTTAGTGCCCTTACCCTTAGCAAAAGAAGTTGAATCTTCTTACACTTGAGTGGATTCGTCAAGACATTAAAAGTCTATGAACTCAAGTTTATGCTTTAGAAAAACCTTTTCGCTAAAAAGAATTGATTTTTCAAAAAGTGTTGAACACAATTTTTTCAAGAATTTCTCAATGATATTCAAAATCTTTCAAAAATTATGTGTTCAACAACTCCTATCCTCACAAAGTGAAATGTGGATCACATCCTCACAATGACAATTCAATTGGATCAATTTTTGAGGGGGAGCGTTCCAAAATTCATGCTCAATTTGCCACATCTTTCTCCCGAAGATTTTCAAGACTATTTTTCAAAATATATTTTAATCAAATTTGGTATCTCTAATATCAAAAGATTTTATATATTAGAGATATGGGGAGAAAATGTGATTATAATGTGATCTAAAGACTCAAGCACTCATGGTTACGATCAAATACCCACAAATCTTTAATTCACGGCGTTATTGGTGTCAAAAGGGTGGTTAGGTTTAAGTCCTATGATCCAACCAGAACCGAAGGGATCTTCCCAGGGACAATCCAATAGATTATTAGAAGTCCTTAGGAAAGATGGAGTAGAATGTGAACGAAGCTGAATGCCGACTAAGTACTGATGATAGCACTGGAACAATCACAACGAGGTGCTATTAATGATGTCTTGGTAAGCATTGAAGGGGTTGAAGAATGAAAAAGAAATGTAAGGATAAAGGGTGAAAAGAAATTAGCCCTCCATACAACTTAGGCAGAAACCGGGTCAACACACCATGAAGACAACACATCATGGACCTGGTAATGTAATGCACAACCCCTCCCCAGCTAACTCAAGTTTCTCTTAAAAGAAGTTGTTTTATTGTCACGGATCAACACAATTTCTATTGACTTTCTCACTCCGAGATAGCTGATATTGAATAGGTGGCATCTGCTCCAGCCTCCGACTACTAAAAGTGTACAAATCGAGTCTAGAGCCAAGAGATCAATCAAATCTCGTTAGGACACACGAATGAAGATCAAGAGAGTCCTACGCTATATCCTTGTGATATTTCTAGAACACTCATAGTGATACTACTTAGTATTCACAATGATGAGTGGAAATCCTTCTAGTGTTAACATCAAACAGCACTTCGGTAGGTCATGTGTAAGATTCTTTATGAATTGAACATATGTAAGACTGAAAAGCAACAGTGGTTTGATTCTGAATTGATTCAAACTCGTTTCAGGTTTCTACGCAATATCTTTATGGTCTTGCCAGAACATTCAGAGTGATATTTATTAATATTCACAGTCATAAATGGAAATCCTTCTAGCGTCAACATCAAACAACGTTACGGTAGGTAACTTGTGAGATTCTTATGAATCAAGCTTGTGTCAACTGGAAAGAAACAATGGTAAGATTCTTAATGAATCAAACTTGTTCCAGGAACTTGAATTGACGACTTTAATCAAGCGGATATTTATCCAATTGATTCATTCTTTACGTTCGAGACGGTCAAGTAAAGAGAACGGCTAGTACAGCCGCGAAACCCTATCAAGGAGGTTCTTAATTGAATCTACCTAATCACAGGTACGATATTTAATATCGTGTAACGGTCTTCACCGACCGGAGGTAAAACGCTACCGATTTAGGCCGAATGTCAAATCCATTCAGTCCGTGTCTAAATTTTTGTCTCGAGAAGGTGATGTTACGGTGTACTCAGCAAAGTCAAATATTCAAAACCACATACTCATGCCCAAAGACATTCAACAATCAAGAAAGCTAAAGACTTCCGCAACTCTGATGATTAATGACCTCTCTTCAAAGGAGATTGTTAGCAAGCCTTCAAGATTGTGCAAAGTATGAGTATGGGGATAAAGACACAAGATCGCAAGATGGCAAAGACAAGTCAAGGATAATTTAAAGATATCAAGTTTAAAGGCAAAGTCGAAAGACAACGACAAAGGCTCAAAGATCACAGCTTGAAGGAACAAAACTAATATTACACGTTCAAGACTCATTTATGACGTAATTCATAAATCTCCATTGGACTCCAAATATCAAAGAGGAATGACCTCACATTAGGGGAGATTGTTAGCCTCAAAATATTGAGTCAAACAAGAATGTTCGGTCATAGGTTTATTTTGTAATATTTATTAGAACGTTGTAATAGTTAGTTAAAATAGTCGTGACATTACGGGCTTGATGGTTAGCTTAAAAAGCCTTTTTTAAGGTACTAAGCATCTATTCAAGCCCGGCCCAAAACAATATAGTCCATTAGAGAGCCCGCATGTGGGTGGATTATATAAGCACCCTCCTAGCATGTTAGGAGGGTGGATGATCTCATAATTCTTAATCTAATTTCACAAGTTAATCACCATCTTCTCTCTACTTTCTCTCACTACTTTCTCTCTCTAAAATTCATATCTTTTCCATCTCATTTCTTTAATCTATTATCATATTATTAGGGACAACATATTATGTACTAGACGAGTGGATATGTTAATTTGGTTTGTAGATCCCTGTCAAAGTTGTTTAAGAGGTCGTAATCGGCGTTTTTAGTTTATAACTTTATATGATTTAGGTGGTCGGGTTGTTGCACTTCAAGGGTCATTTCAGACGGCGGGTTGGGTATTCATTTTTGGAATTGATGTTAGTTATTCTAGCTCAAAGGTGTTCTTTGTAAGGACCTGCACTATGCGCAAGCTGTGCGAAAAATCGCTTCTTTTTCCAGTTCTAAAACAACTTGGGCGAAATAGGGTTCTATCGGGAAACCACCAACTCTTTTAGGTAATGGGTTTTTCCGGTAAATATATTATCCAAAAACAATGAAGTACAAATGGAATGTGGCTGAGATACCATATTAACCTCAAGCTTACAAGCTTGATAAACCACCTAATCTAGTGCTTATGACATGCCATAACCACTTACACTTATAGAAACATAAAATGCACCTAGAACATAACATAATGAACCAATCTAACTAACACCAGTAGTAGAGTAGGAGCTTCCACCTGTTTTAGAGTTAAGAAGATTAACCGATTCATCATAAACAAGAGCAACATCTTCTTTATTTTCATCTAAAGCAGAGTACGAATTATATGTGATCACATTACCATCAGATGAAAAAAGATCTACTTCCTTCCACTTGGAAGATGCAGCATTACCCACATATGTACCACATTTCTTGGGTTCACTAGAAGTTGCTTTGGGAACAAACTGAACATTCAGTTGAATCGACGGACCAATAAACTTAGACTTGAACTTTTTATTTCTATTTTTCTTCTTACCCACTGATTGAAAGCCATCATTATATGTCTCAACAGGTGCACTAGTATGAACCTTAGAAGCACTAGGAATAGTCACAACCTTCTTTGGGCACAAATCGATATCATGACCAAAAATCTTGCATGCATCACACCTTAGAGGCTTCTATTCATATTCAACACGGATTGTTTCTTTGGTATACTCATCACTAGTAAGAGACGAAACACCAATATAAACAATCTCGACCAAATCAGCATCAGAATTAATTTCAATGAGACACCTAGCAAAACTACTTCTACCTCATGAATCTTTGCACATAGAGCTAGTAAACGAGTAAAACATAATTGTCTTACCAAAAAAATAAGCAATTAAATTAATTCCTTCCTCTTCAAAAACCTTGGTGCAACATTCTTTTTTTAAGTATTCACAGCTTTTATCTAGTTGTTAAAAACCTGCAAAAATGACTCCTAGACGCATGAAAGCTAGGCGCACGAAAGTATGTTCTAGTGTACATTTGTGCGCCATGGTTCATTTTGGTAAACTATAAAAAAAAACTAGTTCATTTTCGTAAAAAGGGCGTAGAATTAGTTTTGTTTGGTAATTTCTTAAATAGCTTTTTTAGAGGCTGTAATACGAGAATAGTCGATGCACAACAAAATTACTAAATTGAACTTTTGAATTATAACCGTCAGATGATAGAATCTAACGATCTAAATTAAGGTGCATCCAAGAAAAGCTGCGCACAAAACCTTGTGCGCCTAATGATAAAAAGTAAAATTTGATGCACCATGTGCACCTAGATGCATAAGTTTGGTGCACCGTGATACACTTTGTGCCCCATGATGCATAAAATTTTTGGTGCGCCTAGCTTAAAAGTAAAATTTGATGCACCATGGTCTCTATTGTGCGCCGAGATGCATAAGTTTGGTGCACCGTGATACATAAATTTTTGGTGCGCCTAGCTAAAAGGTAAAATCTGATGCACCATTGTATTAATTGTGCGCTGAGATGCATAAGTTTGGTGCACCCTGATGCACTTTGTACCCCGTGATAAGTTTGGTGCACCGTGATGCACTTTGTGCCCCATGATGCATAACTTTTTGGTACGCATAGCTAAAAAGTAAAATCTGATGCACCATTGTATTATTTGTGCGCCGAGATGCATAAGTTTGGTGCACCATGATGCACTTTGTGCCCCGTGATGCATAAGTTTGGTGCACCGTGATGCACTTTGTGCCTCGTAATGCATAAGCTATTTAGTGTGCCTAACTAAAAAGTAAAATCTGATGCACCATTGTTTTAATTGTGGGCCGAGATGCATAAGTTTGGTGCACCTTGATGCACTTTGTGCCCCGTGATGCATAAGAAGTATTTGATGCATAAGTTTTAATTGTGCATAAGAAGTATTTGATGCATACCATTGTTTTAATTGTGTGTCGAGATGCATAAGTTTGGTGCACCCTGATGCACTTTGTGCCCCGTGATGCATAAGAAGTATTTGATGCATAAGTCTTAATTGTGGATAAGAAGTATTTGATGCATACCATTGTTTTAATTATGCGCCGAGATGCATAAATTTAGTGCACCCTGATGCACTTTGTGCCCCGTGATGCATAAGAAGTATTTGATGCATAAGTCTTGTGTACCATTATGCACAATAAATTATAGGTGTATCATGATGCATGAAGGTTGTGCACCATGATGCACAAAAAATTATAGGTGCACCATGATGCATGAAGATTGTGCACCATGATGCACACAACATGAGAGGTGGATCATTAAGTATGCACAAGAAGTGTTTGATGCATAAGTCTTGTGCACCATGATGCACACAACATGAGAGGTGCATCATTAAGTATGCACAGGAAGTGTTTGATGCATAAGTCTTGTACGTCATGATGCACACAAAATTAGAGGTGCACTATATAAGAAGGTTGGTCTAATTTGATAAAATGTCGAAATTTAGTGTATTTTGATCAAAGGGTCGTGTAAAAGGCTAATTTGATAATTGGCTTTTATGTTTAACATATGATAAACACATGCACGCAATTGGCCTACCTGTATTAGTAGAACTATAAACATGCATGCAAATTATCTAATTTTCGATCATCATCAAGTGTTTACAATGTTGATCATTACTATAAAACCTATGACATAATTAAGACGACAAACAGAAGCTTTAATAATACGTAAATTAACAGCGTAAAACGAAACTAAACAGAAGTGCATATATATAAATTATAACATCATTCATTGATCATGGAGTCACTACAAGAAATACAACTTTTGCGACTGACAGTTTTCTTACTGATAGAACAATAATTAAAAGTACGTGAAACTAGTTTTATTCTAAAGGTTTGGAATTGAATGGCGCAACGGTTTAGGATTCCTAGAAGGCGCCGGGTACTGATAATGATAAGGTGACGGTGGTGGCTGCTGATAGTAATATGGTATTGGTGGTGATGAGGGTAATGGTGGTGGAGTTTGGCAAGAAAAAGGCGGACCCTGAGATGGTGGTGAATCTGGGCTTGTTGATGGTGGCGTGGAGGACGGAGGCGGTGGTACGTGGTCATCTGGAGGTGGTTCTGGGAAAGTAGGCGTTGGTGGTGGGCTTGTTGCTGGTGGCGTGGACGACGGAGGCGGTGGTACGTGATCATCTAGAGGTGGTTCTGGGAAAGTAGGCGTTGGTGGTGGACTTGTTAGTGGTGGCGTGCAGGACGGAGGCGGTGGTACGTGATCATCTGGAGGTGGTTGTGAGACAATAGGCGTTGGTGGTGGGCTTGTTGTTGGTGGTGTGGAGAACGGAGGCGGTGGTTGTGAGAAAGTAGGCGTTGGTGGTGGACTTTTGGGAGGTGTTGTATGTGACCTTGGTGGTGTATTTTCACTCGGCGGTTGTGGTGATTGTGGGCATGATGGTGGCGGTGGTGGTGATTGTGGGCATGATGGTGGTGGTGATTTTCGGCTTGATGGTGGGCTAGATGGTGGTGGTGATTTTCGGCTTGGTGGCGGTGGTGATTGTCGGCTTGATGGTGGGCTAGATGGTGGTGGTGGTGGTGAATGTGTGCTTATTGGCGGAGATGACGGAGGCAGTGGAGAGTGTGGGCTTCTTGGTGGACTTTGCACTTGAGAAGGAGGTGGATAATGATGGCGGGATATTGGTGGAGTGGCTGAGCAACCATGAGGTGATGGTGGTGAATAATGTGGCAAAGGAGGCGGTTGATTGTCATGAGGCGGTAGTGATGGTCGAGGGACTTTAGATGGTGGTGGTGGTTGATGGTCTTGAGAAGGTGGTAATGGACTACAATGACATAATGATGGTTGCACGGTGTGAGATGGTGGCGGATAGCCATACTGATTCGTCACTGCTCCACCAACTAGTGGAGGAGGTGGAGCAGATATTGCTATGGCTGTGATAATGAACAGAAAGAGTTGATTTTGAAGCTCCATTCTTGAGGTTAAAAACAAGCTTCTTGCATGCATGGATTATATAGGACTATATGCACGTGATATGCACATGCAGGGGTGCAATAATTTGAAATGATAATTTCATGTATTAGACTTTGTAGGCTTAAGTCATGTTTATTACATATAAACTTATGATGTATATTTACTTGTGTTATATAGGAAAGAACATACTGATGATCAAAAGGTATGCTTCTTATGTGGCTCAATGGTTTCCAACTACTTTGCAAGTTTTGTACAAATAAGATCACTTGTACATAAAAGATTATAAGGAAACTCCCTTAAAAAAAAACTACTGTATGATATAAGTTACACATTCTCCTAATCGACATATAATGAAATAGGTTGTATATGTAATCCAAGTGAATATCATCTCTGCTAAAAGATCTGTTTTGCCTGTGCTCCGAAATTGGTTCTGTATCACATCACTAGTCTATACGATTGCTATTCGGTCGCAACAGCTCACAACCAGTATTATCTGAATGCATCTGTCACAACTATATCAAAGAATCTCATAACTCACTATAAATCCTACTGGATTCATGAATTCTAACTATTCCTATAATCCCATGAACAAAATACCTCTAAATAACGCGCTATTCAAGCTTTATTGTGACCCTGTAAAAAGTATAAAATACCTCTAAATAACGCGCTATTCAAGCTTTATTGTGACCCTGTAAAAAGTATAAATGCGAGCATACAATTATATCAAAGATACACTTATATAGGAAGAGAATTGACCAAGGTAGTTTTTTTCTTGCCAAAAAAGAAATGATATTAAAAGAGGTAGTTGGGTCATTTGACAGCATCATTTATATTCTGTAAATACAAAATACAGCCATCACCAAAAAGAGCACTGTTCATAAAACCAATCTGCAAAATCAAACATCCATCTTCGGTAAAACATTAATGCCACCATCTTTTATCTAACGAACCAGTCAAAACAGTCAAAGCGCCAGAACCAGAAACACAGATGAGGAATTAACACACATTGGAGATTAGAATTCAGAACATCACATAAAAAGTGCCATACAATCTTAGTCAATCAAAAAGTAAGAAAAAGATGGTCAATTTTGAGGGTCAGATACACTACAGCGTCAATGCGATTTACAAAACCAAATGTATTTACAGCGTCATCATAAATCGCACGCCAATAGACTAGAATCAAGATTCTTTAAACAACAATAATAAAATTAGCTAGCAGGCCATCTTCACCAACGTCCAAGGCAGCCTTCAATACTAAAACATCAATGGAAGATCTTAATGTCCTATCTTCATCGATGTTTCTGCCTTTGTCATAAGCCATTTAATTCTTCAACTTTCTAGAATAGAGAATTCAGAATCAGTAGAAAACTATAAATAAATAAAAAATTAAATAAAACATCCAACTTTAGTTAACCAACTATGTGCATTTTCAAGATAGCAACAAGATATATAAACAGCATAACGCTTGGTAAGAGGTTTTGAGGTTTCTTATCCACTTAATGCGTTTGATAAAATAGCAAGCAGCTTTGAGAGGTATTGCTAATCTGAACTGCTTATCTGACAATTCGAGTGAAGCAGCTTGGAGTTGGTTATTCCAAAAACCAATAACCAGATAAGCAGCTTGAAGTTGGTTCTTCTGAGTTTCGTTTAACTATCAATTCAAGGCCAAGTATTGTTTTTTTTTTTATTAATTCACACAAAGATGCTGTCAAATGGAATTGAAAATACAGCCATCACCAAAAAGAGCACTGTTTTATTATGTAATGGCGCATGTTTTTATAACAATAAAAAAACTTCACTTAAGCTACTTTTTTGTCGACCGAAAGAAACTAAACATATATCTTTGTTATCAGTCTAGTTTGAGGGTTTAATGAGCTTTTACTATGTGAATCTGACCAATTTGTATGTAGAAGATTCAGTAACTTCTATTAAACCATGTATTAACTAATAACTATAAACTAGAGAAAAATATCACAAACTCCCATGCATAAGACTGAAAACTTATATAAAAACTCATTCCATTCCTAGAGATCAACCAAAACTGTTACTAGGTGATCAATTCTATCATAGCAAGAGAAAAACTATCATACAGCATAATAACACATGTACACACATTTAATGGTGGTTACATCGACACCTTCGAACACCAAGGTTCATCGGGTATATACTGTGCCAGGGTTAAAAATAATGATACTGACCTTAAAATTGTAGGGTCACCAATAGAGCATTAATCATGTCTCGGTGGTGTCATAGAAATCTAGGTTTTCTGTCAGCTGGTTTCAAAATTTGAAAGGAGCACATTAAGCTTTCATCAACGCTCATCATCGTACCAGCATTATCAAATTCACCACAATAATTAGGGGCAGAGAAGATTGTAACAAGCTGTCTATCAGCAAAGAATTCATATCCATCTTCTACAACCTGCACAACCAAACATTTATATTACATCACAGAAAACACAACGAGATCACATAGAGAGGCAATATTAGCCCATTTATGCATGTATGGGTCAATGCGGGTTATGATTTATCTCTATTTTCTAATGAGACACAAGAATAAAAAACTAAAAAAGAAATAGCTTAAAAGAAAACATGTCAAACAGGTAGAAAATTACCCAAGATTTGACATAATTATTTACATAAAATACCCATATTAAACAGTTACTCGACAAACTTCCATTTCTAACATCACTAAGAGTATAAAAAATCAACTAACCTGATGGGCACGACAAACAAGATCCATATCATGCTGCATTAAAAACTCAGCCACCTTATCAGCCCCAAAAGTGTAAGAGACTCCCCTATCATTCATCCCCCAGCCCTTAACCTCGCGACTAGGATCTGACCAAAGTAAATCACAAAGCAAACCAGAATCTGGGACATCAGTTGGACGGGGCAAGTTCCTTATCTGATCTAAGTTGGTAAGATCAGGAGAAAGACCCCCATGCATGCATAGTATCTTGTCATCTATAAGAGCAGCGACAGGAAGACAATTGAAACATTCGGTAAAAGTTTTCCAAAGACGAACATTGAAACGACGTTTACATTCATCATAAAATCCATATATCCGATTGATAGATGCACATTCATGGTTTCCTCTTAGGAGGAAGAAGTTTTCAGGGTATTTGATTTTATAGGCAAGTAAAAGGCATATGGTTTCCAGACTCTGCTTGCCACGATCCACATAATCTCCTAGGAATAAATAATTTGACTCTGGAGGAAATCCCCCGTATTCGAATAGCCTTAAGAGATCTCCATATTGCCCATGAATGTCACCTGCAATTCAAAAGAGACGTGTCATATCACTCAGCTTCACAACTGCGTCCAACCTGCCTCGCATGATATACATAATATCAACTAAATAAAACCAGCATAATATCAACTAAACAAAACCAGCAACTGGAGGTAAAACATTTAGTAGTTCAAAAGTCAAATCACATCAGCAACCAAGAAGAAACCATTATAAATTATATATAACTAATAGGGCTAATGTGTACTACACCAACCAGTACAGTTATACTATAAAGCACATTTCAATATACAGTTGTCTTTCTACCCCAGATGTCCTCCTAAACAACCAAGAATAGTAATCTAGAAATCACTGAACCAGGGTGTGATTTCCACCTACCTTTATCTTCACCTTCGAGTGAGTCAAAAGAAACTACTACCCTTCATTTCATAAGTGCATCTTTTCTTCCAAAGATCAGGATTTATGAGTGGCGGTGCACTTTTTGTATTAAATAACTTCTACTTCAATAATTTCTTATCAATGTATAGAAGCATAACGACTATAATATCAGACTGTTTTTATGGCCACATAATCATTATTATTGATTAAGTGCTATAAGAGTAAAAAAACCTTCGCTAAAAACACTGCCTAAATGCCTCACAGTAGAACAAGTTGCCACTTACTGGTGTCTTCAAAGTTCTATATCGTAGATGATGTTACTTTTTCAATCAAATGTCAACCCAAAGTTCAGATACTTGATTAAAACCCACGCTACTTGATTAAAACCAATGCATCAATTTTAAAAGATATGGAAAAAATTCATTCCGGTGTGGAAATAAACTCTACCCCTCCATCTTTAATAAACATCTAACTTCCTTTGACACCCCGATAACAGACCTTGAGGATCCATATGGAAAGTTTAATTTATCAAGGGATCACTGAACAACTGATTTCTATAAATAGTGGTTCCTTTCACCATAACCTTCTATTTCAAAGCACCAATAATGCCTATTAACACCAACCCAAGTATAAAATCTTATCGTGTTGATGTGTCAGAAACAGTCACTCAGTGGGTTCTATGGAAGGCAAAGAAGCAAGAATGGGAACAGAATGGAGCCTGTCTATTTTACATGCTTATACAATACAAGACAATATCAAGTTTATATAAATTTTGAAACTGAAGATATTTACTGCATCCCTAAGAATTAACTTTAAACCGTCTTATGGCAATATGCTTAGCACATGAACTCATTCCCAGCTTGTATCTCTCAAATTCAGCAAATCAGTCACCAGACATGGTGATATTGCAATAGTACATCTAAACTCCTAAAACAAACACATTCACAAAAAAATATTACAAGTATCACCCCTCAATAATCAATGTCAAGTTGAGACATGACAGAACTAAAAGATATTATTTTTACCCTCAAAGAACACAGTGTTAATCTTTACTAAGACAAATAGTTACAAACGACAGCACAAAAGTTGAGATTCAATCTCTAATCCAAGTCCCATGAGTGACTACTCCTTCAACTTGTTCTAACAAGATATGATTTCCTTAAATCTGTTTTCAATAGGTCAGAAATGTGGTCACTCCATGTGTTTTTAGCAAACACAAGAGGCGCAATGGGAACGTAAAACCTGTCCATGTTACACACTTCTGCTAAAACTACAAATCAATGTCAAATTGAGACATGACAGAACTAAAAGATTTTATTTTTACCCTCAAAGAAAACAGTGCTAATCTTTACTAGGGCAATAACCTCCTAACGTCACTTAAATAACAGTATCTATCTGACAAACTCAGCAAATACATCAATTGTCACAGAAATATCAGATAATAAATCTTTAATTTGAATTTGTTATAACATATGTAGAGAGCTTTGCTAACAAGATTAAAAAAAATGTAGACGAAAAAATCACATGCCAAAAAAACTATTAGGAAGGCGTATACAGCCAATGTTTGCTTGCTAATCATGTAAGCCATTTCTGTCATATGGTACACATACTTCACATTTGTCGTTACCAATCTGAAATTACAAGTTTTCTACAGCTTCCGTGCTTGATTTATGCTGACTAGAATCTTAAACCTATGGCAATCTAAATAGTTATAAAATAGTTCTCTACAATCTGAAAAAACAAAAAATATAGCTTATCATTTTAGCCAGTATCTAATATCAATGTATGCAGTGAACGGCCATTCTTGCTTCTGCTTTAAAATATGTGATTCAAGTCGACTCCTCGATAACAAAAAAAACTTATATATCGTATCAACAAATAGTTGTCAACTAGAGCACAAATTTCAAGTACACTAACGGTAATCCAAATTCCATATACTTATTCATATCCTACAATACAGAACAAAGCCATAAAAGTTTGCTAACAAAGAACCTAACATAACAAAAGGCAAAAAGCCCTTAATCTCCTAAACAAGATATGTAACCAAAAATACCAACAATCTTTTTAAATTGAATACAACCCACAAAACTCAAAGTAGCTTATTTCAATAACAAATAAATATCAAACCGTTTAGAATAAGCAACTTCACACACCCTCAAAGGTGTTTATCTGTTTTACATAAATGCAACATGCCAGATAATCGGTAATACGCATTCTTCACATATAATAAACCTAAAAAGCATCTCATTTGGGGCCATTTGTCTCGTCTTATATATTAACCAGCTTATGAATTATTTGGCTTTGAGCATATGTTTCATAAGCTCACTCTTTATGAAACTTTTCGCCTTATATAAGTTTATTATGTCATAACCAACTTACATAAGCCGAAAACTTTCGAAATAAGCCACAAAAAGCGAGCTTATTAATTGTAAGCCCAAAAACAAATAAGCCATAAGCCGGCTATATAAGCCAAAAAACGCTTTGGTCAAATACAATAAACCTAACAAACATCTCATAAGAAAAAGTAAACAATGTTTCTTTTCCTATATGTTTCGGCTCATCTAACCGGCTTATGGTTTATTTGGTTTTGGTTTTACGTTTCATAAGGACATTTTTTGTGGCTTATTTTGAAACTTTCCGGCTTAAATAAGTTGATTATGACATAATAAACTTATATAAGCTGAAAATTTTTAAAATAAGCCACAAAAAAGTGTGCTTATGAAATACAAGCCCAAAACCAAATAAACCATAAGCCGGCTAGATGAGCCGAAACAAATCCGACAAAAAACTCATGGATTAGTCGGGCAACACAACTTGAACCTGCGTATTCTAAAAATCATGAAAAACCCATATAAACAAACCTAACAACATCTAACACAAAGAGTACCATATAACAAACAAAAAGTAAAGAGCCAATGAACTTGTTTTTCCTATAAATGGTGGTGCTTGTTTCGGCTTATATAACCTGCTTGTGGCTTATTTGGTTTTGGGCTTATGTTTCATTTTTTTTGGATAACAATGGTTTCCGACCTTTTGAAAACAGGTAAAGCCCTCCCTTTTCAGGACGTTGGCTCATTTTGAAAGGTTTTGTTTTATATAATTTTATTACGTCATAATGAACTAATATAAGCCGAAAACTTTCAAAATAAGCTATAACACCCCCAAAAATTACACAGATTATCCAACAGAAAACTCATGGATAGTCTGGCAAAATGCCAGAAACCATGGTTACCAAAAAAAAAATTGCTTTTTAAGAAAGCAACTTGAACCTAACCAGACCTTAATAACAACCATCTAACACAAAGAATACCATGAATTGATTAAAAAAAAGGTAGAAACTTTTTATAAAAAAAAAGAAAAAAATACCGCAGATCTTGATGGGAGCTTCGAGTTCGAGAAGATTAGGCTGCTGGAGAAAAATCTCACGAGAAGCATTACAAAGCAAACGGATCTCAGCCTCAGAAAGCTGAACCTGTCTCGCTGTCCTGGCTTGACGAAACTCCAACAACCTGTTTATTATATCATCCAACAACGCCCCATTCATCGTATTCATATTATTCCCCTGATTATCTCCCCCTCCGTTTTGTGTAGCCATTTTTATAAATAAATAAAAAAATCAAAGGCTAGAGAGATAGATAGATCTTTGATTTTAAAAGAAAAAGAAAAAGGTGCCGGAAGCCACACCCCACAACCCCTGATGATTAATATTTGCTTCCGTAATTCACAATGAAATGTTTTCTTCTTTTTCTTGTTTATTGTGAAAGATTGTTGATTAGTTAATTCAGGGATGTGCGCGTGGACAAGTGGTGATGGTGATTTTTTTTGTTTTTTTATTTGTTATTTAAGAATGGTTTTTTTTAGATAATTGGGGAATTAAGGGATGGGCTGCAACTCCTATGTGGTGATTATTGCCTCTTTTTTTTCAAAAGGGGTCATAATGAGTCAAGTTTTTGTTTCTTTTCTTTAAAAAAAATAAAGGTGTTAAAGAAACAAACTACACTAGTTCAAATTCAAATGTAAAAGAGATTGTTTTTTTAATTTTTTTAATGTGTTATATTTTAAAATGATATTAGTGTGAATGAGATATTCTCATGTCATTTCTTATTTCTTAAATAACTTAAGTAATCGAGTAAAAAAAATAAATGGGTAAACCCGATCAAAGATTTAGTATAAGCCAAATCTGTCTAGACTCGAGCTCTCAAGTGACGCGTTTAGGCCTGAACTTATGTAATCCTGAAACCCGTTCACACACGTGCTCCTAAATGGTTAATCGCCCAAACTTATGTAGACTTGAAACCCGTTAACACATGTGTTTTTAAATGATCAATCTAAAACCGAGCTCATATAAGTCTCAAACCTACTAAGAAACACCTGCTCATTTTGTCATATTTTATCACAAGTAACCATCAAGCTCTTATGTAGTTATGTGTCTATTCCGAGTTTAGGATCGTTTATGTCATATTTCTTAGTAGAAGGTCTCTAGTGACAACAATAGCATTTGTGTCTTGTTGTTAGCTTATACATATGGCATTGTACTCATATTATGTTTATGAATAAAATGAACACTCTTCTTATATTTTACCTTCTTCTCTTCTCTCTTAATCTATATTCCTACTTGTAATATGTTAACTGTTCTTCATCGGGATTAATACTCAAAACCTTTAATCCTCAAGTTGAATCAGTGTATGTTGTAATTGCTCTAAATTGTATCACTGGTATCAGAGCTGTGTAAGCAAATTATAAGTGTAATCATTAACATCAAAACATACATGATGAACACTTAAACTATTATGCCACAAGATCTTAGAATACGATAATAACCACATTAATAAAACGAAACGAGAACAACGTACCGGAAGCCGTAGCGGATGTTGACATGGTGTAGACACCTTAGTACCTATCTAGTTTCTCTCCCTTGACCCAACTTAAGTGTAGAGAGCTTGATGGATAGCTATATTATACTACTTGTGTGTATTTGGGTAGAGAGGGGACTAGGCATATATATAGGCTTAGGAGTTAGTATGTCCATCAATACTAACAAATTAAACGGTTAAGACTTGAAGTATCATTAGGATTATATTGAATTGATTTGACTACATAATGACTATACATTTAAGTATATGTAACCTAAAATTCAATATGGGGTGATTATGACACTAATAACATGTCATAATATTACATTCTCCCACTTGACATGATATTTCTTTATGGTACAATATAAGGCTAGCAAATCAAATCTTATTCACCGTCATCATAAGTATCTTAACACAACAAATCACATTATGAGGATTATGGCGGTCATACACACTATTTTTCGTATACTACCTTCCATATATCACAACATTATAGAATTCATCATGTTAGATTCATAAGTTATATATTAATAACATAAAGTCCAAATACTTGTTATGATAATACATAAAATTTCTTATTCCAATCATAAATGCATGCTTAACATAATGAATAAGAAATAAAATCAGAAACATTTTGTTGAGCTCAAGAGTATTTAGAACATCATAATTAGTTATCAATACAACCAAGACCCATCCTAAGAACATTTTGCCTAAAATCCTTTGGTGGTAAACCCTTGGTTGAAGATACATACTAATATGTTCGAGATACACTTTGTTTCTGAATTTCCTCTTTCACGATAAAGAACTTTGAACTCACATGTTTTGCAAGTTTAGAGTATTTATCGTTATTATAGAAGAAAATTGTTGCGGTGTTATCACAATACATTTTTAGCGGCTTGCTTACAGTGTCGACAACTCCAAGCCCTAAAATAAAGCTCCGCAACCATAATTTATGAATAGTAGCCTCATAACAAGCTACAAATTATGTTTCCATGATAGATAAATCTCTCAAGAATTGTATCGATACATGCTTTTTAAGATAGTTATAATAGACCTTTAAATATGTTACGGAATATTAAAATCCCAATCACATAAGATGTCACATCCATATCTTTAAAATTCTGAGAGAGATATCCTTTAGTCTTTGTAATAAACCAAAGTTATTAGTCGCAAGCAAGATATCATCAACATATAGAATCAAAAATATAAACTTGCTCCCATTGATCTTGCGGTATATGTATCGATCAACGATGATTTCTTGAAAACCGAAAGATGTAATGGTATCATTGAACCTAATATACCATTGTCTGGAAGCTTGTTTAAGTTCATATATTGATTTATTTAATTTACACACCATTTTTTTTTACCATCAATGAAAAAAAAACCCCTTCAGGTTTTTCCTCCTCATCAAGATATCCATTCAGAAAGGCGGTTTTCACATTCATTTGATGTAGCTCTAAGTCAAAATGAGCCACTAATGCCAATATTCTCTCAACGAATCCTTCTTTGAGACGGGCGAAAAAGTCTCATGGTAATCAACACTACTTTTCTGAGTATAACCTTTGGCTACAAGTCTACCTTTATATCTTTCAACATTGCCTTTAGAGTGGCGTTTGGTCTTATAGATCCATTTACACCTAACTCGTTTAGAACCTTCTGGCAAGTTTACAAGATCCAGACTTTATTTTGAGCCATTGATTTTAACTCTTCCTTTATAGCGTCAATCTATAATTCAGACTTATCACTTTTTATGGCTTGTAAAAACGATACAGGATCATTATCAATACCAATATCAAAATATGTCTCTTGCAAGTATTCCAACTGGTTCACTTGTTGGGAAGTTATTTTCTTCATGGAGTATTTGTTCATTTTTCAAATGTTGTTCTTGATTTTGAAATACAAGAACAACATCTCTTGCAGTTGTGAATTTATAACATTCATGGGTGATGGATCATCATCCTTATTTCATTAATATCCACAACTTGATTTTAAATACTCCTACTAACTTCACCATTTTTTAGAAAATCTGGCATTGCCTGTTTCAACAATTGTAGAACTATGGTTGGGACAATAAAACCTATACCCTTTGTACTTCTTTGGGTGACCAATGAAGTAACCGCTAACAGTTCAAGAATCCAATTTCTTTTCTTGTGGATTATAAACCTATGCCTTAGATGGACAACCCCAAACATGCAGGTGTCTCATACTAGGTTTCCTTCCAGTCCATAACTCAAATAGAGTTTTGGGAACTGAATTACTAGGAACCCTATTTAATAGGTACACTACGATTCTAAGTGCATATATCCACAAACTTTTGGGTAAAGATGATTTACTGATCATGCTCCTAACCATCTCCATTAAAGTCCTATTTCGCCTTTTGCCACACCATTTTGTTGTGGTGTGCTTGGCATAGTATATGCTTAAAAAACATACGATATAAATAATATAAATATATATTATTGGTCTCCTTTGGGTAAAACACAACAATATATCATCATCATTGTTAGAATGCAAAGAAACTTTATGATAAAAAAAATGAAGTAGAGTTAGTCAAATATATAAGCATCTTTGGATAACTATATACATACGACAAAAGTTTACTATTTTCGTCTTTAAGATTATTAGTCATAGAAAAATAATTTTCCTTTGGGAAAAATTCATAATATCTATCAACTAATAATAATAAATAAATTCATAGGAGCATTCGTAACACGACATAAATGACATCATTACAAATATTGAAATTAACTTGGTCACTTTGGTGACTAACAAAGTTAATCTCTTTTAATGTCATGTAATAAATGTATAGCTATTAAAAACATAAATTATATGACTATATATTTAAAATTAACTTGGCCACTTTGGTAGCTAACAAATTAACCTCGTTTAATGTCATATAAGTGATAAATAGCTTTAAGACAACATAAGTTATATGACTACAAAATTGAAATTAACTTGGTCACTTTGGTGACAAACAAATTAATATCACTTAATGTCATATAATATATACCAAAACTTTAATAAAAAAATTTAATTAACTTAAAACATGCGAGAGTTACAAATATGTCAAATTATGTAACGTCAAAATCTTAAAAGCAATAATGACATATGTTGTATGTCATTAATTAAAATTTAAAACAAAAAGATATTACAAATAATAAATATTTTAAATTATGTAATCAAATTAAAATGACAAAAAAAATACAAGTGTTACAAGTATTTTGAATTTCGTAACGTTAAACTTTTAACACAATAATATCCATTCAAATAATTAATCAAACTATTGAACGGAATGGTAGTTACAAATAATTGTCATCATATACATTTATTGCATGATTACCTTAGTAAAACGTATGTACATTATATGTTGAAATAAGATAGAACTATTGTTTTCACGCTCAAGATTTACCGCAAGAAATAATATAAAGAATGATGTATTAAACCAAATACTAACATTCTATTCGTAAAACAATATTCTTTTATAATTTCAAACAAAGGTACATTGTCTCATTACTATTAATGTATAATAGGTTAAGAATAACATGCAAATTTCTTTCATCAACTGAAATTTGTAATATTTTGCACACATAATCTTCAAGTAATCAAGTATTGCAAATAATCTAAATTAAATCATATAGAGTGATCATAAACAACACAACTCAATAATATATTTATATGTTAATAACATTGGGCGGAAGCGATGACACTAATAAAATTTGAACTTTATGCATATGGGAAAAAAAATTGCAACGCAAAAAAATATAATCGTAATCAATGATCATTTGATATATATGTCTTAAGAAATATTGTATATGCTCATGCTTGCTTTTTAAATTTCGTGAATAAAAAATAAACATAGACATCATTTCACTATTACCAACTATCTAACATATATCAAAATGAAAACACAAGCATAAACCAAAAGGTGTTTAGCATGATGGAGAGAAAAAACATAAGAGTTAGATTCTCAACAAGTTAAGGGTTACCATCGTATTCAAAACTTAGGCTCTGATACCACATGTAAGCAAATTATAAGTGTAATCATTAACATCAAAACATACATGATGAACACTTAAACTATTATGCCACAAGATCTTAGAATACGATAATAACCACATTAATAAAACGAAACGAGAACAGCATACCGGAAGCCGTAGCGGATGTTGACATGGTGTAGACACCTTAGTACCTATCTAGTTTCTCTCCCTTGACCCAACTTAAGTGTAGAGAGCTTGATGGATAGCTATATTATACTACTTGTGTGTATTTGGGTAGAGAGGGGACTAGGCATATATATAGGCTTAGAAGTTAGTATGTCCATCAATACTAACAAATTAAACGGTTAAGACTTGAAGTATCATTAGGATTATATTGAATTGATTTGACTACATAATGACTATACATTTAAGTATATGTAACCTACAATTCAATATGGGGTGATTATGACACTAATAACATGTCATAATATTACATGCTATACGTTCCTCGGCCATTCATCAAGCTGCTTTCATGAAACCAATGGATTATTCGAGCATTCGACTTACCTCGTCAACCAGTGTGAAGTCTACTATTACAATGGGAACGTATTTTAGCAATTTGTCTATTGAAAAATCAGAAAAGCAAATTGAGGTAAGGCTCAAATCTTATGTTAAGGATATTTTTAATAGAACTGATCATAATCAGGAGTCCTACAATTTGCATATATCTAATATAAGGAATCTCGCCTCTGAAATGTCAATACAAATTTCACAACTTGGGGATGGAAATCTGAAAATGGGAGATAAGTTTTATACGGGATTGAAAGAAAAGAAAATTAATGTTTAGACATGTTTGTCACGAAGTGAATACTATGAATTTGATAATAAGTTTGAAAAGTTGAGATCGACTACAAGGTGTTTGATGAAACTTCTAACATGAACTTTGGGGTTGCTCTTAGGGTGTTTGATAAAATGCCACAGGGGAATGATATTTTAACAACGCTAAATTTTTTCGAGATACAATTTGGTCGATTAAGTGAAGTGTTTGGTGACCATAAGAATGAGTTAATAGGGCTAAAACAAACTGATAGAGTATCATGACTCTTTGATTATTGTACTTAATCGGTTACAACCTTCACAAGAGTATAGCCTTAGTTGTTTTATTGGTGGTCTTAATGAAGATATCAAGTCCATTGTTATTCGATTTAGACCTCAAACCATTCATGACGCATATTGTTTGGCTAAGTTACACGAATTGCCACTTAAAGCAAAGAAACTCCAGGAAGCTATTAGAACATCCCCCTTGCCCACTCAAAACATACCAAAAGAAGAATATTCCCACGATCATACAAAGAGTGTTGATTAATATGTCGTAAACACACATTCTTAAGCATCTATGCAATCTGATGCAAAAGCTAGGATTCAATTAGAAGACGTTTGTGAGGTTTAAAATGATAAAGATGCTGAAATTTGGGATTAGAAAGGTACCTTGAAGAATTCGACAAAAGTGTTGATTATAATGCCATAACCAAGGGTTCTCATGAGTGTCCTCAAGCTGATGCACTGACTTTAAGTCAATCTCAAGATATGTTGAGTTTAGGACTTTTTGTGAGTGGGATTCCATTTAGAAATACAATTTGCAATGGATTCAAAGGAAGCCATTGAAGGTGTGAATACAAGGTCTGAAGTCGTGTCTCGGAATACAGGATATCTTTACGCTTCAAGAGTTGCAAAGATACTAAAACAACTTAGAATTGTCACAGATATTCAAAAGTTAGAGTTAAATTATGTTAACAAATATGGTAAGGTTGTTAAGTCTATATTGATTAAAGATACGATATTAAGGCAGCCTAGTAATAATTTGATTGTTCTTGAAAATTTTAGATGGAAACTAGGTTTAGATTTATGATCAGTGAAAAAGGGAAGAAACATGAAACATGGTGAAGTGAACATATGGTGATTATTGGCTTTTTTCAAAGGGGTCATTAGTCATAGTAAGGTTAAGTTTTTCTTTCTTTTTCAAAATAAAGGTGTCAAAGAAAGAACTACACCAAATTCAAATGTAAAAAGAGATTTTAAATGTTTTTTGAATGTGATATTTTGGCTCATAAATGCGTTGATTAAAAGCTAACAGAGATTACATTTTAAGTAAATACTATAAAATTGACAACTAACTTGCTACAGTAATTGTTTTAACTTACCGTTCAAAAAAAGATAAGTCAAAGGTTCTTAATTTTGTTTGAAAAGCAAGGAGCGACTAAATAATGTCGGCTTGTTTTAGCTACAATTATGTAACTACATTACACCTTAAAATTACACTTTAAAACTTAATTGTGAGTTTTGATTAATATAAGATAAAAAAATTATAAAACAAAACTAATTTATACCTAATAACCTGGCTCAATCGCCCATGGTGCATGAAGGAGAAGTCAGTCTTTTTAAAAGACTGAATTAAGTTTTTGTGTGTGTTTTTATTCTAGTGAACTTTTTTTTATTGTATATTTTCAAATGGTGAAAGAACAAAAGACAAAGTTGATTAACAAAGCATACGATAACTTATTAGTAGAGCATTCACATATGTGGGTGTTATGAACAATATTTGCATTTTATATTAGTTTTTGAAGTTTTTTATTATTATTTCTTTTGCATATGTTTTTTACTCTACACGTGTCTCCACCAGCTATCTTCACACCTATCATATGTGTGTGTTTCTACTCTACACATGGCGCCGATGGTTTCCCCTAACATTTGATGGGCTGGTGACGATCGGTTTAGGGTGATGACGGTCGCTTTTTACTGTCATTATCCCCAATTTATGATGATCCGATGATATCTTTTTATGGGGTTGTTCGCCCCAATTGTTAAAGTCAAAAATCAAAAGAGGATCATTAATATATTATAATCTTATATTGTGATAATACTAAAAGATTCTACCTCTAAAATTAATGTAGGTGTATTAATGTTTGGGAACCCTTTATCAAAGTTGGCATAACCAGTGACGAAACCAGGAAATAAGGTTGTGGGGGGTAAAAAAAATTTACAATAGCAAAAAAATGTAGAAAAAATGTAGTATCAAAAGATAAATCGAGTATTTTTACTTACAAATGACGGATTTATAAAGTTTTAAATCATTAAATGTTAGAATTTATTATATGGGTGGGGGTAATTTGAATTTTTAGTGAGGCCGTTTTCAAAAGAAAGTTAAAATCAAAGAAAAAATACACTAAAATCTCATCGTATCGGGATAGCCATGGAAGCAACGAACCCTTATAATTATTTAATACATCCGTCCCTGGGCATAACCCTCATGAATCAATCGAATAAGATGAAGTGTTTATTTTAATATAGAATTACAAAGGGTCATGCACTATGGAATTATAAAGGTCATGTTATTACTATGCATGCTCTCAACCAAATACTTAGGGTGCGTTTGATTTGGGGTCGAGGAACAAATGAATGACTATGATATACATTAACATTGTTTTGTTAATGTCTTAGGATAAAAGAATTAAACCAATAATCATAGCACATACCATAGCAAAGAGGCTTGATATTAGCAATGTAAAAATTAAAGAGGGAATATTGAAAAGTATATTATCAAATTCAATTAACAATGTATAATACCAAAACATTAAATAGGAAACCCCTACATACTAAACAGGTCTAAACAATAGACCGAGTCAACGGGTCTTATTAACTAACATCCCCCTCAAACTCACAATGTCGCAGCGATGAACATTGAGAGTTTATCAAGCAGAAAATAAACTAGAAAACAAATAATAAAACAAAAAATGGAGTGTCCCAGAGTGCGAACTCGATGCTAGAAATAGTCTAATTCCGATGCAATCCAAACCAGGTGCAGAGCACAGAGTCACAAAATTACGTAGATAAACGAGAGCAGATGCCAATGATAATGTCAATGCCGATATCAATGCCACTACCAATGTCGATGCCAATGCCAATGCCGATGTCGATACCGATGCCAATGCCAGTGCCGATGCCGATGCCAGTACTGATGCCAATACTAAACTATGCCAATGCCAGTGCGAAATCCAAACCATACCAATACAATGCGAATGTCAATATTTCCATTCCATGTGATGTGATTGAATTTTTTTTATATTCCTTTTCCGTCGATGGCAATAAAAAAATAAATTCAAACATCTATGATCGTAACCAATCTCTTTTTTTCATCTTCAACCTAGCCCTGATACCATGTAGAAATCAAAGAGGGAATACTGAAAAGTACATTATTATATTCAATTAACAATATACAATACCAAAACATTAAATAAGAAAACCCTACATACTAAACGAGCCTAAACAATGGGTCGGGCCAATGGGCCTTATTAACTAACAGGCAAAACCTCACAAATATAATATTTATAAATTACGTAAATTATTCTTAGGAAAAAATGATAAACTAAAAGCAGATAATATATTACATAGTAGTCTTCCGGTGTTCGTTTTTCGAAGTAGCTTTGAATTGAGTATCTCGTTTAACGTTTTTCGATTTGATGCTTGAATAACCAATATTTGTCGTTTTGAGATCTATTCTATTTAATGCAAACTGAAATAAATTAAGACAAGTTAAATGTATTAATAAAGGCAACACAAATGTGTAATGACTAAAATTAACGCAACTACGCAAATACAACGCTTAGGCCACTAACTATTAAACCTATAAATTAATCTAAACTTATTAAAACTCCTAAAATTACTTTTGTAGAAGCTTAAAATTAACAGAAAATATCTATTTTTATCTTTTTTCTTTATTTCCTAAATTATTTAATAATTCTAAAATATCTAAACTAAAAATCCATAAAAAGTAAAATTGAAATTTATAATTGTAAAAAACCTAAATTATATTTGAAATTGTAAAACTGAATTTCTGAATTCTTTTTCTTTTTATTTTATTTTAAAACTATTTAATGAAACTAAAATTACTAAATAAGATCTAAATATTGGAAAAGAAAAGTTTTATATAGATAAGTCCTAAATATTATTATAAATCTAAAAACTATTTATCTAAAAATTTAAAACTATTTTTACTATTTCAATTAATTTTAAGAATTGGAATCAAATTTAAACATAGTAAATGATATTATCCAAATCTACAAAAAGTATACTATATGTAAAACTAGTGTAGAAAACCTAAAACCAAAAAGCCATATCACAAGCTTAACCAATAAGTTGTAATAAGCTTGATTATAAGCTTTATCTATTAATTCTATAAGAATTAAGGTGGCGAGAGGCTAAGAAGAAAAAAAAATATAGTACACTGGCAATCACTTTGGTAACCAACCGCCCTGACTTTTTTGGATTTTATTTTGATTTCAGAAACTCTCTTTTCACAGGCTTATTAATAGGTTGTTTTTAATAACCACTTTTACAACTAACACTAACATTGATTTTAACCAAATAACATTATTTTGATTTGAGAAATGTGATAGTTATGTATAAAGCTCAAAGACCAAGAAGACTTTTCTGGCTTATTTTAAGAAGCTGCAACAACTATAATTAAGCTCTCAAATTCCATTGCTATCAAAACATCATTACAAATATATGAAATCTTCTTGAATTCCAATTTTGAAAACAAAACTACCGTTGTATAGATCTAAGAAGATCTGCACAGTTTTATGTAAAATATGATACACAAGGAAATGAACTATGGTGACTATGAATTCTAAAATTGATCAAGACCTTTTATAACCTACTAATCTTCTTAACACGAATTCATTTTACTACTTAGCTACTTCAAATCCACATTTCAATCATTTTTTTAATATCTATACCCTAGCAGTTTTAACTAGTCTATTACTAGAAAACTTTTCAAATCAATTTCAACTCAAAATGACACTTAAAATAAGCTAACACAACCTTATACAAACTTTGAATAAGCAAATAGCAAACTTAAATTCACTTGAACCAAACAGATTTCGATGAAGCTTGGTGTCAAGGTCACTTATAACCTGTAAAAAGTCCTCCTAAAATTTATCAAAAGATTTTACTCTTTAGACTCACTGCTCGACACATCTTTGACGTATAAAATCCGGACATTTTTGAACACTTGACTCGTGGAGTCATTTTGACCATCAATAGCATTTCCGTTTGTAAAACCAATTGACTTTGAAAATAGACTCAAAAAACTAAGTTTAGGGCCTGAGATCAGCCTCTAAAAAATTTTAGAACTCTATTTATAGTCCCCGAGATTTGATCCATATATCGACAACAATTTCGTATTGTGTCGATACTCGCCTCCCGGTAGACGAATAATCAAACTAACGTAACTTCTTCCTCGTTTTGAGTTAGAAGCTATATCTTATATCAAAACGAGCGTCTCGACAACCACTACAACACTATCCTATAATATCAAGCTTTTATCAAACTTTTGTGAGACCACCAAAATCTGACATGGAACTACTAGGCAACGAGGGGGTAACACGTCATAGTACAAGAAACAATGAATTACAGTTGACACAAAGCTGACGTAATAAAAATATATATATATATATATATATATATATTACATCATAACAGATCAAAGTTTTTAAACATAGGTCCCAGAGTTTTATAAACGGAAAAATATATTATTTCATCACGATTTATAACATAAAGTTTCCGAAAAGATAGAATAAATTTCTGACAGTTTAAACTAAAAGCAATCTTTCAAAAGCATCACAGAAACCTCCAAGCTGCGATAATATCATGCGGGCTCCCATCCAAGCAAAGATAAGTAATAATACCTGAGATTAAACATGTAAAATCGTCAATATAAAGTGGAGTGAAATTCATAGGTTTAGCAGTAAAGGTGTGGAACACAAGCATTCATTTGTAAAACAAGTAGTATGGAGTATGGTTATATACGCCAACCATAGTCCGAAACCATTATTATTGTTGTTTAGTTCATGAACCGAAGCTTAACTTACGTAAGTATTCAGCCTAAATACTCAGGTATAAACAAAAATTAGTGCGTCATGGTTAAACAACCGCAACATGGGACGGAGATAGTCAATCCCGATGGATCCACCCACAACATTCGCGCTTCGCGCAATGCACACAAGACAATTAACGTTTCATGATCGGAGAGATGAAACCCAAGGCTAGCCTAAAAGCAATAATAATCTTGAAAACCTGAAAATCATACACGTTCTGGATAGCATACAAGTTCTGGATAACATACAAGTTCTATATAGCATACAGTTTTTAAATGATTGTGTTCCACCATGTATAATCTCACCCCGTGTTTAGAAACCACGTATAAGTAAAAAGGGGCTATGAACTCACCTTAGCCACGTGGTAAGTCAATCACGGTACTCAGCAACTGAGTAGAAACAATGGTAGTGAGACGATCACCGACGATATGGATGCCTGAGAAACACGAAAACCGCAACCTATTACAATAAGGCGCGCGTTAAGACTCGAACTCAAATATCGATATATATACCAAACATAAGATGACTGAAATGTTTTCAAAGTATTCATGTTTCAAAACCAATGACACGAACCAAAAGAATCCATACTAACCCATTTATCCAACACTACACGATTAAACACTTGTACACTTGAAATTGACCCGTCATAAGACGTCAAGTCAACGCAAGTCAAACTATCCCTTAACCTTATTCGGACCAATAGCTAAGTCATTTATATAGTGACTAAGTACTTGAATAAGTCACCATGTCCGATGGTGAATACTCAATCTCACGCAACACAAGCATTGAACTGTGTGTCCAAAATAAAATCAGCAAGTACACCCCGAATGTACACACCGATCTACCCTATCTAGACTTGTCCGTTTTAGATGAAACTTGGTGTCAAGGTCACTTATAACCTGTATAAGACCTCACCAAAGTTTGAGCCAACGTTTACACTTTAAAACCCATCAGCTCGACACTTTACTCGACCCTAAAATTTGGGACAGAATTTTATACTTGTCTTATAACACCGTTTGGACCATTTTAAAAGTACTAACTCGACAATACGTCTTTTGAAACCACTACTAGACTCATCAAATTAAGTTTGAATACTTTGAAAGCCAGTAGTACACCTTATCTAACCAAGCCTAAAGTCCCCGAGAGTCGACCCAAAATCAGCCACAATTTCGGATTGTGCCGATTTGCGTCTCCCGGTACACGAATACTAAAACTAGCATAACTTTTGACTCGTAATGAGTTAGAAGCTCTATCTTATACCAAAACGAGCGCCTAGGAAAACTCTACAACAAAATCAAATAATCTCATCCTATCTCAAACCTTAAACCCACAAAAATATATGTTCTAAGCTGCTGTCCCAAAATACACTTTTAGAAATCATGTCAAATAAATTTTCCAACCAAAACCACTCATTCCTATACCTATAAAATCACTCTACTAACATACCCATCAACCAAACACTCATACAAATACTTGTATGTAAAATTTAACAAAAATCTAAGATTAAAAATACAACTTTTTAGGATAAAAAAGTGATGATCTTACCAAAAATAACACATACATGATGATTATAACATAATTCAACCATGGAAATCATAAAATCATTAAGGTTGATGCATGTGGGTGATTTTGGTGTCTTTAGAATCACCACAAGATTTTAGAGAGGGGTCTAATTTTTGTTTTGATTAGTTCATGATGGATGATGATGATTTTGGTGGTTTTGTGGTGAAAACCCACGGCAAGGAGAAAGGGGTGGGGAGGATTTGGTGAATTTTTGATAAAGATCATATTTGTATATGTTTTTTGTTTAAGAAAATGTATATATATGGTACGTAGTGGAGGGACTAGTTTTGTCAACTTTGAAACCTTTGGACTTAAAAAAACAATTAATAGTTTAAAGGATAGAAAATAGCTATTAGTAAATATTGAAAATATTTACGGGCTCGGGTTTCGTAAAAATACTTTTCAAAAGTTACAATGCATCATAAATATGATTATATGGTTTCCCGACACGACTAATTACGTAATTAAAACGAAATCGTCGAATATATTAATTATCGAAACAATCGATACATAATCGTAAAATTTTGGGCATCCGTCGGTATTGCGATAACTAGGAATTCTCGTTGTACATTGTTTTTGAATAAACTCGTTGTAAGACGCACGCGGGTGATTTTAAATCAAACACTTTGATTTAAATTAAATATGGAAATATAAAATAAAAATTTTATAATTCCATACAAAGTATTGTAAATGATAAGGAAAATACTTGAAAAGTATAATTTATTAAAATTTAAGAATCTTAGGATTTACATATAACGATACAAGAAAACAAAATACGTTGGAAAATTCAGAAACACGAATAAAAAGAATAAAATAATGCTCAGAAAGTACGGGTTCTCACAGTTCCCCCCCTAAAGGAACTCTGGTCCCTCAGAGTTCTCCTGAAAACAGTAGAAGATGCAAACAAGAGGAGGTACAAATTGTAGAACAATTTAATTACTTCCCATGTAACTTCCTTACCACGACGAATCTTAACGGTTAGAATTCACTATGCTTCAGTTTTCTTAACTGCTTTTCGAATAAGATTCAAACTCGGATTAGAATAATGACCTATTAGTACGGAGATATATCAAGGGATAGAACGAACTCAAGAAACGCTTAAACGAACAAAGTGCGTTAAAATGAATCAAGATTGTTAATCAACAAGGAGTCGCAAATCGTGCAACTGTAAAACATGACAATCATAAAACGTAACAATCTATTACAAGATAAATAGAAGGGAAAAATGAATTACATATGATCATTTAAAATACAAGCTGTCAAAATCAGTTGTCTAGTATTTTGGTATTAATTCAAAACTTAGTTTTAAATATTTCTTGATTAAAAGAAAATTTTACAAGGTGTAGTGATTTAAAATCAAACTATCTATATTTAGTGGGTAAGTTGTTGCTATATCTTTTTCATGATCAAGATTACAACGTAAAAAGTAGAACAGTTTAAAATAGTTATCCTGATCGGCTTAAGAACTTTTGGATGACTGTATGAAATTATCGTTAAAATCTCAGGTTTATCGTTACCATTAGAAAAATTAGGTTTTCCATGTTATTTAGAATCATTGTTAGAAATTATAAATTTATTTAATAATTTCATTATATCGAAAGTAAAGTATGATAAAATCAGTTACTTTAAAAGATACAGCTTGACATATTCTGGTTCTCAGAAGGTGACAAGACAGCAACGATTATGAATCATATAAAGGTCAACAATCTGTATGCAAGCAATAACACAAGGGAATAAAACGAAAAGTCGTATCAATTCTTAACAAATATGATAGAGTAGACGCGTCGATGATAAAATAATAAGAAACAAAGGATTATAGCAAGTCATCACTTCTTGAGTGTAGTTGGTGTCACCAACAACGGCTTATTAAGTTCTCACTGGTCAATACACGATCGAAAGAGAAATGCCACACAACGAATTTTCAAATCAAAGAAAATTCTTAAGAAGTCACTTTGAGAGTATTTCCGTAAAAATGAACAACATTAGCAATGAAAGGCGAAATCAACACGTGGTTCACACGAATGAATTTCAAGACGATAAAGTCTAATACACATCATGGCAAATACCGTGTGCTCATGGCGTAATTTATTTGACATAAAATGTACTTTTAAGAAAGCTAGATTATCGGTTTTCGAATGATACAACTATTTCGAAAAGTTCTATTTTTAAACGTTTTCAAATGTAATCAATGTTCTTAGTTGCAAAATATCATTAGTTACAGTCTTACCAGCTCAAACGAACTCAAAACCACTTCAACCCATAGTTTTAAATTCTATTAGTTTTGACTTTTTAGTCAACTTTGACTTTTGGGATTGACTTTTGGGTTTGACTAGACCAACTGATTCACTAAATGACATTTTAAGACTCGAAGTCTAGAGTAATTTGGTGTAAAACGATGTTTTGAACAACTTTCTAGTTTTACTCGAGACTTGAAACGGATCAATAATAGATGAAAATGCCCTTGCATTAAATATGTCAACAAAATGATATTTCAGAATTATTCAGAAAATAACTTCTTAGATTATACAATCTCAAATGAGCGTAACTTGCTCGATTTTAAAGTTTACTGGTTAAACATTATGTCCCAAACGAACATCTCATCAGGTAAAATTACATTTTTATGTCTAAAGTTATATAAAAATATTTTCTCGACACTGTTAAATTCCCTGTAAAGTTTATGTATAAAGTATATTTTTTGACACAGCTTGAAATTAAATCTAAATTTCATGATAACTCAAAATTAATGTACACACAAAATTAGTGGATTCCATAAAAACGAAAGAGAATAAACTGTATAGTTAATCATGTTAAAGAAAACACAGTATAGAAATGGTTCAAGAATGCCAACGATAATCTGAGAGATAAAAAACAACACATGACATCCGTGTCTTCGGTTGCAAGATGCAATGCAGAAAAGGTCTCTTGGTGGCATGATTTTTCCAAAATCACAAGCCATATCGAGAAAGAATTGGAACATTAACGGGTCACACTCTTGTAGCGAGGAGGTTTAATAAAAAGGGGAGGATACAAGTTTATAGAAGTACAATCGTGTTCCAACCAATCATCACATAAGAGAGGATGAATTACAAGATAACGATGATACTTCCAAGGTAAAAACGAACGTTGAAACTCAAAATCGACATATAGAATGGTCAATGAAATGAAATGTAATCCATGTACAATTGTCGTGTAAAACGGTGACGTAAAGGTCAATCAAAGTTACGAAAACCCACGATATTATTCAACACGGATTCAAGGAATGCTTCAAGATGTGTGACTCACACGATGTCTTTTAGTATTTTTCAGAGACACATTGAGCTACACAATGGTCTATAGACTATCTTCCAAGACATTCAATCACAAATGGTCGACAAGCAAATTGGATATCTAAATAGATATATAAAAGAACTTAAACAATGAAGGTAACGCATAGGGTAGTAAAATGAAAATCGAGAGTTTCATTGAAAGCAACAGTTCTTCAATCCGGAACAATGGTATCACGAGAGTATGCACAACATGTAACAGTGAGTTGAGAAAAATAGATTAAAAAAGAACGAGTATATGAGGTCAGTCTATCACGCATAAACAAGATAACAATAGTACTCAGAAAAATGAGTATGAAAAGTCGGCAGCATACGCACTCCGAATACAAGTATGTAACGTCATGAAAATATAAAATCATTATAACAAGATCAGTTCACAAAAACAATAATTCAAGATATGCAGTAAGAGCATATGTAATCAAGTATTATCCAATAATAATTCATGAAGCACAAAGGCTTTGAAAAGACATAGTGATTATCGTCATTAGGTTAATGTAATATTTCAACATGTAATCAGGAGAAGAAATATTGCAATGATAATTAAAAGTAAATAAGAAGGATTAGAGAGTTACTCGCGCAGATATCAGACAACAATGGCAGATTCTGTGTTTGACACTTAGAAACATAAAATATTTGAACTTTCGGTTATAGACTAAGTTTTGAAAAACGACTCAGTTCCCTATAACCATCGCTCTGATACCAATCTGTGAGACCCCCAGAATCTGACATGGAACAACTAGGCAACGAGGGGGTAACACGTCATAGTACAAGAAACAATGAATTACAGTTGACACAAAGCTGACGTAATAAAAACATATATATTACATCATAACAGATCAAAGTTTTTAAACATAGGTCCCAGAGTTTTATAAGCAGAAAAATTATTATTTCATCACGATTTATAACATAAAGTTGCCCAAAAGATAGAATAAATTTCTGACATTTTATACTAAAACCAATCTTTCAAAAGCATCACATAAACCTCCAAGCTGCGATAATATCCTGCGGGCTCTCATCCAAGCAAAGCTAAGTAATAATACCTGAGATTAAACATGTAAAATCGTCAATATAAAGTTGAGTAAAATTCATAGCTTTAGCAATAAAGGTGTGGCACACAAGCATTCATTTGTAAAACAAGTAGTATGGAGTATGGTTATATACGTCAACCATAGTCCGGAACCATTATTATTGCTGTTTAGTTCATGAACCAAAGCTTAACTTACGTAAGTATTCAGCCTAAATACTCAAGTATAAACAAATATTAGTGTGTCATGGTTAAACAACCGCAACATGGGACGGGGATAGTCAATCCCAATGGATCCACCCACAACATTCGCGCTTCGCGCAATGGACACAGGACAATTAACGGTTCATGATAGGAGAGATGAAACTCAAGGCTAGCCTAAAAACAATAATAATATTGAAAACCTAAAAATCATACACGTTCTGGATAGCATACAAGTTCTGGATAGCATACAGTTTTTAAATGGTTGTGTTCCACCATGTATAATCTCACCCCATGTTTAGAAACCATGTATAAGTAAAAAGGGGCTATGAGCTCACCTTAGACACGTGGTAAGTCAATCACGGTACTCAGCAACTGAGTAGAAACAATGGTAGTGAGACGATCACCGACGATATGGATGCCCGGGAAACACAAAAATCGCAACCTATCACAATAAGGCGCACGTTAAGACTCGAACTCAAATATCGATATATATACCAAATATAAGATGACTAAAATGTTTTCAAAGTATTCATGTTTCAAAACCAATGACACGAACCAAAAGAATCCATACTAACCCATTTATCCAACACTACACGATTAAACACTAGTACACTTGAAATTGACCCGTCATAAGACGCCAAGTCAACGCAAGTCAAACTATCCCTTAACCTTATTCGGACCAATAGCTAAGTCATTTATATAATGACTAAGTACTTGAATAAGTCACCATGTCCGATGGTGAAACTCAATCTCACGCAACACAAGCATTGAACTCTGTGTCCAAAATAAAATCAGCAAGTACACCCCGAATGTATACACCGATCTACCCTATCTAGACTTATCCGTTTTAGATGAAACTTGGTGTCAAGGTCACTTATAACCTGTATAAGACCTCACCAAAGTTTGAGCCAACGTTTACACTTTAAAACCCATCAGCTCGACACTTTACTCGACCCTAAAATTTGGGACAAAATTGTATACTTGTTTTAAAACACCGTTTGGACCACTTTAAAAGTACTAACTCGACAATCCGTCTTTTGAAACCACTACTAGACTCATCAAATTAAGTTTGTATACTTTGAAAGCCAGTAGTACACCTTATCTAACCAAGCCTAAAGTCCCCGAGAGTCGACCCAAAATCAGCCACAATTTTGGATTGTGCCGATTTGCGTCTCCCGGTACACGAATACTAAAACTAGCATAACTTTTGACTCGTAATGAGTTAGAAGCTCTATCTTATACCCAAACGAGCGTCTCGGAAAACTCTACAACAAAATCAAATAATCTCAGCCTATCTCAAACTTTAAACCCACAAAAATATCTGTTCTAAGATGTTGTCCCAAAATACACTTTTAGAAATCATGTCAAATAAATTTTTTAACCAAAACCATTCATTCCTATACCTATAGAATCACTCTACTAACATATCCATCAACCAAACACTCCTAAAAATACTTGTATGTAAAATTTAACAAAAATCCAAGATTAAAAATACAACTTTTTAGGATCAAAAAGTGACGATCTTACCCAAAATAACACATACATGATGATTATAACATAAATCAACCATGGGAATCATAAACTCATTAAGGTTGATGCATGTGGGTGATTTTGGTGTCATTAGAATCACCACAAGATTTTAGAGAGGGGTCTAAATTTTGTTTTGATTAGTTCATGATGGATGATGATGATTTTGGTGGTTTTGTGGTGAAAACCCACGGCAAAGGGAAAGGGGTGGGGAGGATTTGGTGAATTTTTGATAAAGATTATAGTTGTATGTGTTTTTTGTTTAAGAAAATGTATATATATGGTAGGTAGTGGAGGGACTAGTTTTGCCAACTTTGAAACCTTTGGACTTAAAAAAATAATTAATAGTTTAAAGGGTAGAAAATGGCTATTAGTAAATATTGAAAATATTTACGGGGCTCGGGTTTCGTAAAAATACTTTTCAAAAGTTACAATGCATCATAAATATGATTATATGGTTTCCCGACACGACTAATTACGTAATTAAAACGAAAGCGTCGAAAATATTAATTATCGAAACAATCGATACATAAACGTAAAATTTTGGGCATCCGTCGGTATCGCGATCACTAGGAATTCTCGTTGTACATTTTTTTTGAATAGACTCGTTGTAAAACACACGCGGGTGATTTTAAATCAAAAATTTTGATATAAATTAAATATGTAAACATAAAATAAAATTTTTATAATTCCATACAAAGTATTGTGAATGATCAGGAAAATACTTGAAAAGTACAATTTATTAAAATTTAAGAATCTCAGGATTTACATATAACGATATAAGAAAACAAAATACGTTGTAAAATTCAGAAACACGAATGAAAAGAATAAAATAATGCTCAGAAAGTACGGGTTCTCATAACTTTGACCCACGAAAATCTGCTCTAAACTTGTTGTCCAAAATACACTTTAGAAAATCATAAGAAAACATTATTTTGACTCAAAATCCACCATGTTTATGTATCTTCTAACAACCTAAAATCATCCACATACATCTTAATCATTCAAAACACTTGCATGTATATTAAAATACTAAAAATTAAAAACTTTAACTTTTTAACATCAAAACTTGAAGATCATAGCATGATCATCACATGCATAATGATCAAAACATTTTCCAACCATAAATCACAAGAAAATTGAAAACTTGATGCATATGTGTAAAATCTATGCCAAAAGAATCACCTTTCAATTATAAGATGTGGCCTTAATTTAGTTGTGGCTAAATCATGGTAAAAATTGATGATCTTGGGGGTGGTGTTGGTGTTAAAACTCACGGCAAGGGGAGAGGTGGGAGGAGAGATGTGATAATTTTTTTTATAAAATGGTTACTATGTGTTTTGGTGAAGGAAAATGGTATATATATGGTGTTAGGTGTAGGGGTAATACTTGCCAACTTTGAAACATTTGGACCTAAAAGCAATTTAGTAATTTAAAGGGTAAAAAATGACATCAGTAAATTTTGAAAATATTTATGAGGCTCGGGTTTCGTAAAAATACTTTTCAAAAGTTAAAATGCATCATAAATGTGATAATAAGATTTCCTGACACGACTTAACACGTAATTAAAACGAAATCGTCGAAAATATTAATTATCGAAACAATTGATAATAAAATGTAAAATATCGGGCATCCGTCGGTATCGCGATCATTAGAAGTCCTCGTTATTCATTGATTTTGAGTAAACTCTTTGTAAAATGCACGCGGGTGCTTTTAAAACAAAAACTTTGACTTAAATAAATATGGAAAAATAAAATAAGAAATTTTATTATTCCAGATAAAGTATTATCAATGATCAGAAAATACTTAAAAAGTATAATTTATTAAAATTATCATGATCTCGGGATTTACATATAAGAAACAAGAAAATGTAATACATTGAAAAATTCAAGAAGCACGAATAAAAGAATAAAATAATACCAGGAAAATACGAGTTCTTACAGTTGTATTAACGAAAGAATGCTCATAAAGAACTTCTGTTGATGATCCTCCGCCAATGTACATGCGCCAGACCATGTGTTTCCTATGTTGACTTCGATTGTTAGGGGGCCTTCGGCTACGTTTCTTGCCGTTATGGGAGGGAACTGAATCTCCTTTCCGCGGGAAAACTTTTGGCTGACCTTTTGCTTGGTCCTGCGCTGCCACGACTGTACCATGAATATGGTTGTGGGCATTTCTTTTGAATAGTCTTTTTTGTCTTTCCTCTTATTATCTTTCCCATCCTTCCAATCTTTGATGAGGTGCTTGAGTTTTCCTGACTTCACCAGTGATTCAATATGCTTTCTCAGTTGGATGCATTCATCCATTCCATGACCCTTGTCATTGTGGAATTCGCAAAACCGGTTGCCTTGACTGCTGATCGACTAGAGTTGTCATCGGAGGTGGTCGTGGGAAGTTTTCCCCTTCGGATATCAGTATCCTACTTGGAGTCATCTTGAGGGGGTGAACTTATCGTTCCCATGGCCCACTTTTGACTGACTACGGTAATCCAGGTTACGACTGCTTGTCTGGGCATTCGACTGCCGCTTGGGCTGGTCGTGCGCCTTATAGTTCTAGTTTCCTTTTCTACTGTGTGCGACAACAGTTTCTCCTTGAACGAAGGATCAAACTCTCTTCATTAGTTCATTGAAGGTTATCGGGATCCTGTCATTTAAGCATCTGATTAACTCCTGGTCTGTTATTGCATGCATGTAATCAGATATTTTAAGAACCTCCGGAAATGCTCTGATTATTGTGCATTCATCCTTGAAGCGTTCTGTGAAGTCCTCCGTGGACTCCCCGTGAAGCTGCTTCACGATGGCGAGTGAGACTTGATCTCTGTTATACTTCTTATCTGGGTATAATTTCTCCTTAACATTTTTCGTAGTTGTTCGAAACTGTCTATGCTCCGACGTGGGATATTTTCGAACCAGTCTCGAGCGTTACCAATCAGCGTTGAGTTGAACATTTGGCACCATAGGGGCATCGACCATCGTTCAATTTTTGCCTGTGTTTTGAAACTTTTAGATGGTCATCCGGATCTCCATCCATCATAGGGTTTGACACATGCAGGCATACGCCGCTTTTTGTCTTCGGAATAGTTCTAGATGCGACTTGTGAATGCGTCTTCCTTCTCTCGGCACCATGGGAGAGAGAGGTATTCGCTCTCACGTTGGGAACGACTACGTGAGCGTCTCTGTTGCTCCCTCTCACTGTCTAAGGATTCAGAAGAGGAATATCTCGACCTGCGACGCCTGGGGTGATGGTCATCGGAGTCACATTCGGATGAATCATAACTCGGTGAGCGTCTTCCCCGTCTTGACTAAATGCGACGACTTCTTCCTCGAGGTGGTGAAGTTTAGTCCCTTCCGCCAGCCGACATGCTGATTCTTTTAAAGACGCTGGTCCTACGGGCATTCTCTTTTGGAGTTTCTAGAGCCGCGTCGCCCATAAATCCATCTGAGTGATTCATATCCACCTGGACCGCCTCTAGGTCTTCGAGGATCCGATCGCCAATGCGTTCGAATGTATTCTGTGGTTGGGGTTGTTCTTCCGTCTGAGTTGTTCCTCTTCGTGAGGTTGTTCCTGAAAGTTTATGGACTTAAAATTAATAGTCGTGAGATAGGATCAAACTCGGGATCACGGGATTGCACACATAACGTAAAGGGTTAACTTATTTATTAATTATATTTGTTATATTTATTAAATCAAACCAAAGCTTAACTAACGATCGTTAATAAATAATAGTTAAGATTTAACGACCGTTATGAAATTAAATAGAAGCTAAAAAAAGAAGGAAAAATTACACAAACACCCCTTTGTGGCGTTGTTAATCGGCGGATACAGGGGGGGGGGGCAAAGGGAAAGTTTTTGTTTCCTTTTTCGTTTATAACTTGGAGCCCAAGGTTTGCCAAGCCTATATAAACAAACCCCTAGCCTCATAATTTTCAATCCCTCTCTATTTTCTTTGCTTTGATCGCTGGCCACCCACACCCAACTTAGGGTTTCGTTTGGTTTTCGATCAAGTCTATTTTTATCTAGTCCTAGCCCCTCTCTAGGGTTGTTGGGTAGATATTCCATAAGCGTTGAAGATCGGTTTGTTCGTGCTAGACTCACGGTTAACTCACCGTATTACGTGTGTACAAGAACGTGATATAGTCTTACTTTAGACTATATTCTTGGTGGTGTTCGTGATAAACCCTAGTTGCCGTTTGTTCCGTCGTCTTGTGGATCTTGCTAGGATAAAGGTATGTAACCCTAATCTTGATTAATTATAATTGTGTTAAATTAATGATCTTGTTCATTTGCTTCTGCTATGTGTTCTTTGATCCATATTAGGGTTTTAAATAATTGTTATGGTAAATATAAACCTTCATTGGCATCGAGAGCCGTTTTAACATGATTATAATTATCAAGATCTAAAGTTTTTTTAACTAATATTGATTTGTGTTAAAAATTACATGTTGTTTTTTAGGTTTTATAAAAATTAGGGTTTTGTTTTTATTCTTTTTAAAAATCGGCTATTGCCGAATTTTTTATAATTTTTTTTGTAAACCCTAAAAATACATGGTAATTAGCTTTAGATGATTTGCATGAATGAATTGTTATGTCATGTGTGGTTACGATCCGTAGTTTTTAATTGTTAAGAGAATGTGGGAGATCCGTAATGAACGTGCATGTTTTTTTACGGATCATATAATTTTGATTGCTATTTGCTTTATTTGATTCAAAGTTTTAAAATTAGGGAAGACTTTTTATGTTTATAAAAACCCTAGATTTGATGTTCTTTGAATAAATTATTATGCATGTGGCTATTTGATTTAGTTTTTTTTTGTACTACTTGTTTTCATGCGTTTTTCATATTGTATGTTGTAAACAAGGGTAGTTTTTTTAAAGAAAAATAATATGGACTAAATCTTATCAAAATTAATGAATTGTTTTGAGATCTAAATTACATATGGTTTGTGTTGATTAGAATTGCAATAGCAACTTAACGACCTACTCAATTTTAACAAACTATAAAGTGGGTATAACGCACCAATGGTCATGTACCCGGTTAACGAAGGAGGTGTTATGCTTCAGCGCTGACCAAATTCTCGGCTCGCCTGTGCGTCAAAATTGGAATTACCTACTGTTGTTATTGGTATAATTCTTTATGGTTGATGTAACTACATTAATTCACATCTGAAACACAATGAATAAGGTTATTGCTTTGTGCTTTAGCTGAGTTCTAGAAAAAGTACGGTGTGAATTTAGTTGTGTGTAAAATCTTTAATTGATTTAACCAATACCTCAACTTGCAAATATATGATGAACTTTTAGTCTCACCAAGAAGTTTACTAAACGTTTTATTAAACTTATGTTATAGAGATGTATGCATGCTTCTCCATACATGATTTTGACACCAAAATCTATACCCTAAAAATTTAAGTCATATGCCCTCTAATTGACGAACACTTGAAGTTACAACTGTCGTCATATAAGATATTGGACGATGTTGTAATGGAGAGAAAACTTCATGACTGAATAAGATTGCACATGAAGGTTTTACGTTCTTTAGATTAGTCGACTTAATTGAGTTACTCAGTGAGAACTGGAAACTTAAGGCATAAAGTAGGGAAGAAACATGTTTACAATGCAAATGATTTTGGCAATATAAATCCCTAACATATCTAGAAATTACAAATTTGTTTGTCAATTATTGTTCGACAAGTTACTGTGTTGAATACATTTGTCATTAGCAGATCAACTGATGTGATGAATCTATGTCAATATGGATTCTAGTTTCAAGGAAAATACTATGGTTTTATTACCGGGTAATTTTATTTTCTTGAAATGTATTATCAAAAATACTAATGTTTGAACTTATTTCTGTAGAAATGGCTCAACCCGAAAACAATCTGACAATAAGCTCGGCGTTCAAAGCTTTCTTTGAACGGCCTGAACTTACTGGCCCTAATTTCAATGACTGTTATCGCTCACTAAGAATTGTTCTGAGAGCAGCGGGTACTATTAATATCTTGGAAACTCCTTTTCCGGAGGATCTTGCTGAAGGAGCATCTGATGCGGAAAGGCTTCAACACGCTGTTAACGTTAAGAAGCACCATGAGGTGGCTGCTGTAATGTTAGGGAGAATGGATCCATCACTTCAAAGGAAGTATGAGCTATTTCAACCTCAGCTAATGCTTGAAGAACTCAAGGCTTTGTATGAAACGCCGCAAGCTGTAGAGATCTATGATTTGGTTGATGCTCTACATAGTTGCAAGCAAGCTCCTGGAAAGTCCGTAAGTGCTCATTATATGGAGATGAGGGGTTATATGGAACAACTCATCGCACTAGGACAACCCTTTGATCATAATATGGCTATTAACTTGATCAATAGGTCCCTTAATAAGGACTTCAATGATTTCGTTCGTAACTATAATATGCATTGCACGGGGAAGACAGTTAATGATCTACATGCAATGCTCATTGACTTTGAAAAGGGGTTAAAGGATAAGGCATCCACTGCTACTCCTCAAGTACTTTATGTGCAAAAGGGTAGAGTGACTAAACCAAAACCACAAGTGAATAAGAAGCAGAAAGGCAAAGGCAAGGTTGATAAGAGTAAACAAGTTCGACTACATCAAAACCGAAGCAAAACTTTGTCAAGAAATCTCAGAAAGATGAGACTTGTCACTTGATAGGTGTGAAAACACCCATCCTTTTACCACTTATTTCTTGCTAAAACAAGACCAAAACGCGTATTTAATATCATTTGTTTGGAATTATGCGTGGTTTGTGTGTTTGTTGTGTTTTCAGAGCCAACCGGATAAATATTGAAGAAAACATGGGATTGCACAGGTTTTATCGAAGAAAAAGACTCAAGACGAAGTCTATTGTCCAAGAGATGCAAAAGATTTGAAGTCAATGGGCCTATTTGAAGATTTATCGAAGAAAAGGACCAAAGATGAAAGATTTACATATGTCGAAAGAACTCAAGTCTATTAAACGAAGAAATTAAAAGACAAGTTGAATTTATTCGTCGACAAATCCCGAATCAGAATCGAAAACGTCAACTTTTCTGAAAAGACGAGAAGACAAAAAGAACGGGATAAAGCCCACTCACCAACCCAAGACAAGGCCTATATAAAGAGATCCCTTCACACATTTTGAGCTAGTTTTAGTTTTTCAGTTTTTCCTTTTCCTTTGTTTCGTAGGATAACCAACACCATTAAGGTGTTGGTGATTTTCATTCTTGTTTTCACAAATCTTGTAGTCTTAATCTTTTCCTTTGATTGTTTAAACCTTAACCATTTAATATAATCCTTCCATTAATCTTGTTCATCTTCATCTTTTTTATTTAAAGTTTAAAGTTCTTATTTGGTTGATTTTAATCTTCAAAAGCAAGTGGGTTTTGTGTTTTTGTTGTTGGGATTTGATGTTTATGGTTAGCAAATGGTTATTGGTTAGGGTTCGTTTAAAATATTTTGGTTTCATTTGGTCGATTTTGTAAAAAATCATCTTGTTTATGTTTTACTGTTCTTCGCATCTTCAAACATTCCCAGATTCCGAATGAACACTATTTATTCCGGATGAACCAGTTAGCTTAATTATTCCGCATAAACAAGTGTTCTGAATCAAGGCTTTTAGTAATTTATTCCGAATCAGTGTCTTTATCCGGAATAATCAATATTCCGGATGAAGGGATGTTCCGAATAAAGGTTTTTTATAAATGTTCCGAATCAGTTAGATGTTCCGAATGAAGGATCTTGTCAAAATTATTCCGAGTCAAGTTTTTTATTCCGGATCAAGCAAATGTTCCGAATGAGTTGATTTTCCAAATTACTCCGAATCAATTTTTTTTAGTATTCCGAATCAAAGTGTTCATCGGGAATAATCTATATTCCGGATGAGTGTTAATATTCCGAATCAAAGTTTTGAGAAAATATTCTGAATCAGTTTGTTGCATTTAGTTATTCCGAATCAAGTGTTCATCCGGAATAATTAATATTCCGGATGAGTGTTTATGTTCCGAATCAATTTTATCTTTAAATGTTCCGAATGAAGTTTTTTTTAAAATTGTTCCGAATCAACAAGGGCATTCCGGATCAATATTATTCCGAATGAAGGTGGCTGTTTATATTATTCCGGATCAAGCATAATATTCCGAATCAAGCATTTTTCTAGTAGGGGTATTTACTGTTTCTGTTCTAATTGTTTAATTTTAATTCAAGTTATATTTTTGTTAATTGCTTTTAGTTAATTGCTTTTAGTTTAATTTTATATCTTAGTGCATTTAAACCTTTTAGTAGATTAGAAAACCAACACCTTTTTAGTAACCAAGAACAACTATTCCACTTTGAGCTGTGATCGATTCGAGAAGATTCTGAGAACTAATCTGAACCCAATGAAAAACCTAGTATCAAATGGCGCCGCTGCCGGCTCTTCTCGTAAAGATTAACAGTTTTTTGTGAGAACTTGGATTTTGGGATCCGTTCACCGTGAACGTTACTTTTTCATAAAAAATTTCAAAAACCCTAAAAAATATAAAATTTTCAAACATACAAAAAAATTAAAAAACATAAAAAACCAAAAAAATATTTCTTGCTTTGTTCGTTCTTTTGCAGGTGTATGCGCACTCGATCAACGTCTTATCAAGAGCCCGAGACTCTCGATAACTTAGACATGGCCGGTGTACACAACAACAATAACAATCCACCTCAAAACAACATGAATAACAACAACAATGAACCTCTACCGGACAATCGCCCTATGATCGAACTTTTGCAAGCACATGTAGAGGGCAACAACGATCCAATTGTCATACCCGCGATTGCAGCCAACAACTTTGAGCTCAAATCCGGCTTTATTCAAATGGTCTCTGCTCAACCATTCTTGGGGCGTACTATTGATGATCCTCATGACCACATCAAAAGGTTCTTGCAACTCACGAATACGGTCAAATTCAATGGTGTTCCACAAGAGGTAATCCGCTTACAACTTTTTCCTTTCTCCTTAGAGGGACAAGCCCGGCATTGGCTTGCAAAGGAACCGCCACAAAGTATTCTGACGTGGACGGATTTGGAGACCAAATTCATAAACTACTTTTTCCCACCCTCTCGTACTACCGCTTTGCGGAATGAAATTATTAATTTTGAACAAAAGTACGATGAGTCTTTTAGTGAATCTTGAGACCGTTTTAAAGACCTTTTAAGAAAGTGCCCACAACATGGTTTTACCAAAGTGCACCAAATTAATACTTTTTACAATGGTTTAAGCATGAATGACCAAGATTCTCTAAATAGTGCCTCGAGGGGTAATATTTTGGTTAAGAGTTCTAATGCTGCTTGGGATATTATTGAAAATAAGTCTCGTGTGCAAACCAAGAGTGTTCGGAACAATGCCGCTAGTGCTAGTACTAGTGACAACGACAAGAGACTTGACAAAATTACGTCGCTTCTTGAATCGCTCGCTACCCAAACCGCTAGCAACACCAACAACATCAACGTTAAAAACGCTCAAGTCAATGCTGTAAGCCAACCATGTGAAATATGCGGGGGTCCTCACTCTTACACTACTTGTACCTCCACCTAAGACTATCCTTCTGAGAATGTTAACGCAGCATACGGTACCTATCCTCCGGCCGCTTATCAAGCTCGTCCTCAAGGAGACCGCAACTTGCTCAGCTATCGCTCAAACAACTTTCTTTCCCCGCCCGGTTTTCCTCCTAACAACCCAAACCAACAACCAAACCTCAATCGCCCTCCTCAACAACAACCTCGTGCACCATACCAACCTCAAAGACAACCATGTCCACCTCAAAGAAACAATCAAGTTTACCAACAACCTGCGTATCAACCACCCGCCTACAATGCTCCTCCCAACCAACCCACCGCATTACACCAAGATGTTGGAACCTACATGAGGACTAACGATGTGATAGTGCAAAATCTTCAGCAGGAAGTGCTCAACTTGAAAGCAGACATGGTGAAACAAGAGAACGATCTTAGAGCCGATATGCGAAATTCTTTGAGTAGTCAAACGAATGACCTAAGGGACATGATGGCTGGTTTCTTCCAAGGTAATCAAACCTCTTCTTCGGGTACTCTTCCGAGTAACACCGTGGCTAATCCAAGAGGGGAGATGAAAGCAATCACCACTCGCAGTGGCAAAGGTACCAAGGAACCCGAGCTTCCTATACCTCCACCGGTGATTGTGACTAAGGAAAACGAGTCACCTACTCATATTCCTCATCTTGCTACTTCCCCAATTCCTCCACCTCTTACTTCTACCCCTCCACCACCCAAGGATGTGAGTGATCCTACTATCCCAAAGCCTTCCTCTTCTTCCGATACACCTTATCTCTCAAGGTTGAGGAAAGAGAAGCTCAAAAGCAAGGACGATATTCAAGTTTCGAACTTTCTCAAAATGTTTAAACAATTGAATTTCGACATCTCCTTCGCTGAGGCTCTCGCTCACATGCCTAAGTATGCGAAAATGTTCAAAGATCTTCTTAGTGACAAGGAAAAGCTTCTTGATATCGCTAACACCCAACTTAATGAGAATTGCTCTGCGGTTCTCTTAAGGAAATTACCAACCAAACTTGGTGATCCGGGTCGCTTCTTAATCCCTTGCAACTTCCCGGGAGTAGAGAATTGCATGCCCTAGCCGATCTAGGTGCTAGTATCAATTTAATGCCCTTAAGCGTTTGGAAGCAATTATCTCTCCCTGAGATAGTCCCCACCAAAATGACTTTGGAATTACCTAACCGTACGGTTGCTTATCCAGTGGGGATAGCCGAAGACGTTTTTGCAGGAGTCGACAAATTCACTTTTCCTGCCGATTTCGTCGTCGTTGACTACGAGATTGACCCTCGTGTTCCATTAATCGTGGGACGTCCATTCCTGAGGACCGGTCGCACTCTCATCGATGTAGAAGCGGGTGAGCTTATCATGAGAGTTGGTGACGATCAAATTGTCTTCAACATGGGTAAAATTTCTAAACAGCCTTATTTATACGAGAGTGTTAATTGTATCGACGTTCTTGATGAGGCTTGTGAAGAACACTTCAAAGATGCTTGTAAAAGTATTCCTACCTCTCCTCCCAATGTTGAGACCGTTGCCTCATTGATTCATCACTAACTCTATTTGGAGAAAGTGATTTCCTTTGGAAAGATTTTGAAGCAACCATGGGAGATGTGAACTTAGAATATGACGATTCTCCCACCGATTGGGATGAAGACATTCGTCTCATTGAGAAACTTCTCAAAGAGGACCATATTTCTCCACCATCTCCCAAGGCTACTGCTATCGATGAACCGAATTTGAATACGCCTACCATCGAAAATCCTCCGGATTTAGAGCTTAAGGAGTTACCATCTCACCTCGAGTACGTGTTCCTTGAAGACAAGAAGAAGTCGCCCGTCATCATCGCTAAGGACTTGAAAGAAGAAGAAAAATCTCGCCTTATCGCCGTGCTTAAAGATCATAAGAAGCCAATTGCTTGGAAAATTTCCGATATCCGCGGAATTGATCCAAACTTTCATACTCACAAGATTCTCATGGAAGATGACTTTAAACCCGTAATCCAGAGCCAAAGAAGGGTTAATCCTCGAATTCATGACGTCATCAAACAAGAGGTTATCAAACTTCTTGATGCCGGCTTGATTTACCCTATTTCGGATTCGCCATGGGTAAGTCCCGTCCATTGTGTGCCCAAGAAGGGCGGAATAACCGTTGTTCCCAATGAACACAACGAGTTGATTCATACTCGTCTCGTTACTGGGTGGAGAGTTTGTATCGACTATCGCAAACTCAATGATGCCACGAGAAAAGATCACTTTCCTCTTCCTTTCATGGATCAAATGCTCGAGCGTCTAGCGGGTAATGACTATTACTGCTTTTTAGACGGTTTCTCCGGGTATTTTCAAATTCCCATCGATCCCAAAGACCAAGAGAAAACCACATTCACTTGTCCCTACGGAACATTTGCTTACAAACGCATGCCTTTTGGTTCACACATGCTTAAACATTGAGGACAATGTTTATCTTAAGTGTAGGGGGGACTTCTATCGAAGTTTTAAGTGGACTTTTCCATTAAAATGCCTTCATTTAACCGGAAAATCATCTTTTTCAGCATTTTTCATATTTTTAATTAACTTTGGCCATTTAGTCGTAATTTTTAAATTTTTATCGTTGCTTTCATATGTATATATCCCGCAATAAAGTCAAAAATATTAATAAAGTGGTGTAGCTAGTTTTGAAATCTTTGACATATTAGGCCCGTTGCGATTATTTTGACTCAACCCGAATAGACTTATCCAAGTTTATTCTAGCTAGTATCCTTAACCATGTAGACCTTAATTGGTTTATTAGGCTAAGCATCCACGAGTCTCATTACTTGAGATTTTAAATTGTGGAGAACGAGAAATGATAGAGTCAATTATAAGTCAGTATTCTTGCACAAGCTCACTTGGTGTGATTATTTGCCTATTCTCCCATCACTTGCTAATAATTTTTCCGCAATAAGTAAGGTCGTACGATTTTATTGAATTACTTAGCTTCTAGCCCAAGATCGTTTAAAAGTTGCTCGGTAATGATAAGAGTTCATAGCCAAGGCATAACTTATGAAGCGGGGCGCGAAGATTGGCGAGTCCGAAAAGGCCCTAACAAGGCATGAGGATTCCATTTTATTGCTAAAGATCCAAGGAGATGTGAAAAGCATTATTCCCAAAATCAATATGAAGGATCAAGACTCACGACGAAAAGCAATCAACTCCCATAAAGATCATGGAGAAGTCTATCCGAAAAGACCCTAACAAGGTATGAGGATAAATAGATCCAAGTCCGAAAAGGAGGCGGATCGTTGTATCTCAAAATCCCAAATAACGATTGAAGAAATAATGATGAAGTCGTGGTCAACAAAGTTGGAGTATCCCTCAAAAGTCTCCAAGTGAAGAAACTCTATTAACGAAGAGAAGACCATTATCTCAAGAACGTCTCTCGAATATATGAAGTATGAAGTACATGCCAAATATCGGCCCGAGAAAGGTCTCAAATCGTGAAGCGAGTTATGCCAAGGTATGAACTTTTTGGTATCCCGAGAAGCAGTTTTAAGATATTTTGTCCTTTAGCTAACTATTAATCAAATTGTACTACTTTGCTTTCAGCCTAAATAAACTATCGAAATAAGTCCAAAAATGCATCTTAATGATCATTCTAAGACAAAAATAAAATATAAGAGATACACCTAGGAATAAGGGAGTTTAAGCATATAATTAAGCCATGTGTGTAAGTGTTTGATTTGCTAACTTATAATAACAATGATCTCGTTTTTAAGCTTAGTTTGGGGAACATGAAACTTGAGGGTGATAAATCTTCGCAGCACCAAAGCCCTAATGTAAGTCCTTGATCTCTTTGCAAGTTATTTCCATGTAGCTATTTTCTAGTGAAAATGGTTTTCTATCCCTTTTATTTTCCTTAAAGTTTTGTTTCTTCATAGTAGTTAAGATTTTTATTTTAATAGTAGTGGTTAGTATCAATAAGGCCAAGGTTGATTGATTATGAGAAAAGTGTAAACTTGCTTTATCACTAAGCATTGCATGAGGGCATGGCAATGGTTAAGTGTAGGGGATTTGATAGGTGTGAAAACACCCATCCTTTTACCACTCATTTCTTGCTAAAACAAGACCAAAACGCGTATTTAATATCATTTGTTTAGAATTATGCGTGGTTTGTGTGTTTGTTGTGTTTTCAGAGCCAACCGGATAAATATTGAAGAAAACATGGGATTGCACGGGTTTTATCGAAGAAAAAGACTCAAGACGAAGTCTATTGTCCAAGAGATGCAAAAGATTTGAAGTCAATGGGCCTATTTGAAGATTTATCGAAGAAAAGGACCAAAGATGGAAGATTCACATATGTCGAAAGAACTCAAGTCTATTAAACGAATAAATTAAAAGACAAGTTGAATTTATTCGTCGACAAATCCCGAATCAGAATCGAAAACGTCAACTTTTCTGAAAAGACGAGAAGACAAAAAGAACGGGATAAAGCCCACTCACCAACCCAAGACAAGGCCTATATAAAGAGATCCCTTCACACATTTTGAGCTAGTTTTAGTTTTTTAGTTTTTCCTTTTCCTTTGTTTCGTAGGGTAACCAACACCATTAAGGTGTTGGTGATTTTCATTATTGTTTTCACAAATCTTGTAGTCTTAATCTTTTCCTTTGATTGTTTAAACCTTAATCATTTAATATAATCCTTCCATTAATCTTGTTCATCTTCATCTTTTTGATTTAAAGTTTAAAGTTCTTATTTGGTTGATTTTAATCTTCAAAAGCAAGTGGGTTTTGTGTTTTTGTTGTTGGGATTTGATGTTTATGGTTAACAAATGGTTATTGGTTAGTTTGTTTTAAATCTTTTGGTTTCATTTGGTCGATTTTGTAAAAAATCATCTTGTTTATGTTTTACTGTTCTTCGCATCTTCAAACATTCCCAGATTCCGAATGAACACTATTTATTCCGGATGAACCAGTTAGCTTAATTATTCCGCATAAACAAGTGTTCCGAATCAAGGCTTTTAGTAATTTATTCCGAATCAGTGTCTTTATCCGGAATAATCAATATTCCGGATGAAGGGATGTTCCGAATGAAGGTTTTTTTTATAAATGTTCCGAATCAGTTAGATGTTCCGAATGAAGGATCTTGTCAAAATTATTCCGAGTCAAGTTTATTATTCCGGATCAAACAAATGTCCCGAATGAGTTGATTTTCCAAATTACTCCGAATCAATTTTTTTTGAGTATTCCGAATCAAAGTGTTCATCCGGAATAATCTATATTCCGGATGAGTGTTAATATTCCTAATCAAAGTTTTGAGAAAATATTCCGAATCAGTTTGTTGCATTTAGTTATTCCGAATCAAGTGTTCATCCGTAATAATTAATATTCCGGATGAGTGTTTATGTTCCGAATCAATTTTATCTTTAAATGTTCCGAATGAAGTTTTTTTTTAAATTGTTCCGAATCAACAAGGGCATTCCGGATCAATATTATTCCGAATGAAGGTGGCTGTTTAGATTATTCCGGATCAAGCATAATATTCCGAATCAAGCATTTTTCTAGTAGGGGTATTTACTGTTTCTGTTCTAATTGTTTAATTTTAATTCAAGTTTTATTTTTGTTAATTGCTTTTAGTTAATTGCTTTTAGTTTAATTTTATATCTTAGTGCATTTAAACCTTTTAGTAGATTAGAAAACCAACCCCTTTTTAGTAACCAAGAACAACTATTCCACTTTGAGCTGTGATCGATTCGAGAAGATGCCGAGAACTAATCTAAACCCAATGAAAAACCTAGTATCATCACTACTGCAAGATGACTGGACACTGGAAGAGGAATTGCTCTCTCTATCTTCATGAAATGCAAGAACATAAGAAGAAGGCTGAGCTAGCTGCTGCAGCACCGTCTTCAGGTAACTTATTTATGATAGAGTTATTTAATCTTACATACAAATCAAACTCATGGGTATATGATACGGGATGTGGTATTAATATTTGTAATACCATGCAGGGATTTGAGTTGAAGAGGAAGCTTACCTATGGGGAACAATTTTTGCAAGTGGGCAATGGCGCACAAGCAGTGTTGAAGCTATAGGAATATTTAAATTAGTTTTACCTTCGGGTTTAGTACTGTTTTTAAATAATTGTCATTATGCACCTACAATTGTTAGGGGTGTTATTTCCTTTTCTTGTATGTTGGATCTTGGATTTAATCACACGATTGATAATAATAGAATTTCGGTTTTTAAAGATGATTTATTCTATTTTGATGCAATTTCTGTGAATGGTGTTTTTGAAATTAACATGCATGATAATAATTCCAAGAGAAAAAATAATTCTATTTTTAGCATGAATAAGAAGAGTAAGTTAGACAAGGACTCTTCTTATCTTTGGCATTGTAGGGTTGCCCATATTGGGAAGACTCACATACAAAAGCTTCAACGTGATGGTCTTTTGGGAAATATCAATGATGAATCATTTGATAAATGTGAGTCTTGTATCTCTAGAAAGATGACCAAAAAACCTTTTAATAGCAATATTGAAAGGGCTACTGAACTACTTGGTTTGATACATACTGATGTGTGTGGATCACTTAGACATGTGTCAAGGAAAGGTGTTAGCTACTTCTTAACGTTTACGGATGATTATAGTCGTTATGGTTATGTTTATTTACTTAAGCATAAACATGAGGTATTTGAAACATTCAAAATGTTTAAAGCAGAAGTAGAGTTACAACTAGGAAAGAAGATTAAAGCTCTTCGTTCTGATCGTGGTGGTGAATATTTAAGTCAAGAGTTTAAAGATTATTTAAGTGAGAATGGAATTGTTCAGAAACTTACTTCTCCATATACTCCACAATAAAATGGTGTATCTGAAAGGAGAAATCATACATTATTAGATATGGTGCGATCTATGTTTAATCTTACAACTTTACCATTATCCTTTTGGGATTATGCTCTTGAATCTGCTGTTCGTATTCTGAATATGGTTCCCACAAAGAAGGTTGATAAGACACCATATGAACTATGGCATGGCAAGAAGCCATATTTTTCTTATTTGAAAATCCGGGGTTGTGAGGCGTATGTGAAACGTGACTCTGGAGATAAACTCCAATAACGCTCAGTAAAATGTATCTTTGTAGGTTACCCTAAGGAAACTATGGGTTACTACTTTTATTATCCGGCTGAGAACAAAGTAGTTGTGGCTCGGTATGGAGACTTCCTTGAAAGTGATCTTGTAAATAAAGAATTCAGTGGGAGAAATTATGATATTGAAGAAATTTAAGAAGATACATTGCCTTCTAAAAATACTAGAGAAGAAATTCCTGTAGAACCAGAAAGTCTGAGTGTTCCACCAGAATTAATTCCTCCACGTAGGTCTCAAAGAACCATACGTGCGCCAGACAAACTATGTCCTTACATAGAGGATGATGAGGAGGAAGTAGGGGATCTTGGTGAACCTGCTAACTATCGATCCGCAATGTCTGATCCAGAAAAGTCAAAATAGATAGTTGCGATGAATGAGGAAATGAAATCCATGGAAATCAATGATGTTTAGATTCTTGTGGATGCACCTAAAAATGCTAAATTAGTGAAAAATAGGTGGATCTATAAGAAGAAAACCGACATGGATGGTAAAATACAATCCTATAAAGCACGTTTAGTAGCTAAAGGTTTTACTCAAACTTTTGGCATAGACTACGAGGAGACATTTTCTCTTGTAGCAGACTTACGAGCTATTAGGATTCTCATAGCTATAGCAGCATACTATGACTATGAGATATGGCAAATGGATGTTAAAACTGCCTTCTTGAACGGTCGCTTAGATGAAGACATCTATATGCAACAACCGGAAGGGTACGTTGATCCTAAATATCCAAAACGCGTGTGCAAACTTCAAAGATCTATTTATGGTTTGAAGCAAGCATCACGTCAATGGAATAAGCGATTTGATGAAGAAATCAAAAAGTTCAGATTTATTCAAAATCGTGATGAGCCATGTGTATATCGCAAAGCTAGTGAGAGTAATGTACTGTTCCTAATTTTTTATGTCGATGACATATTAATCATGGGAAGTAACATTCCAAGACTTAAGGAAGTTAAGGATTATCTTGGTAAATGTTTTTCTATGAAGGATTTGGGAGATGCTGCATATATTCTGGGAATTAAAATCTATTGAGATAGGAGTAGACGGTTAATTGGTCTTAGTCAAGATGCTTATATTGATAAGATATTGAAGAAATATAACATGCATAACTCTAAGAAAGGTTTTCTACCGATGGAGGTTAAGCATGAATTAAGTCATGAGAAAGGTGCATCAACAACCGAAGAGGTGGCTTACATGCGGAAGGTGCCTTATGCTTCGGAAGTAGGATCTATTATGTATGCTGTAAGATGCACAAGGCCTGATGTGGCGTTTGCTCAGAACTTGGTCAGTAGATACCAACAGAATCCAGGAAAGTTCCACTAGACTGCTGTTAAGCATATTCTAAAGTATTTGAGGAGTACGAAAGATATGTTTTTGGTATTTGGGGGTAAACCAGACACATAATTGAATGTAACAGGATTCTGTGATGCGTCCAGGAAATGTGATAAAGACGATACGAAGTCTCAGACGGGTTACGTGTTTGTCATCAATGGAGGAACAGTTGATTGGAAGAGCAGTAAGCAGAAAACCATTGCTATGCATGCAACTCAATCAGAGTACATGGCCGCTTCAGAAGCTGCAATGGAAGCTGTTTAGATTAGGAAGTTTATTGGAGATCTTGGAGTGATGCATTCAATTAAAGAACCTATTGATATACATTGCGACAATTCTGCTGCAATAATATTCGCCAATGACCCTGGAGTTATGAAAGGCGCCAGACACTTTAAACGTAGATACCCACTACGTTCGAAAACAAGTGGAAGCTCGAGAAATAAAATTAATAAAAGTTCACACAGATGATAACGTAGCTGATCCTTTTACTAAGGCTTTATCTAGGCCAAAGGTAGTTTGCCAAGGCTATTGGGCTGCAACTAGCTAGCGAATTCATGCAATAAATCTGTTGATTAGTATTTGGATAAAGGATGTAAGACATTATTGAATTGATGAAATAAAGATTGGATTTCGTTTATTTTTCTGTTATTTGATTTTGCATCCTATTTTACATGTTTTAATCCATGAGCATTATGATGTTTCTAAATGTCCGTTGTCGATTAATAATATGGGAGTATTATTAAACTAAGACAATTCAAAATAGTGACAGAGTATACTTAAAGTATATTGTTCAATTTTGGATGATATTTGATGGATCAAATATTGGACTTATCCCAACTATATGATTTTACTTTATGGATCTTTGTCATTAATTAAATCATAAATAGTTATCCTTAGACCTGAGATACCAGAAAACTGCATTGAATGTAGTGCATTTCTGTAAGGTAACTTAACGCTAAACGTAACTAGTAGTTTTAAGGGTTATTTTCAGAAGTGTTGCAAAGTTCATGTGTTTTGCTTGTAGTCAAAATGGGATTTGTTTCCTTCAAATTATTTTGAAGTATAAATACAGCTGGGCCCCTCGGGGGAGTAGTAAGATGTTTGTGTGGCCACACCCAAATGTGTTTTGGTAATCTTGCTATATCCGTAAACGAGAAACAGAATAGTTAATGAAAGGAATGACTGAGATCCATATCCTTATTAACGATGTATTTGAAATGAAAGGATAATAATAATGATATAATCATTAAAAGGTTCTTGTCCAGGAGACGTTACCCGGTTTGTACTAGTGACATTGCTAGTGTAACTAGACGATAGTCAGTGTAATCACGATATTAGAATTTTGTCCAAGTGGGAGCTGAAAGTTTATGGACTTAAAATTAATAGTCGTGAGATAGGATCGAACTCGGGATCACGGGATTGCACACATAACGTAAAGGGTTAATTTATTTATTAAATATATTTGTTATATTTATTAAATCAAACCAAAGCTTAACTAACGATCGTTAATAAATAATGGTTAAGATTTAACGATCGTTGTGGAATTAAATAGAAGCTAAAAGAAGAAGGAAAAATTACACAAACACCCCTTTGTGGGGTTGTTAATCGGCGGATACAAGGGGGGGGGGGGGGGGGGTGGGGCAAAGGGAAAGTTTTTGTTTCCTTTTTCGTTTATAACTTGGAGCCCAAGGTTTGCCAAGCCTATATAAACAAACCCCTAGCCTCATAATTTTTCAATCCCTCTTTCTTTTCTTTGCTTTGATCGCCGGCCACCCACACCCAACTTAGGGTTTCGTTTGGTTTTCGATCAAGTCTATTTTTATCTAGTCCTAGCCCCTCTCTAGGCTTGTTGGGTAGATATTCCATAAGCGTTGAAGCTCGGTTTGTTCGTGCTAGACTCACGGTTAACTCGCCGTATTACGTGTGTACAAGAACCTGATATAGTCTTACTTTAGACTATATTCTTGGTGGTGTTCGTGATAAACCCTAGTTGCCGTTTGTTCCCTCGTCTTATGGATCTTGCTAGGATAAAGGTATGTAACCCTAATCTCGATTAATTATAATTGTGTTAAATTAATGATCTTGTTAATTTGTTTCCGCTGTGTGTTCTTTGATCCATATTAGGGTTTTAAATAATTGTTATGGTAAATATAAACCTTCAGTTCCTCTGCTGGACGTCTTCTTCACCTCTTTCGAGGGCGTCTTGGTGCGTCGTCCGCATCGTCATCGAAGCGGAGTCTAGACTGAAGACTCCTTCTTAACTTTAGTCTCGATGTGATGGCTGGGACGATCGTCTCGAAATTCTGTGTTACGTAGTCTTCGATACTTCCGTCCATAATTTAGGCGGTCGTGTTGACCTCCATCTCCACCACAGGTTGTCTCTGTGCCCCTTTATCAGGGGGAGGTGGTGCTGACCCTGGGTCAGGGTTATTCACGACCAAGGTTGGTGCGGAGTGCCGAATGACGAGCCTGCTCCTCGCTGATTCATTGTGTTTCGGTTGTTTGCTCCACCCGTCGACCCCGTGGGCGATTGGGTAGAGGTCGCGTGCATCTCTGATGCTTTCCTGCATGTGTTCTTTTGACCCCCGACCTGTTGATTACCCTTCGTCATTGGTTTAGTGTAGGGTACCACAGATGACGCCAACTTGTTGATACAAAAGTTGGATAGGCCTTGACTAACCCGAATTAGGCTTAATTCGGGTACTTGGGGCTCCGGCTCTCGTACCAAGTGAATCTTCTAACTGAGACCCTGCACACTAAAAGACAACACGCTATTAAGCTTACCGTGAGAATGTTTCCCACGATTAGACTCCAGCGTGAGAGTAAGTAATCGGGTTTAGGGTTAGTAACCGGTAAGGGTTATAATGCTGGTATCGTACTTTGGTGGAACCTTCGGGGTTCCTTATATATGCGGTAGAGTCCCTTTTGGGCCTTACCGTACCTTGAGCCCTAAACAAGAGATAACTATCATATAGGCGTTGATCCTTATCTTTTATATAAGGACAATGAATAATATCTTATTCCTTTAGGAGAATCACAATCCTAATTAGGTTGTGATTCTGTCTAACTCATTCCGCGTGTGACACGGACGCAGTCCGTACGACACCGCGTGCAACTACTACTACTTGAGGCCCATAAGCCCAAAGTAAGATTGATCCAACCCATACGTGTTTGATCCGATACGGGTAGTACCCGTGAGCCGGGCCCAAGACCCGGCTGGTCCACCATGGTCGACTAACCGTTCCATAAGCTCCATCATTCGAATTACATGACTTTGTGCTGTATAAGGTACAAGACGAACGTGTGCTTTCCCATCTCTATTCTTCTTATCCATTGATAATACATCCTAGTGGCGCTTGTCCCTCCTAACTCGTTTTAGATTCGTAATATAGCACAACTCTGTATCATATTCTTAGTTTTATCTAGTGTTGTTTTTATGCTTTCTTGTTTTAGTACAATAGTACTTCATGTTGTAGCGGGTCTGCTTTGTTTTAAGACAACTATCTGGGACCGCTGCCCTGCTATAAGGGTGAGTGTCAAACAATCAATTACATCATCGGTTAAATTTTATGTAAATAAATAAATCTATTACAGTACTATATATGTATCAGTAATTAACTTATAGAAAATTGCAGTTATTTCACAAGTACAACAGCGTGGGTGGTTCCCATCACAACTGTTCATCATATAATGATCATACGTATCAGGAAAGTATGGACACTTGGACAGCACAAGAAAGGAACGCCGTTTCTAATACATTCCATAGTAGAGTTCCAGCCACAATGACTCATGAAGCAAGCGACTGAGGGATGATTTAGGACTTCCTGTTGTGGTGCCTAGCTGACTATTTTCCCACGAGTGCCTGCTCTTTCCATGTAACCACTTGGGTAGACATGGTCTTTACTGCCACTTCCACTGGGTCGTGTAACCACAGGAATGATCTCTTGGTGAGTTCAAGTCCTAGCGCTAACTCTTCAAACTGGGTCTGATAAAAAATAGTGAAGCTCCCAAATGCAACATAGATGACTGAGCTTCAGCTGACTGGTTGTTAATCAAGCCATGTTAGGCAAGTAGAGTCCTCGTTCAAGAAGCGACCTACTTGCTTTTTGAAACTATTCGTTTCCAAAAGTGGACCTATTGGCAATATGTTCGGAATAGGGCGAACGCTCCAGGTTCCAACTCCATGGTTGAGTTGCAAATTATGCGACTTGCCATTTCCACAGCTTCCCTACCTTCAAGAACTGTGATATTAAAGATACTTTTTTTGTGGCTGAGTCGCCTACTGCCTACATATGCCCACAAAAAGTGTGCAGGCTTCATGGATGGCATCATTGTTGACAACTGTGTCATCTGATTCTTTAAAGGTACCCCCAAAACAGTTTTATTCTCGTAAGGCTAAAGCTGTATATTTTCTAATGTTGTTTAAAATGTTATCTTCCCATTGTTATCTATAACTTGATCGTCCAATAGCTTCTGTACGCTCATGATCAACGCCATAAGTGCAGCTGACCCGGAACAAAAGCTTGTTAGTTGACATATATTTGACATATAGGCACATTGTCCATTATGCATCACTAAGTCAGCTTGTTGTCATCGCTGAAGTAAGTGGCACTGGTCAATAGTTTGGTAAGCTTTTAGCCAAATGATCTACTACTAAACGTAATGACTCCTTGGTAATAACTTTTTTTTTTTTTTTTTTAGCAAACTTGGTAATAACTTTTGGCCATAGTCAATTTGCAATAATTTTCTTACTAATCTTTTACGTATATAGTATTATTTTTTTAAAACGAAAACAGAGAATACACTACGTGCATATACTGAAACAGTGAATCTGTACGGATTCAGTGACCACAGACTAATTAACCGGAAGATTCTGAATAATTATTTTCAGGCGCGTTATCTTTTCCTTTCTTTACCCAATCAACGAAATTGCTGAGATTTTTGCTGGAGGAATTTCCTTCTTTCACACTGCCCATCACCCTTTCTTGCAAATTTAATGCATTTTGTTTGATTATGTCGTTCCTGATCAGCTGCTCCACTTTACTCTTGATTTCTTCCCGTGTGACAATACCGGAATCATCTTTGCGCAACACCAGACCGGTTTTCCAGAAATCACATATGTAAGTTCCGTCAAGAAACTGATCAAAAAAGTATGGCCAGCACAAAAATGGAACGCCGCTGCTGACACCTTCCATGGTAGAGTTCCAGCCACAGTGACTCATGAAGCACAGAACTGAGGGATGGTTTAAGACCTCTTGTTGAGGTGCCCAGCTGACTATTTTCCCACGAGTACTTATTCTGTCCATGAAGCCATTTGGGTAGATATGGTCGGTACTGCCACTTAAACCTGGTCGCACAACCCACAAGAACGGCCTGTTGATAAGGTCAAGCCCTAGCGCCAGCTCCTCAAACTGGGGTTGGTTGATTATAGTGATCGAGGCTCCCAAATGACACGTAAATGACTGAGCAGAACGGCTGTTGATCAAGCCATGTTACGCATGAGGAATCTTCGTTCCAGAAGTGTCCTGCTTGCTTTGTTTTTTCGTTGGTTGCGAAAAGGGGGCCTATGGGCAGTATCTTTGGAAACAAGGTGAACGTCTCAGGCTCAAGCTCCACTGTTGAGTTGCAAATTATCCAGGCTGCTTTTTCAGCGGCTACCGTACCTCCAAGGCCTAAGGCATCAAACATTTTTTTGTTTGTGACTTGGTCGCCTATACATGCCCATAAAAACTGCTTAGGGTCCATAGGTGGCATGTTTGTTGACAGCAATCATTTGATCTTTCACAGGTACTCCTGAAAGAAACGTGTCAGATATCATAAGGCTACATTTTTAGTTGTATAAGTTAGTAGAAGTTAAGCAATCTCACCATCGTTATCTATAACTTGATCATCTAACAGCTTCTGGACACTCATGAGCACAGCCATAACTGCCGCCGAGCCTGAACAAAATACTGCTAGTCTAATACCCATCTTCTGTGCAACTTTTGAGATCCATCCCATGCAATAATCCGCAATAATGCATGTTATTTTATCATCTGTTTGGTTTATGCTGTTTATTAGCTCTTCTAATTTGTCGGGCATGACTCGAAACATGGTTTCCGTCAACTGCCCAATGTCATTTCTGTCTTCCCATGGTTCCGTCCCATCTGGAATCGCAACCATTTGCATCATATCACTCAGATGATTATTTTGGGACCAGGCACTTATAACCCGTTTATGACTGTCCTCTGTGTTCACAAACGTGACTTTGAGACCTTTTCTGGTAAAGCGTTGTGCGGCATCCATAAGAGGAATGACATGGCCTTGTGCTGGATAAGGTACTACAAGAACATGATTACTTTTCATTTTCTTTTTTCTTTATGAGAAATTTGTCATGGATTGCATGCACTTATATATGATGATTCCCTTCCTTGTTTTTTTTAACCATGATTTCCGTCACATTGGCCTACTAATCAACGGGGTTTGAACCCACCGCCACACAGACTCAAACCACGTAAAACCCTCCCTTTTGAGGACCTATAAATGGTTGGAGTTCCATATATTTGGCTAATCTGAAGTGGTCATGTATTTTACTTGCATCCTATTATTGGAGTCTTAGGGGTGTTTGTTTAAGCTTATTTGGCCGGTTTATGAGCTTATTTAACTTTTAAAAAGCTCACAGGCTCAAAATTTTGGGTTTATTCAACTTTTGAAAAGCTCATTAGGGTGAATAAGTTTTTATTAGTCTTTTTCGGTAAGTTCAAACATACTGTCAATTCTATAGGAAGATAGTTCGGTTAATTAGTGCATAGATTCCTTTTGTTTTCTTTAATATTAACGTCTAACAAAATCATAGTCTAAGATACTCAGGTTAAGCCTAGGTTTAATTTGTTTGTATCGGACTAACTACCTAAGAGGTTAGGTCCTAGGTTTCTCCAAGTTTTGAAATTATTCAAAACGCAGAAACCCGGCCCCTAGCATCTACCAATGTGTGTATGTAGGCCTATCAATAGTTTGTAGAGTATGAAAATGTTTGTGGAAGTTCACAAGAAATAATGCAGATGCTGATCTAGTCTTTTCCTATACAAACAACTCATTTTTTTGTGTTGTTGAAGAGTTTTTCATTATTGCTGATAGCCTGATATGGCCCAGCTTGGCATTTTTTGTTGGTACGTACAGCTATCATTTATGCCGGAAACAACTACGTAGATACCGCTTAAACCACATACATCAGATAACAAATTGGTTCACTTAATTCGAGTAACTTAAACCTGATCTCTCTATATGTATCGCTCTATTGTAGAATAGAAGGACGAAATTAAAACAAAATATGAACCGGCCGCATTTAATAAAAATGATGTTATATATTGATCTTTTGGCCTCTTCGCATATAAATGAGTGATAGAGGAGGTTTGATCTTTTGTACCAATATCACATGTGAATATAGGCAGGATTTAGGGACCATATGAAGATATGATGTCAATACTTATGTTGGCCTTATATCCATTTGGTGGCCCCTTCTCTTTAATTACAGACTTTTTACAAGAAACATTTAGATAAAATTTTTTATATAAACAATATAGCTTATGATTTTTGCTTAAAGGGAACTGAATCATCACCAGTTAGTCGGCATTTGTTCAAATGACAGAAAAACTAGTTCCTTTACTATCCGGTCAAGCCCCATAACTGACATGAACAAGCCTCATTCGTATTTGTTCTGTTTATATGTAGAACCCTCTATTAGTGGCCAGTTTCTAAGGAAATAGCGAAACAGTGGTTCTCTTCCCAAACCATCGGTGTGGCTGCTAAGCCTTTGCATTGAATTTATTAGGTCACATTAACTTTTGTGGTCAACTGGTAATTTTTCCTAATCCACAATAACTGGTAAGTTTTGACATGAAGAAGAACTAACTGAATGATTGATTGTTTAATGAATGATTTTCTGTTACAAGAAGAAAGTTTGTTACAAATTGATAGCTAAGAAATGACGAATTAGTTGGCTTGACCAACAGATTTTCCCGCCTAAATGCATAACCGTCTAACACGGCTAACACATGCCACACACATGACTACTAAACGGCTCATGTCAAGTTTGTACTACTGGAACAAAGAATTGATGAATCGTTCGTAATTTAATTTCATGTTTCCAGTATACAGAAGATTTAATCTACCCTTTGTTAAAAGAAAATTTATAAAACCCCGAGTTGTTTTAATTTGTTCAAAAGTATGTATAATAGATGGAGCTAACAAGTTTAGTCATCCTATCGGTTAGAAAATACTAATATTGCTCACTAGAAAGCCGATTTCCATTACAATTCCATTTTAAGTACTTAATGTTTTCCTTGTAGCTAGTCTAGCATTGTCTTGTTTTAATATAGTCATGTCTTTATTGTTGACAGAAGTCGATGACGAAACTAAGGCAATTTCAAGATTTTGATCACGAGTTTGGGTCTGGTACAAACTACAAAATTTATTCATCTTTTTTTTTTTAAGGAAAATTACTTAAAAATGTAATAAACTTACCACTTTTTATGCTTGTGTGTATTAAACTATTTTTTTCTCATTATATGTATTAAACTTTCAAAATCATAGCATTGTATGTATTTTGTGACAATTTTACCCCTAATTTTTTCAAAATTTCAAGGGTAAAATGGTCATTCTACAAGACAAAATTGTCTCAAAATACACACAATGATCGAAATTAAAAATTTAATACACACAATAAGAAAAAAAATAGTTTAGTACACACAACCATAAAAAATGGTAAATTTACTACATTAAGTGATTTTCCTTTTTCTTTTTATATCTCCTTTTATTATAAAAAGGATTTAATGAACCGCAGCTTAACTAGAAGATTGTGGAATTTCATTTGCAGGTTCATCGAATTTTCCTTTCTTTAACCAATCAATGAAACTGATGAAGTTTTTGTTGGAGAATTTTCTTTCTCGCCATCGTGTTAAGAGAAGACAAAAACCGGTAGATTTGTGGAAAACCATTCTGAAGTAAACAAATTAACATCTGGGGATGTAGCTCAAATGGTAGAGCGCTCGCTTTGCATGCGAGAGGTACAGGGTTCGATCCCCTGCATCTCCATTCTTTTTTTAGCTTTTCAATTTTTTTAGTTAATCCACGTTTTGTGTCGTTCATAGTTGTCTTACTTGCAAACACCGATTCAAATAAACGGTTTGATTTAAGCCAAGATACCAAGTTTTTACTTCAAGTCCACGGTATAGGATGGGAAGAAGAATGTTTCTGCTCGCACCCTATGTACTAAAAATAGTCATAAGGATGGGCAGTATGAATGCATGATTCTTTAACTCCTTTAAACCACCGTGTCGATAATGGCAACCTCTCAATCCACCACACTTTATAGTTCATCCTATATTGATCTAAAACAGATTACAGTAGAAACTCGATAAATTAATACTCGATTATTTAATAAACTCTCTAAGATAATATTTTTTGCCGGTTCCGACCCAATGATAAGGTGCTAAATTAATAATTCGCTAAAATTATAAGATAATACATTTTTGATAATTTCTTTAGACCCCATATAAAATATAAATTAATAATTCCTTATATGAAGGTTTCTTGAAAAATAACTCAATTGTTTTTTGTTTTTTTTTAAATCAATTTCCCCTTGAATCCCGTCTCTAATTTTCCTTAGCACGCTAAGAACTTCTGGTGTTGTTTTCTCATAGCTCAACAAGAAATTGTATTTATATAGAAAATATTTTTAATGTCCATAAAGTGATACATTAAATATAAGAAGCATAATATGGTGGAAGATTGAATGTTTCTTTCAAATTGGACCGTTCATTTGATATACATACATGCATTGTATACAATAATTAAGTGGAAACTTGAAATGTGTTTGTAAACTAAGTATTCTACTATAAATTAATAAAATATTAATTAATATATAAATTAATAATTATTAATTTATAGATTAATTAATAATGTTAAGATTTTGTAGTTGAAAAAGTTCGTTTTCTCGGTGTCTAATCTAATTGATTTCCGGTTCAAAGTGCGACTCAATTATTCTTGGTGGAAATGAAAATGGTTTGGTTATCTATTACTAAGTAAAATGAAAATGTAAATTGCGATAAGTAAAAGGAATGCAAAAGGAATGCGAAAGGAATGTAAAAGGAATGCTGAAAGGAATGCTAAAAGGAATGCTGATAGGAATGCTGATAGGAATGCTGATAGGAATGTAAATAGGAATGCTGATAGGAATGTAAAAGAATGCTGATAGGAATGCTGATAGTAATGCTGATAGGAATGCTGATAGGAATGCTGATAGGAATGGCTGATAGGAATGCTGATAGGAATGCTGATAGGAATGTAAAAGGAATGCTGATAGGAATGCTGATAGGAATGCTGATAGGAATGCTAATAGGAATGCTAATAGGAATGCTGATAGGAATGCTAATAGGAATGCTGATAGGAATGCTGATAGGAATGCTGATAGGAATGCTGATAGGAATGCTAATAGGAATGCTGATAGGAATGCTGATAGGAATGCTAATAGGAATGCTGATAGGAATGCTAATAGGAATGCTAATAGGAATGCTGATAGGAATGCAGATAGGAATGCTAAAAGGAATGTAAAAGGAATGCTGATAGGAATGTAAAACCCTTTTCCAATCAAGATGATTGGAATGTAAAAGAAATGTATAAAAGGAATGTAAAACCCTTTTCCAATCAAGTGATCGGAATATGGTGATGGTGCTGGTCGGAATGAGCAAATCGGAAAAGGGTTTAATACCCTTTCCGATTACTCTCTTGATCCGAAATTTAAGCAAAAGGTAATAAGCTACTAGGATAAGCTAAAACCAAAACTTAAACGAATCTAATGTGAAAAAGACTAAATAAGCTCAAATTATAACTTTTCCAAACTTAAAATAAACAAACTTTTAAATCAAACCATAAAAAGATGAACTTTTTAAGCACGAAAACATTAATGAACAACACATATCATATGTAATTCGCACCAAAAGTAAACTAGAATCAAGAAAGGAAGATGAGAGATTTAAACAAGAAAAGTAAAGATTCAAGAACAATAAATGAAAACTTACTTCAAAATTAAATGATTAAAGGTGCATAACAAGAAATTAAAGTGCAAGAAATGAAATAACAAGTATAAAAATGGTGGAAGTGGTGGTTTGTCAAACCACCCAACAACATGAAAATGAAACTAGCTAAAATTATATATAGGGGTGATTAGGGAGGAGCTTAGGAAGCTTCCTCCCTCTTTCCTTTTTTCCTTAATTGCAAAGTTAAGTCCTTCCCTTCTTCATCTTTTGTTAATCTTGGACTTAATGACTTTGTCTCGGGATTTCTTTGAACTCGCCTCGACATTTCTTCATAAATAAGACTTGAGTTCTTCGACTTTTAGTGAACTTCCGTCTTTTGACTTTTTCTTCGATAAATCTTCAGAATTGGTCTTGGACTTCCGTTCTTTTTCCACTCTTGATCTTTCGACTTCATCTTTCGTCTTTTTCTTCGATAAAAGCCCGTGAAATCCCGTGTTTTCTCCATTTTTCACCTTTTCGTCCTAAATCACAACAAAAACGCAAACCACGCATAATTCCGACATAAATGACATAAAATACACGTTTTGGCTCGGTTATTATTGTAATTAAGTGGTAAAAAGGATGGGTGTTTTCACACCTATCAAATCCCCTACACTTAACCATTGCAATGTCCTCATGCAATGCATTAGTTACAAAGCAAGATTACATTTTCTATCATAATCAATCCACGTTGGCCTTTATTAAAGAGATAGAAAATTATAAACATACAAAGTAAAGAAATAAAAAACATACCTTTGGGTTTTGGAAATGTCGTGAATGATCATCATCCTCAAGTTTTCACTTTCTCCAAACCAAGCTTAGAAATGAGATCATTGTTATTATAAGTTAGCAAACTAACACGAACTCATATGGGCCAATTATTCACTTAGACTCCCTTATTCCTAGGTGTATCTCTTTTATTTTATTGTTGTCTTGAATGATCACGAGGATGCATTTTTGACTTATTTCGATAGTTATTTAGTCCGAAAATAAAGTGAACGATTTAATCAATTGTTAGCTAAAGGACAAAATCTTTTAAAACTGCTTCTCGGGACCTCATAAAGTTCATATCTTGGCATAACTCGCTTCGCGATTTGAGACCTTTCTCGGACCGATATTTGGCAGCGACTTCATACTTCAAATCTTGAGAGACGTTCATGAAATAATGGTCTTCTCTTCATAATAGGAATTTCTTCACTTGAAATTTTGAGAGATTCATACTTGGACCACGACTTCTTCATTTTTCTCCAATCTTTATTTTGGACTTTGATATACAACGATCCGCCTCCTTTTAGGACTTGGATCTATTTATCCTCATACCTTGTTAGGGCCTTTTTGGATAGACTTCTCCATGATCTTTAGGGGAGTATTTTCTTTTCGTCATGTGTCTCGATCCTTCATATTGATTTTCGATAAATGATTCTTCACATCACTTTTGGATCTTTAGCAACAAAATGTAGCCCTCATGCCTTGTTAGGGCCTTTTCGGACTCGCCAATCTTCGCATCCCGCTTCAATAAGTTATGCCTTGGCTATGAACTCTAATCCGTACCGAGCAACTTTTAAACGATCTTGGGCTAGAAGCTAAGTAACTTTTCAAATCGTACAACCTTATTTATTGCAGATAAATTTATTAACAAGCGATGGGAGAATAGGCTTATAATTAACTCACATAAATTCACGAAAGAATACCAAACTTATAATTGGCTCTATCATCTCTCGTTCTCCACAGTTTAAAATCTCAAGGAATGAGACTCGTGGATGCTTAGCCTATTAAATCAAAGTTTTGGGTTTTCGAGTCGCCTATAGGATCTTGCAAATTCTTAGACTTTTTCAAGTTTAGAAATCGCGTTTTAAAGTTCCCTTGATAAACGACTCTCTAGGATCAATTATAGGAACTTGCGAAAAGTTCTTGTTCTTAACCCGTGAGAGTTAAGACTTTCGCGTTTTATAGCTCCCTATATAAAAGCCTAGCAAAACTTGACTTAAACACGTTAAGGATACTAGCTAGAGTAAACTTAGATAAGTAAACTCGGGTTGAGTCAAAAGATTCACAACGTTTGAAAATTAAAACCACTTTATTAAACATCTATTCTAATAAGAACAACTATACAAAAGGAAAAACTAATAGGCCAAAATAGATCAAGAATTTTGAAAAATGTCGAAAAATTGATTTTCCGGTTAAAATGTGGACAAATACAAGGAAAAGACCACTTAACTTCGATAGAAGTCCCCCCTACACTTAAGATAAACATTGTCCTCAATGTTTAAGCATGTGGAAGTAAACTCCCCTACACTTAGGACATTGTGCACTTTGTTTAAATCTCGCTAAGGAAGAGACAACTAAAGAGATTCCTATTTTAATATTGGAAAATATAAAATAGTGAATCGAAAAGAGTTTAGGATAGAACCGGGAAGAAGGGAACACGGAATCACGATTCGTCAAAAGTCATCAAGAGTGTGTCTTTGAAGCTCTAATCCCTGCATATGATAAGAAAGAGAACAAGAAACACCACGGGGCTCCCCCTACACTTATGGTGAAAACAAATAAAGATAGATAATCGGGTTGCCTCCCGAAGAGCGCTTCTTTTTGTTAACCGAGTCGCGAGCCTGACTCGTCCCCAAATTAAATGGTCCATGGGGAAGCCTCGAATGTAATACCAGGATCAAAGACCTTGTCCTCGTTCCCGGAGGACATCAACAAAGGAGAGGCGGGGGGATAAGTCTTGAATGGGAGAAAAACCCTTTCGACATACGAGAAGTATGTGAATTCAAGATCCACGGGAGGTGGGGTGGGTAAACTAAGCACATTGTCATCCCCCAAAGACAATGGATGTTGAGCACTCGGCAAAGCCGTGAGGGTATCAATTATAGAATTGTCATTGTCACCTCCCGGGTCAAAGCACTCATCCTCATTTCCCGGTATGAAACGAGGAGAGTAAAAGTGATACATCACCCGCTTGGGTGTGCACGTGGTAGGATGAGGTGGAAATATAATATGAGAAGTATGAGAACAATTACCTTCCACCTGCGTCCCTTTTTCAGTAGATTCACGTCTTTCCACCTCTGGGATAGAAGGAGGTATGGCTAACAAAGTTTTCTCATTAATAGCAAGAGAAGCAGCGCTATCAATGTCCTCAATCCCTTCGTCAAAGAGCGGATTCACCTCACTAGATATGTAGGCGTCATCAAAATCAAATAAAGGGTTCGAATAAATCTTGAAAGTTTCATGCAGAACGTCTTCATCGGATAGTGACTCGTCATCACTAGAAGTAAAATCATCATCTTGATCGAAAAGAGGATTAGAGAAAGCCAAAGAATCATCTCCCAAAGTGTTGGTGGAAGGAACATCATCATTAAGAGCGACCTCATCCGTAAGCTCCTCAAAAGTTAGCACATCACAAACCTCATCAAAGAATTTATCAAGACCGAAATCACTAATCTCACTCGAAGTATCACAATCCTTAGAGGCGTTGGGGAAATTAAGAGAGGGAAGTACAATTGCACTAGGACATTGAGCAACTAGATCATACCAAGAAATAGTATTCTCATCGTCATCATCATCATAATGGTATTGACGCACAAGAGGAGGGGTAGAATCACTAAGATTAGAAACTTGCTCTTGTTGCTGTCGCTTCTCCTCGTCCCTAATTTCTTTAAGCAGAACAACGGCTTCTTGAAGTTGCAAAACAATGGAGTGTGTTTCTTCATTCAAAGTAGTGAGTTGTTGAATTCTCTGAGAGGATTGATGATTGAGGTTGTGATGTGGGGGCTCAAAGTGTTGAAAACCTGAATTATAGCAAGGTTGTGGCTCATAGTTGTTCATCGGTTGAGAAGAATTAGAAACCGGGTTTGGTTCATAATAATCCATAGGTGAAGAAAACTGAGGACCCGGATTTTACTCATAATAATTCATTCGTTGACAATAATAGGTATCGTGAGGGCCCCCACAGTTGTTGCAAAACGGGTATGGAGAAAAATCAGGTGCGTCTTGTGGATAGCTATTATCATTGTCATAATTGTACCCCGGTTCTTGCCCGTGTCCATACGGGTATTGAACCGGGCACGAAACATGCCAATGAGAATCGTTTCCACAATAGATGCACGGGGGAACAGGAGGAGGTGAGTTCAAAAAGGACGAATTAATCGAGTTGCACAAAGGACAAAATCCGAATAGGAATTGCGTATTGTCGATATCGTTACCGCACCGCTCACATGTACACCTTTGACAAGAGTTGTTCCCAGATAATTGTTTCCCACACCGAACGCAATGGACATAAAAATCCATAAAGAAAGATAGATAAGCAAGAAGAATATTTTTGGTGCAAAACTTTGAAAAAGAAATGCTTTTTATGATTTTTCAAATGTTTTTGGGATTTTTGAAAATGTTTGGACAGAAAAATAACGTTCACAAGTGAACAGGTCCCAAAAGCCAACGCGTCTCTCACAAAAAACCTTTAATCCTCACGAAAAGAGCCGGCAGCGGCGCCATTTTAATGTTAAGATTTTGTAGTTGAAAAAGTTCGTTTTCTCGGTGTCTAATCGAATTGATTTCCGGTTCAAAGTGCGACTCAATTGTTCTTGGTGGAAATGAAAATGGTTTGGTTATCTATTACTAAGTAAAATGAAAATGTAAATTGCGATAAGTAAAAGGAATGCAAAAGGAATGCGAAAGGAATGTAAAAGGAATGCTGAAAGGAATGCTAAAAGGAATGCTGATAGGAATGCTGATAGGAATGCTGATAGGAATGCTGATAGGAATGCTGATAGGAATGTAAATAGGAATGCTGATAGGAATGTAAAAGGAATGCTGATAGGAATGCTGATAGGAATGCTGATAGGAATGCTAATAGGAATGCTGATAGGAATGCTGATAGGAATGCTGATAGGAATGCTGATAGGAATGTAAAAGGAATGCTGATAGGAATGCTGATAGGAATGCTGATAGGAATGCTAATAGGAATGCTAATAGGAATGCTGATAGGAATGCTAATAGGAATGCTAATAGGAATGCTGATAGGAATGCTGATAGGAATGCTGATAGGAATACTGATAGGAATGCTGATAGGAATGCTGATAGGAATGCTAATAGGAATGCTAATAGGAATGCTGATAGGAATGCTGATAGGAATGCTGATAGGAATGCTGATAGGAATGCTAATAGGAATGCTGATAGGAATGCAGATAGGAATGCTAAAAGGAATGTAAAAGGAATGCTGATAGGAATGTAAAACCCTTTTCCAATCAAGATGATTGGAATGTAAAAGAAATGTATAAAAGGAATGTAAAACCCTTTTCCAATCAAGTGATCGGAATATGGTGATGGTGCTGGTCGGAATGAGCAAATCGGAAAAGGGTTTAATACCCTTTCCGATTACTCTCTTGATCCGAAATTTAAGCAAAAGGTAATAAGCTACTAGGATAAGCTAAAACCAAAACTTAAACGAATCTAATGTGAAAAAGACTAAATAAGCTCAAATTACAGCTTTTCCAAACTTAAAATAAACAAACTTTTAAATCAAACCATAAAAAGATGAACTTTTTAAGCACGAAAACATTAATGAACAACACGGATCATATGTAATTCGCACCAAAAGTAAACTAGAATCAAGAAAGGAAGATGAGAGATTTAAACAAGAAAAGTAAAGATTCAAGAACAATAAATGAAAACTTACTTCAAAATTAAATGATTAAAGGTGCATAACAAGAAATTAAAGTGCAAGAAATGAAATAACAAGTATAAAAATGGTGGAAGTGGTGGTTTGTCAAACCACCCAACAACATGAAAATGAAACTAGCTAAAACTATATATAGGGGTGATTAAGGAGGAGCTTAGGAAGCTTCCTCCCTCTTTCCTCTTTTCCTTAATTGCAAAGTTAAGTCCTTCCCTTCTTCATCTTTTGTTAATCTTGGACTTAATGACTTTGTCTCGGGATTTCTTTGAACTCGCCTCGACATTTCTTCATAAATAAGACTTGAGTTCTTCGGCTTTTAGTGAACTTCCGTCTTTTGACTTTTTCTTCGATAAATCTTCAGAATTGGTCTTGGACTTCTGTTCTTTTTCCACTCTTGATCTTTCGACTTCATCTTTCGTCTTTTTCTTTGATAAAAGCCCGTGAAATCCCGTGTTTTCTCCATTTTTCACCTTTTCGTCCTAAATCACGACAAAAACGCAAATCACGCATAATTCCGACATAAATGACATAAAATACACGTTTTGGCTCGGTTATTATTGTAATTAAGTGGTAAAAAGGATGGGTGTTTTCACACCTATCAATTAATAACTCTTTTAATTCATAAATTTTGATGGTCTCAAATGTATTATTTTATAGAGTTTCTACTGTATATTATTGCAACAATAAGATGATAGTTACTACTAGTAATTACAATATGAACTCGCAATATATCATAACAAAAACGGTCAAAATTTTACAAAAACTCACGAGCGCTAAACTACACAGCCTTAATCTGTGCTGTCAAGCTACTGTCATCAGTCTTTCCGTTCTATGTAAGGAAATCATATGGAGATTGCATTACATTTCCCTTATAACTAGCAAAATAACATTAGCACTCTTCAATCAAGCCTCCGTTGTCTCTTCATTTGAACACATATATGGTCTACATGCTTTTCAGAACCAGCATTTATCATTCTTCTACATGAAAACAAACATATATGTCGGGTGAAAAACAAAAAGAAAATTCTAAAAATTAGGTTGATTTTTTGAAACAGTGAATATCTGACAAAATACGAAAGTAATTTGTTATTTGGGAAAAATATTCTCAATTGATTAAAAAGGAGCAACTCCTTGTATACAAGAAGGTAAAATAATCAGTTACTAATTGATTTTACACTTTGCACCCTGTAGAAACTAGAAGGGGGGGTTGAATAGTTTCTTAAAATTTACTTGTTAAAATATGGTTTCCAAAAAATCCTTTTTCAAAAACTTAGGCTTGAGGAAATATGGGAAATCTTCTTATACACAAATATGAACAATGATAGTGTAGCTAAACTAATACTAACAAAAATATATCCACAAAGAATAAAGAATGATAGTGTAGCTAATTTAATATTAACACAACTATATCCACAAAGAATAAAGAATAATAGTGTAGCTAATCTAATGTTAACACATGTATATGCAAAAAGTAATAAGGAATGTAAAGAGTTAAGGGTAAAGAAATATCAAACCGAACACCAAGGATTTATAGTGGTTCGGCAACGAAGCTCACTCCTCGTTCCTACTCCACTCCTCGAGTACTCCTTACTCGAGAGTTCACTACACAACAAGCTCCTTATGGTGGAGAAAACCGTACACGTCGCTTAACCAATTTCCGACTCTAAGCTAAAAGTCGAGCCCTAATCGTAGCTAGGACCAATCTACACAACTATACTTAGTACATACACAACTTCCAAATAGACACAACTACTTGGATCTTCACAACTATGACACAACTACAAGTATATAAAAATTGATCTTCAATAGATCTTTGGTGGTGGACTCAACACTTCACTAGGATAGTGTTCTTCTCTTTGCACTTGGAGAGGAAGAGATGGAAGAACAAGATTCACTTCTTAAACAAGTAATAATCAAACAAATGATCAAAGATTTGAGTGATTAAAGAAGGGGTTTGAATCTGGAAATGAATGTGCAAAAGAGGTGAGGTGAAAAGCTGAGAATGGCCAACTATTTAAAGGACAAAGGAGCCAACGGCTAGTTCTGCCCGCGGTACCTTATCACATCCCGCGGTACCTTATCGATAAGGTACCGCCTAGGCGCTAAGGTACCGCCGGACTAGACTCCGCTCCTTTTTGCCCTTTAGTGGTGGAGGTCTTATCTGGGTATAAAAATATCCTGAAAGGATATTCTTAACAGAATAAGAATATGCCATTTTCAAATGTCAAATAATTAATTTAATAAAACATTTTCTTAAAAATAAAGTTTAATAAAAACTTGTCACTTTTAATAAAAAGTGAGTTTTAAGAAAAGATTAAATCACTTGATCACTTGATTAAGGTTAGTGCTTGTTTATCCATACCTTAAGTGAAAATGGGTAAAATGAAAAATACTTGAACTCAAGAATTCGTTTTTCGTTGTTTTCGTAAATGCTTGTTTTTACATATTGTCGTAATCAAAACTAAGCGAGACCGAAAAATGCAAGTAACGTTTTTAGTCATTATTGCATTAACAATCTCCCCCTTTTTGATTCCGACAATACATAAACTCAATCACACAAAAACAAGATTTTCGAAGACGAGTTTATTCATTTCTCCCCCTTTGTCGAAGCAAAAAGGTTGCGTAATCCGGTGTTAAAGAAACGGACTTTGCAAAGACTCCCCCTTGGTGCTTACTCCCCCTAGCTTGGGGCACCGAGGAATCGAGATATGGTGACAAGCTACATAGAAGGGTTAGTTGAACAAAAGAAACAACCAACAATATATAGCAATAGGTCACAAAAATAAAATAAAAAGAGAAGTAAACACAAAGACAAAGATCCAAGATAGGTTACTAAAAGAACATCATACAAAGAAGTATGGAAAAAGAAACAAGCCAAAAGCATAAATCTAATCCTAGTTATTCTAGATTTCTAAGATTTGCTTGAATTTGGTGTCTTGTGGATAAGCAATCAATGCTTATATGAAAGACAAGGTAATAGCGGAGGGTGGTGGTGGTGGCTTGTTGGAGATCTCATAATCAAAGTGAAGAGGAGGCTTGATTAAGAGACTCTTGATGTAGCTCAACTCCTCATAGATGTGTGCCATAGCAAGATGTTGATATTGACAACAATGACAATATGTTCCATGGTGCATGACATTATCATGAGAAGGAGGAAGAACACTAAAGGGTGGTGGTGGAAGAAAAGAAGTTCCACAATCAACATTCTTGGTAGGAGAAATGTGATTAAGAGTGTTCTTGGGTGGGTTTGGATTGAAAGTAATTGGAGAAAATAGAGGAGATTCAAGGCTTTCATTGGGAGAATAAGACATTTTGGATGTGAAGTAATGCAAAATGCTTATGGTTTAAATAGGGAAGGCTTAGGGTATTTTTGGGATGGTCAAAGGGTTTGAAACAAAGATTCTCAAAAAGGTTGGAGCAAATCTGGAGTTTCAGACAAAAACCCGAAAAAGGAAGGCCACTGTAGGCGGTTCCCTATCTAGGGTGGCGGTACCTTATCAATAAGGTACCGCGGTTCACATAAGGAACCGCCTGCAGAAGCAGGGTTTGGTGTTTGGAGGAAGATTTTCAGCAAATCTTATTTTTCTAGTCTAACTTATCATAGGGATATGCTCAAAAGCAAAGATAGACAAAGAAAACATATGTAAACTTACCAAATAGAGATTTGACCAAAATACATGGATTAAAAAATCAATGTAGAAGGTGTGTTAGACAAGACCTTAAGTTATGACACAATGATCCTCCATGATTCAATCTTGTTCTTGCTATGTTTGAGAGAATCATACATATGAATTATGTAAGCTCTATATTAATAGCGAGAATCTATGAAAAATCGTTTTTAGATTGAATTAACAATGTCAAACGAATTTCTCAACCATTTTCGAAAGAGACTTTGAGAGTTTTGAAAAGGAGATAAGAAGATTTTTCAAAAGAATTTTAGAAGACTCAAGAACTCAAAGTGGTAATAGAAAACACACAATAAGAAAGGAATTTAAGGAAGATGTTCCATTAATCCTATACCTAGACGCAAGTAATTGAAAGGTTCCCTCTTAAGTGGCTTAGTGAAGATATCGGCTAAGTTGTCTTCGGATGGAACCTTTTCAATAGCAATGTTCCCCTTTTGAACATTATCCCTAAGGAAATGGTGTCTAATTCCTATGTGTTTGGTTCGCGAATGTTGCACGGGATTCTTGCTTAGGTCTATAGCGCCTTTATTATCGCACATGATGGGAACATCATCAAGAGAAATCCCGTAATCAACAAGCGCTTGCTTCATCCATAGAGCTTGTTGGCATGCTTTACCGGCACTCACATACTCGGCTTCCGTGGTGGATATCGCAAGATCGGTTTGTTTCTTGGAAAACCAAGAAGTTAAACAACAACCCATGAAGGTACAAACTCCACTAGTGCTTTTCCGGTCCACATAGTCTCCCGCATGATCTGAGTCCGCGTAGACAATGGTTTCTACGCCGGTCCCTTTAGGATACCATAATCCTAAATGTATAGTGCCTTTAATGTATCGGAAGATACGCTTAACCGCTTCAAGGTGAGAGGTTTTGGGAGCCTCTTGGAAGCGAGCACAAAGGCAAACACTAAACATGATATCCGGTCGACTTGCCGTTAGGTACAACAAACTAACAATCATACCTCTATATTTGGTGTTGTCTACCGACTCACAATCATCATCTACGGTGAGTTTAGTATCCGAGGCCATAGGGGTCTTCATTGGTCTAGATTCTTCTAATCCAAATTTCTTTAGCATTTCTTTAGCGTACTTAGATTGACTAAAGAAAATACCATCGTCCATTTGTTTAATTTGGAGTCCTAAAAAGAAGTTAAGTTCTCCCATCATACTCATTTCAAACTCATCATGCATGATTTTGGCAAAGTCATCACACAATTCTTGACAAGTTGAGCCAAATATAATGTCATCAACATATATTTGTACGATTATGAGGTGAGAACCTTTCTTCTTTGTAAAGAGTGTATTGTCTACCATACCCATGGTATACTCATGTTTAACAAGAAACGCTTTAAGTCTATCATACCAAGCTTTGGGTGCTTGTTTGAGTCCATAAAGTGCTTTCTTAAGCTTGTAAACATGGTCCGGTTTCCCAAAATCAATGAAGCCGGGAGGTTGAGCCACATATACCTCCTCATTGATCAAACCGTTAAGAAATGCCCTCTTTACATCCATTTGTTGAAGCTTAATATCTAAGGCACAAGCGTAGGCTAAAAGGATTCTAATAGATTCTAATCTAGCTATCGGTGCATATGTCTCGTCATATTCAATCCCTTCTTGTTGATTATAGCCTTGAGCTACAAGTCTAGCCTTGTTACGAGACACAACACCATTCTCATCTAGCTTATTCCTAAATACCCATTTGGTTCCTATAATGGTAGAACTTCTAGGTGGAGGAACAAGTTCCCAAACATCATTGGCAACGAATTGATTCAATTCTTCTTGCATCGCAATGACCCAACTCTCATCCGTCAAAGCTTCTTTAACATTCTTTGGTTCAATCAAGGAGACAAAACAAAAGAAGTTGCTTTGGTTTTGAACTTGAGATCTTAGGGTCCTTTGATTTAAGTCACCAGTGACATTATTGAGAGTATGATCCCTAGACTCCTTAATGTTTACTTCCTTTTCAACACTAAGGTCTTCAACTCCTATTTTTCTAACCTCTTTGGCTTTAACTACTTCTAATTCATCCAAGTCATCATCAACCAATGGTGGTGTCTTGGGTGAAGGAGGGGTTTCATCAAAGGTTACGTTGAGTGATTCTTCAATAACCCCTGAGGTTCTATTTAGGACTATGCAGGCCTTACTAGTTTGGGAACAACCTAAAAGGATAACTTCGTAAGACTTTGGGTCAAACTTGGTAAGGTAGTCTTTGGTGTTGAGGATAAAGCACTTGCTTCCAAAAACCCTAAAGTATTCTAATGAGGGTTTCTTACCTTTAAGAATCTCATAGGGGGTGTTTCCTAGGAAAGGTCGAATAAGAATTCGGTTGAGAATATAAGTCGATGTATCTACGGCATTGCACCAAAACTTTTGAGGCAAAGATTGCTCGTTTAACATCGTCCTACTCATCTCTTGGAGAGTCCTATTCTTCCTTTCAACTACCCCATTTGATTGTGGAGTGCGAGGAGCCGAGAAGTTATGGGTAATACCATGAGCTTCACAAAAGGCACCAAATTGCACTTCATTATCAAATTCCGTACCATGATCCGTCCTAATAGAAACAATTGAACATCCAAGTTGATTTTGAATTCTCCGACTAAAGATTTCGAAGTGATCGAAAGCTTCATTCTTAGATGCCAAAAATCTAGTCCAAGTGAATCTAGAATAGTCGTCAACTATAACTAGGGTATAAAGGTTACCTCCATAACTCCGTATGGCGGAAGGTCCAAAGAGATCCATATGTAGGAGCTCTAAGCACCGAGAGGTCGAAACCAAATTCTTGGCTTTGTGACTTGAGTGAACTTGCTTTCCAACTTTGCAAGCATCACAAAAGTGACTATCAAACTTAATCTTGGGGAGGTGTCTTACCAACTCCTTAGAGACTAAAGATTGAATTAAACGCATATTAGCGTGACCTAATCTCCTATGCCAAAGAGTAGAACTATCATCTATAGTCGCAAGACATATGTTGTCTTTTGACTTCTTATTAACCTTCATGACATAAAGCCCATGCTTTCTAATACCTTTTCCAATGACTTTTCCATCTTTTACGATTTCACTGTCATGTTCCGAAAAGATAACCTTACACTTATTATCACAAATTTGACCTATACTTAGAAGGTTAAAACCTAAGTTATCTATGTGCTCAACATTTTCAATGGTCATGGAGTCAAGAGAAACCGTACCTTTGCCAATGATATTACCACGTAGACTACTAGCGAATGTGACGCTACCTCCATCATATGCTTTGTAATGCGAGAACAAACTTCGATTACCCGTCATGTGTTTAGAACATCCACTATCCTTAATCCACTCATCGGGCTCCAAATCAATTCCCAAGCATATCTAGGTAACAATACACAAGATCAAACATTTGGTCCCCAATATCTCATGGGTCCAAAATTGTTAGTTCCAAACATCCCTTGCATTTGTTAGTTCCAACATTTTCAATGGTCATGGAGTCAAGAGAAACCGTACCTTTGCCAATGATATTACCACGTAGACTACTAGCGAATGTGACGTTACCTCCATCATATGCTTTGTAATGCGAGAACAAACTTCGATTACCCGTCATGTGTTTAGAACATCCACTATCCTTAATCCACTCATCGGGCTCCAAATCAATTCCCAAGCATATCTAGGTAACAATACACAAGATCAAACATTTGGTCCCCAATATCTCATGGGTCCAAAATTGTTAGTTCCAAACATCCCTTGCATTTGATTGGGATGAATGAATGAAGTGGGAATTCCCCATGAAGAACAAAATGGAGGAGGGTAGTAATTCATGTAACCATTTTGTTGCTTATTACTTCTCCTAGGTGTGTTTGATCTAGGTTTAGAGTTATTATTATTCTTTCTAGGTGTTGGAGTTTTACTTCTAGTTCGTGAGTTGTTTTGATTATCTCTTGTGGGCGTTGTCGTTCTACTTCTAGGCTTAGACTCATTCCGTACTCTAGGTGGAGTAGAAGATAATCTAGATAAACTTCTATTTCCCATGAGAGGTTTACTTAACGGTTTATAGAACTTACTAATAGCATTGTCGTCAAGTATGGGTAATTGAACCTTATTAACAGTAAGATGTTTTGGTTTTTCATTTAACTTAGATTTTTCAGAAAGTTCAGAATTTTCACAAAATTCAACTTCTGGCCGCGGTACCTTATCTATGGCCGCGGTTCCATAGTGATAAGGAACCGCGCCATAAGATGTGGAACCGCGTCCAGAGGGTGTTTTCTGTGAAAACCTGATTTGTTTTGGTTCACTAGTTGAGGCTTCATTTGAGTTAAAACCTAGACCAAGTTTTTCCTTAGAATGAACTTGTTTGTTTAACATATCATCAATAGCACTAGTACCTTTCATGAACTTTTCCAATTTAATGGAGGTTCTCTTGAGATCATCATTCTCTAATCTAAGTTTCTCACAACTTAAGCAACCTAAATCAACCTCTTTGTTTTTCTCAAGTTTATCCAATTTCTCCCTAAGTTCATTGATCTCATTTTCAAGCTTAGTTTTGGTTGATTTTAAGGTTTTATTCTTTTCTATGAATTTAAGACTAAGTTTGTGTAAGCTATCATATTTGCCTTCAAATTCAATATCATCTAAAGTGGAACTATCATAGCTATAATATTCGGTTTCGGAATGTACCTCTTTAGAAGTGTGAGCCATAAGACATTTCTCCTCTTTGGGGTTGTCATCATCATCTTCACCGCTATCGCTCCAAGCGCCACTAACAAATGTCGTGTGGTTCTTATCACGAGCGGGCTTTGGACAATCACCAATGAAGTGATTTGGATCACCACATCTAAAGCAACTCCTATCACCTTTTTCGTTCTTGACAAACCGATTCTTTGATAATGGTTTCTTGTCATAGTTTGGTTGCCTAACGTGTTGACCTCGTCTCTTGAAGAACTTCTTGAAATCTCTCACTGCCAATGCATACTCCTCGTCATCACTTTCCGAGGAACTATCATGGTCACTTTGTGCCTTCTTGGCCTTAAGTGCAAGAGATTTCCTTTCACTCTTGGTTTTTACTAATTCCGAGTCCTTCAAAATTATCATCTCATGAACCTTCAAGTTTCCTATGAGTTCATCGAGTGATAAAGTTGAGAGATCTTTCGACTCTTTAATAGCCGTGACTTTTGCTCTCCACTTTGGATGTAAGGCCCTTAGAAACTTCCTAACATTGTTCTTGCTAGAAAAACCTTCATCAAGTGCTTTTAGACTAGTAATAATGGTGTTAAACCTAGCAAATGCACTATCAATAGTTTCATCTTCTAAGATGACAAATTGTTCATATTGTTGGACAAGAAGATCGATTTTACTTTCTTTGACTTGGTTATTACCTTGGTGGGTTACTAAAAGAGTGTTCCAAATATCTTTAGCGGTTTCACACATAAAAATTCTTTCATACTCTTTCTTAGGCAAAGCATTATAAATCACCATTTTAGCCTCATTATTTTTTGAAAGTTTCTTTTTAGTATCATCATTAGCTTTGTCAAAAGTGACTAATTCTTTTGTTTTAGAAACTTCATTAAATTGAAAGGGTAAAAAATCACCATTGGTAATAACATGCCAAAGATCTAAATCTTTTGATTTCACATAAGTTTCAAATCTATTTTTCCAATAAATAAAACTATCAGTTTCAAAAAGTGGTGGTCTTTGCATAGATTGCCCTTCTAGGTACTTGTTGGAATCCATAGATCGATTCAAGTTTTAAAATACAATATACTTTAAAAATTCTTGAGCAACCCGCTCTGATACCAATTGTAGAAACTAGAAGGGGGGGGGGGGGGGGGGGTTGAATAGTTTCTTAAAATTTACTTGTTAAAATATGGTTTCCAAAAAATCCATTTTCAAAAACTTAGGCTTGAGGAAATATGTGAAATCTTCTTATACACAAATATGAACAATGATAGTGTAGCTAAACTAATACTAACAAAAATATATCCACAAAGAATAAAGAATGATAGTGTAGCTAATCTAATATTAACACAACTATATCCACAAAGAATAAAGAATAATAGTGTAGCTAATCTAATGTTAACACATGTATATGCAAAAAGTAATAAGGAATGTAAAGAGTTAAGGGTAAAGAAAGATCAAACCGAACACCAAGGATTTATAGTGGTTCGGCAACGAAGCTCACTCCTCGTTCCTACTCCACTCCTCGAGTACTCCTTACTCGAGAGTTCACTACACAACAAGCTCCTTATGGTGGAGAAAACCGTACACGTCGCTTAACCAGTTTCCGACTCTAAGCTAAAAGTCGAGCCCTAATCATAGCTAGGACCAATCTACACAACTATACTTAGTACATACACAACTTCCAAATAGACACAACTACTTGGATCTTCACAACTATGACACAACTACAAGTATATAAAAATTGATCTTCAATAGATCTTTGGTGGTGGACTCAACACTTCACTAGGATAGTGTTCTTCTCTTTGCACTTGGAGAGGAAGAGATGGAAGAACAAGATTCACTTCTTAAACAAGTAATAATCAAACAAATGATCAAAGATTTGAGTGATTAAAGAAGGGGTTTGAATCTGGAAATGAATGTGCAAAAGAGGTGAGGTGAAAAGCTGAGAATGGCCAACTATTTAAAGGACAAAGGAGCCAACGGCTAGTTCTGCCCGTGGTACCTTATCACAGCCCGCGGTACCTTATCAATAAGGTACCGCTTAGGCGCTAAGGTACCGCCGGACTAGACTCCGCTCCTTTTTGTCCTTTAGTAGTGGAGGTCTTATCTGGGTATAAAAATATCCTGAAAGGATATTCTTAACAGAATAAGAATATGCCATTTTCAAATTTCAAATAATTAATTTAATAAAACATTTTCTTAAAAATAAAGTTTAATAAAAACTTGTCACTTTTAATAAAAAGTGAGTTTTAAGAAAAGATTAAATCACTTGATCACTTGATTAAGGTTAGTACTTGTTTATCGATACCTTAAGTGAAAATGGGTAAAATGAAAAATACTTGAACTCAAGAATTCGTTTTTCGTTGTTTTCGTAAATGCTTGTTTTTACATATTGTCGTAATCAAAACTAAGCGAGACCGAAAAATGCAAGTAACATTTTTAGTCATTATTGCATTAACACACCCTATAGTTTACAAAATGTATAAAAAAGGCTAAAATATAAAAGTGTATATTTCTATATCATCCTCTCAAGTTAGAACTTCTGTGAAGCCTAACTTGGAACTAAAAAAAAAACGCTGAAAGTGTCCCAAAGCTTTTGTCATAATGTCTGCAAGTTACAAGTTTGTTGGAATGTAAGCAGTTTGAAGGAATCCTTCCTGAACTTTATCTCTAATAAAATGACAATCAATATCTAAGTGTTTGGTTCTCTCATGAAAACAAGGATTTGCAGCTATTTGTTGAGTTGCCTTATTGTCACAAAAGATTGTTATAGGGACTTGAACTGGAATACTAAGGGCCCGTTTGGTTCTCTACCATGGGCTGGATTCTATAGTGAAAAGACACTAAACCATTGTTTGCTTGTAAATATGGGTTATAAAATAATGATTAAATCCCTTGTTAGTAGGTTTTTACAAAAGTTAGGGGTACCGTATGATTTTCTGACAAACTTTACTGCACACATTGACTTTGTACATAAAAGTACATATTTTTAGTATATTAGATTATAATAGGATCTCTCAGCCACAAATATCTATTTTTACAAAATTTAAAAATAATATATCTATTTTTAAATATTAAATTTACTTTTAATTTAATTATAAATTAATTTAAAAAATATATTTTCTTTCTCCAAAACTTACATTAAATCCATATTTTACCCAATCCTAAAACTCTCACTTTATAAACCTACATAAAAAGTAAAACCCGACTTCAAACTAAATGGACCCTAAGATCCTTTAACAAAGACCAGCTCACAAGGTAGTGGCCATGCTCTTATACTCAGCTTCAGTAGATGATCTTGAAACTGTAACTTGTTTCTTAGTATTCCAGGAAACTAAGGCATGACCCAAAAATATACGATAACCGGTTAAATATCTTCTGGTCATTAAACAAGAAGCCCAGTCTACATCCGAAAACCCTGCAATCTTTAGTTGACGTTGAATTGGATAGAATAAGCCTTTTGAAATGGTGCCTTTCAGGTATCTTAAAAGATGTAAAGCAGCTTGCATATGAGGTTCTTTTGGTGCTGAAATGAATTGATTAAGATGTTGAATTGAATAGGAGATACCAGGCCTGGTCATAGATAAATAAAGGAGTCTGCCAACAAGTCTTCTATAAGAATCAGGGTGCTTCAAAGGAGGTCCTTTATCTAATGACAACTTTAAGTTCTGAGGCATGTGAAAAGAAGTAGGTTTGCAAGCAGTCAAACTTGCATCCTTTAACAAATCAAGGACATATTTTCTCTGATGTAAATAAGTCCCATTTGTAATCCTGCAGTGTTCAATACCCAAAAAATATCTAGCAAGTCCTAAGTATTTGATTGTAAACTTTTCATCCAAGGCTTTCTTCACTAGCTTAATCTCTTCATCATAATTATCAGTTAGTAAAATATCATCTACATAGACTAAAGCAGCTGTAAACGAATCACCTTTGATCTTGACAAACAATGAATAACCATGCTTAGATTGTTCAAAACTAAAACTTGTAAGAAATTTGGTCAGCTCCTGATTCCATTATCTTAAAGCTTGTTTCAGACCATATAAGGACTTGTTCAATTTGCATACTTGACCACGCAAAGCTTTGGTGTATCATTCCGGTGGCTTCATGTAGATCTCTTCTTCTACATAACCATGTAAGAAAGCGTTGTTCACATCCAACTGATGTAAAGGCCAATCCTTAGCTGTAGCAATGGCTATAAGAACTCTAACAGTTGCAGCCTTAGTAACAGGCGAAAAAGTATGCTTATAGTTTGTTCCTTCTTTCTGATCAAAGCCTCGAATCACCAATCTTGCCTTAAACCTTTCAATTTTCCCATTCGGATGATAATTGATCTTATACACCTATTTGGAAGAAATAGCTTTGTGATTATCTTGTAAAGTAGTTAATACCCAAGTATCATTATCCTTCAAAGCTTGTAATTCCTTCTCCATTGTTGCAACCTATTGAGCATCTGATGCAGCTTGTTAATAAGTTGTAGGCTCAATAACATTTAGAACATGAGCTAAAGAAGCTACATAATCATGTGGATAACTATCAAAGTCTTTTGAAGGAAATAATGGATACACAGGCTGTTTAGCATTAGGAACAGAACATGCCATAGATGCCTTTGGAACAACATAATCCTGTAACTAAGTTGGTTTGGTGGGAGTCCTAGTTGATCTTCTAGGATTAACCACTGTAGGTTATGTTGTAGGTAAATCATTGTCATTATGAGAAACATGTGTTGAATGATGAACACCATCTTCATGATGAACAACAGGTTCTGATGAAATTACATGATCTTTAAGCCGTGTTTGAGACATATGAGTCGAGGAAGAAACAATTTGTTCATCTTCGTCTTCCAAATATGACCCAGATTGTAGAGATACAATAGGAGGATATGATACGGTTTCTGAGATTGGTTCCTTAAAAGGAAACTTATCTTCCTTAAAAATTACATCCCTGCTACAAAACACCTCTTTCGTCTGTAAATCATATAACCTATATCCCTTTTGTCCTGGAGGATATTATATGAGGATGCATCTATTTCCTCTAGGCTCAAATTTATCTTTGTGAGGCTTAGTCACATCAGCATAACAAATGCAACCTATGGTTCTAAGATTCTCATAAGAAGGGACATGCTTATGTAAACTTTATAAGGACTCTTCTAATCCAAAATTTTCATAGGCATCTTATTGATCAAGTAAGTGGCAACAAGAATGCAATCACCCCAAAACTTATTTGGCAAATTAGCATGCAACTTAAGTGCTCTTGCAGTATCTAGCAAATGTCGGTGTTTCCATTCTACCACCCCATTTTGTTGAGGGGTATATACCATATATTTTTTATGTATTATTTCCAAAGAAATAAAAAGAGCCAAACATGCTTTATTGATTATTTTTGTTCCGTTATCAGACCGTATAAACTTAGCCCTAGCATTATAATGATCCTAGTATAGGATAAAAAAGAAGACAGAATATCCTGAATTTGATCCTTTATGTGAACTAAATATGTCCCAGTGCATCTAGTATTATCATACACAATTGTAACAAAGTAATGAGCACCATTAAGGGCATAAACCTTATAAGGACCCCAAAGATCAACATGGACAAGTTTTAAAGGAACCTTAGACCTTGTTTAGCTTAAAGGAAAAGGAAGTCTATGATGTTTTGCAAGCAAACATGTATCACAAAAAAATGAGATACATTAACATTTTTACAATCATGAACATGAATCAACTTTGACACGGAAGTATGTCCAAGTCTAGAATGAAACAAATCAACTGATACATTGTTGCCTATTGGTTGAATAACTTTATTGACAAAAGCAGACAAAACAAGAAATGAATCAGATGAGGCTATTGGTGAAGAAGGTTTGAAAATGTAGAGATTGTGGAACCCCTCTCCAGCAACTAGAACTTGTCTAGTAGAAGGGTCCTGAAACACAAACCAAGTAGGGAAGAAAATGGTTATAAGTTGTTGAGTATTAAGCAATTTTACCACAGACAAAAGATTGACTTTAAATTCAGGCACATAAAAGAATCGGTTAAAGTAAGCTTATCATTTATCCTAATGTTTCCCATTTTAGTTACCCACTTGTAAGTTCCATCAGGTAACTTAATCTTAATTGGTCGCTTAATAATCCTAATGCACTGAAACAAGTGCAAGTGTGTACATATATGATATGATGCACCAATATCAGCTACCCAATATATCTCAATATTAAGACCACGTTTATCAACTAGAAACTTGATAGATGCATGGAATGATAAACCAGTCTTAGGATTTTCACCAGAAATAATTATACGTGCATGTGCCTTAGAAGATGAAGCCTCATTAACATCAATTGTATTACCCTTAATCAGCTTCATCATCTCTTGACAAACTGTAGTAACTAACTTCTGATCTAAATCCACCTTGGAACCAGTAACTTCATTTTCATAATCCATCTGAAACGGTGTATCCCTGGTCAAATACTGATCAAAATCAGTTGATACTTGGGCTGCCAACTTAGCACCTTGTTTCTTCCTTTCTTGCCTTTGTACCAATATGGATAACCAATTTTCTCAAAACATTGCTTAGTCAAATGCCCTTCTTGATTACAAAAACCACATATCTTCTTCTCTCCTCTATGTTCACCTCTGCTTTCTCTTCTAGAACTTGATCCTTGACCATTTTTGTTAAAATTTGCAAAAAATGTAGTAGGATCACTAGCATGGTGAGTAACCTGCTTCTGTTTCTCAACTTGTTGCACAATGTAGTAAGATTTGTTAATATTTGGTAAAGGATCCATTGAAAGAATTTGGTTTCGCACCGCTTCAAATTCATCACTCAATTTAATCAAAAATTGCATAAGTTTGGATCTGCTATCAATCTCCAAAAATTTCTCAGTAATACACAAGTGCATTCTCTCATTTTCCCACAAGAACAAAGAGGAATTCCATCCAAACTATGCAATTCATCCCAAAATTCCTTGAGTTTATTGAAATAAGCAGCAAAAGTGAGATTACCTTGATTAACCTTACTCAATTCATTTTCTATGTGGTAGATGAGAGGTCCATTGCTTTGACCGTATCTCTCTTCTAACTCCTTCCAAAGATCACAAGCCGATTGAGCATAAAGAAATGAATATGACAACTCAGCAATCATTGAGTTCAATATCCAACAAATCACCATGTAATCACAACGAGTCCACCTTTGGCAATTGTTATCAATAACCGCTGGTTTAGGTGAAGATCCATCAATAAATCCCAACTTTAATTTAGCACCCAACGCCATCTTAATCGTTCTATTCCAACCAATAAAGTTACTCCCATTAAAAGGTGTAGTAGTTAACAGCATACCAGGATGATCAGAACTTGCAATATGCAATGGATCATTAGCAACATTCTGAGATCCTGATTCTTGATTGAGATTGAAATTAGGGTTGTTTTGATTGAGATTGGGGCTGTTTTGAGTGAGATTATTAGGTTTTACGTTCGGAATCGCCATGGATAACTCGTAAGAACGGTGATTAGAACAGAACAACAAGAGGACGATCCAAGAACGGTTAAAACCGTTAGAAAACGGTTAGATAGTTAGAAAAGAATCGCGCTCAAAGCTCTGATACCATGACAAAATGCGGAAGTGGTTTGTTATTTGGGAAAAATATTCTCAATTGATTGAAATGAAAAAGAAGCATATAACTCCTTTTATACAAGAAGGTAAAAAAATCAGTTACTAACTGATTTTACACTTTGCACCCTATAGTTTACAAACTAGATAAAAAAGGCTAAAATATAAAAAAGTGTATATTTGTATAATATCATCTAAGTTCCTGTAATAACAGGTGATAACAAATTGGAACTAAAATAAGAAGCTAAATTCTGCATAACTATATACCTTCCTAATCATGGATTACAAATTTCAAAAAGCCGAGTTGTCCCCGGTCACTTTAAACCCGACGAGTCTTAATCAGATTTCAAAATATAAAAACCAGGTTTAATTGACTTGTTATTTTACCAACTCGGCTACCGGGTCAAAACAATGTCCAAAAGCACTTACTTGATAAAAAAAACTGAAATTCCGGGTGGTTAATTCGGCCCTCGTGGTTCACGAGAAAATTTTCATATATATGTAATTAAACTGAAACATTAAAAAAAAATTATGTGTAAACCCCGTGCGTGCACGGGACTTATAACCAGTAAAAAATAAAAAATAAAATCGGCCGTCCGAAATTAGTCTTGTTCGGCAAAAAACAATCCTCCAAGTTTGCCACAATCTTTAAACCAAAGGGGGGAATATTGCAAATGTTGGTAAGATGCTGTTCACCTAAAGACAGCTTAATGCTGCTAAAATCTTTGCTTTTAAAATCATCCTTAATATAAAACCAATCAAATGATCAAAACAAATGGTGACAATCAGAAACCTTTAATTTTGTATTCTTTCATTCTTCTCAGATAAGAAATTCATATCTATAGCCAGGTTTTCATCAAGGTTTATTCATTTCTGATCTCATCACATCATAATTTAATGTAAGTCAACCATATTTTACATCATTACGTTGCATGATGTTTATCTGATCCATCTGTTAGTTTTAACCTTGATATCGACTAACGCGTATTTGTTGATATCATCTGTAATTACTGAGCCCGTGTATAAGAACGAAAACTAGCTACTTTTCTCGTGACAGAAACTAGCATTGAGTTGTTTCAGTTGTTGTAGGCAGGATAGAGTGTTTTTATATGCATAGGTATAAATGGAACTGAATATGGATATTTGAAGTGTTATATACGTATAAACAAAGTTCTACAGATGTTTACTAGTGTTTCAACCGCCAAAAGTGTTTGTAACTGATTCCTAAAGTGAATTACCAGTGGATCTCTTATACCTTCGCCTGTTCACACTCGACAAGATAAAAATGTGTCCTTAAGTATAATAGGTCTTCTAAGATCGAATAGATATCATTTAATCACCATAATTTACTAATGCAGATGGAAAATCATCATCATTATGAAGTCGAGATGCCAGAAGCCAATGGAGGAACAGATGTTCAGTCTAAGATGCCAAAAGGGTCTTGTGATTGTTTCTTCGAGCAAGATCATAGTGTTGCTGATGCTGAGCAGCGGTCCAAAGCTACAGCTAAGCTTTGTGGACTCGTGATATTTTATTTAATCGTCATGGCAGTTGAAGTTGTAGGAGGCTTGAAGGCCAATAGTCTAGCAATTCTAACTGATGCAGCACATTTAGTTGCTGATATTGGTGGATTTTCGATTTCTCTATTTACTGTGTGGGCGTCTGGATGGAAGGCCACTCCAAAACAATCTTTTGGATTTAGTCGAATTGAGGTTTTGGGTGCTGCTGTATCTGTACAACTGATATGGATTGTCTCGGGAAGCTTGTTCTATGAAGCAATTAAAAGAATCCTACATAAACAATCAGAGGTGAATGGTAGACTAATGCTTCCCATTGCTGCTTTTGGTGTTGTGATTAACCTCATCATGGTCATGTGGCTTGGTCATGGTCACAGTCACGGTCATGGTCACAGTCACAGTCATGGGCATGAGCATTCTCATGATATGTGCGTTCAGAAACAGCATGATATTGATGAAGAAGAGGGTACAAAATTGGTTGCGTCATTTGGTCATAATTACAGCAACAGCCATGAGCATGCTCATGGTACAGGCATCGTGAATAATCATGACATTAATGAAGAAGAGGGTACAAATTTAGCGGTGTCAAGTTCTAGAGACAAAAGTGGGCGGCGAATGAACATAAACATTGAAGGAGCCTACTTGCATGCAATGACAGATATGATTCAGTCGATTGGTGTGATGATTGCTGGACTAGTGATATGGGTAAAACCCAACTGGTTGATTGTCGATCTGGTTTGTACTCTGATCTTTTCCATATTGGCTTTATGTACAACTCTACCGATGGTTAGAAATATATTTTCTATTTTAATGGAAAGCACACCGAGCGAAGTTGATGTTGTTCACCTGAAAACTGATCTAAATAGCATTAAGGGACTACGCGACGTTCATGATCTGCATGTATGGGCAATAACACAAGGAAAATATGTATTATCCTGTCATATATTAGTTGATCCAGATGTTGATTCAAACGAAATACTTCACATAGTAAAAGATTTATGTGAAGGAACATATGGAATTCATCATGTAACCGCGCAAATCGAATCCTCATGTCTATAACCTTATAAAAAACAATTCTTTGTCAACTTTCGTTGTGTTTCTTTAATGTAAGACGATATTCTACAACCTCTAACGGAGGCTCTATTCAACACCGAAGAACCAAATTCTCAAAATAAACAAGGCCTAAACATATATGATTATTACCGAATCTTTACTTCAACTCAAGATGAACAGCAACTTGGTGTGTTTGCAGATGAATCACCAATATTAATGGTGGTACCCTTCCCAGGTAATCCATTAGGACCCAATGCTTCTTGGGTTGCCAACGCTTTCTTGCTAATGATATGATATATCTCGGTCAAAATGGTTTGAAATGCTTTCTCAATGTTAACTGCTTCAAGTGCTGATGTTTCAAGAAATGAAAGCCCTTCTTTTTCAGCCAGTGATTGGCCATCTTGCGCAGTCACGGCTCTGAGATGGTCCAGATCAGACTTGTTTCCAGCCATCAGAACCACTATGTTGGAGTCAGCATTGGCTCTTAGCTCACGCAACCACCTCTGGACATTATCAAAAGTTGGTCGTTTAGTTATGTCGTACACAAGAAGAGCCCCAACTGCACCTCGATAGTAAGCACTGGTAATAGCTCTGTACCTCTCTTGCCCTGCAGTGTCCCATATTTGAGCCTTTATTGTTTTTCCTTCAACCTGTTAATTAATTCGCAGAATATTACTTAAATTAAATAATGAATTATTTCATCAAATTATATTAAAATGGTAATGTGACATCTCAGCTGTGGTTCATCGTCGTTTTATTATCAGCATTGCAAAAAAAAAAAAAAACGATGACATGTTGTCAAGACTTCTACTATTACATATGTTCTGATCAGAGGTTACAATACACAGTTCTTAAATAACACTTTTTGTTACATTTGAAAATAGTAGAAACACTTTTTTTCAGAAGTGTCCAGCCAAAAAGATACAAGGTTATAAGAAAGTGATGTACCATCATTAGCATGAGTTATTAGTTACATTTCGTCTATCATTTGAGTTGCTATTGTTAGAGATAACACACTAACTTTTCTAAGGTAGTATTGCTATCCAAATAACATTATTGCATCGACCCCAACATAACTTGGATATGGAGCATGTGTGGGAGTGCATTTTTCATGTGGTTATTACCTTAATCCGATTTTTAAACATGATACGCACTTTTGGGTTCTGAATATACCTGTGGAGGCTTATTCTACGGCAGTATACAAACATGCATAAGTAAATAATATGCAATCCTAAACACCCTTTTATCAGTTTACAACTTCGCCCAAACGTTGTTACAACAATAGTTACTTCAGATAAGATGATCATATTCTTGTGTTACCCATTTACATATAGTTATCTTCTTATAATAGATTAAAAGGTGCACAGTCTTGACTCATTGGACTTAATATAAAATTCACAAGATATAATAAGAACTTTAGCACATAATGTGGTTGAAGCCAGGCCACCAAACACATAAATATGCAATGTAGATCGGTCGATACTGCAAAACAACTTCCACTTATTTCACTTCCAAATTTCAGTTCTTAAAACACAGCTCTATTTTTAAAGACTTGGCTGAATGACAGCCTAAAGTAACACGAGTAAAACTCAATCTCCAATTAGCTCACGATAACTACACGCAATGAATGCAAAAACTTACATACCATACTAACCGCTGGAATCGAGCCTGGTTTGAATATTAGTCGATCCACAATTTAATCGATTCAATTAGCAACGATGCAGAAAACAAAACTGTTTCTGCTTACAAAAATAAACTCTGCTTATTCAAGTGCCTACTTACACTTTAATAAATAAGTAAAGAAACAATTTTACCCAAACCCTCAAAATTGCTTATTTTCTGATAAAGAACATGTAGATAAGCACTAACTGTTAATAAAAAAAAACCTCAAAGAATCACATAACTGTTAATCAAATCTTAAAAAAAGCTCACTTTTTCACAGATCTGCATATGTAACAAGCTAAAACTGAAAATACTTCGACATATAAATCGAAAAGAGTATAAAAAGGATACAAACCTGAAGAGTCCTAGTAGCAAATTCAACACCAATGGTAGCTTTAGACTCCAAATAAAACTCATTCCTTGTAAACCTAGACAAAATGTTAGATTTGCCTACTCCAGAATCACCAATCAACACAATCTTTAATAAATAATCATAATCTTGATCAATCTTACTACCCATTATTATTCTCCTTCTTTTATTAATCCCTCACAAACCTACACAAAATATATCAAGATCACTTAATATATATATAGATCCACCTAGATCCAACCTTATAGCAACATGAACTTTAAGTACACTTATTAGTTGGAGTGTGAATGTGTGTGAAAACTGAAAAGGGTGTTACCTGTGGCAGAGAGATGAAGAAGAAAAAGTGTGCAGAATATTTAGTACAGTAAAGAAAATGTATGGGAGAAAATAAAGGGTTGGAAACAGCCGTACATTAATGTCTAGTTAAGTTTAGTAAAAGTGGTTATGAAAACGATGTAAGTCCAACTTGTCTCTGTGTCTGAATGTGTATTACAAGTTAATTAATGATCAAGCAAATGAAATGTTGCGTAACACAAGGGTGGTTAATTGTTTTTACAGTAGCATATATCCGCGCGATCTCTTGACGGATATTTTTTTATTAATAAAAAAAGAACAAAAAGAAAGTAATTTTTTTTATGGAAAAAAGAAAGTAATTTTGGTCATATTAATTCGGTCAATTTTATAAGTATTAGCCAGATCTCTTCGATTTATTTTCGAATGGTTTATTTTGCTAGTTGAACAGATAATCATTTTTGTTTATGAACCCGTTGGTCTGGTTTAGTATTCAGAACTATATGTATTAGAGTAGCGTATAAATTGTAAGAAATTTTGTGTATTTTATTAGTTTGTACAATGTGTATAATAACATTGTTGATACAAAAGTTGGATGGATCACGTATAACAGAATTAGGCTTAATTCGGGTATTGGAGACTCCGACTTTTGCACCAAGTGAATTTATAGTAAGACCCTGCACACTACAGAAAGAACACCGTTAGGCTTACCGTGAGATTGTCTCCCACGATTAGACTCCGGCGTGAGAGTAAGTAATAGGTTTATTCGGTAATCGGTGAAGTTTAAGGACTATGTAAATCGTACCTTTTGTGGAACCGAAGGGTTCTTTTTATACTCGATGAAACCCTAGTTGGGCTTACCGAATCTTGCAGCCTAAGTAAGGGATAATTACCAGATACACCGAGATCCTTATCATTTAAATAAGGAGAGTGTATATCCCTTTGTCTTAGCAGAATCATATTCTTAATTAAACTATGATTCTGTTTGACTCTGTCACGTGCGGTCAGAGTGCGTCTTTCATGATGCCGCGTGCGACAACGGCCTAATGGGCCTCACGGGCCACAAACGCTGTCTGTTTGGTCCATTCGTGATGGATTGGATATGGGTAGTACCCGTGGTCGGGCTCATGGCCCGACCATGGACTATACGTCATCATGTCCCCCCAGTCTAGTTGTCGTAGGTCGTGTCGCGGCTACTAGACTATAAAAGAATTCAGTCGTGCATTTAAAAGAAGTCATCCTCACTTGAAACTGAGTAGGTAACAATTAGGAGCGTACCCAAGAAGTTTCAAAAGTTTCTCGCCCAAAATTTGTACCTACTTCCCTTCATGTTATCCATTCACTCGGTAAATGTGAAAAGCGTGTGACACGTCAACAAATCATTTCATCTTTCACCGTTTGATTGGGCAAGTGGACAACAAGTGGCACCCATCTAGGAAAGTGAACAGTAAAACTTAGGAGTATATATACCACCAACTCCCTTTTCACTGTGTTTTACACAGTGAAAGCTCTAGCCACCATTACGAAACCTCCAGATCTAGCACGACCAATCAGCAAAGAAGGTATTCACACCACGGCTCTTCACTTTTTCGTTCATATTCACGATGGTTAAACAATTGTCTGAGATCACCTCGTTACTGACCTACCAAGAACTTCTAGATTTTACATTGGAATACTACATTCCGATGAATTTTCACCCGGAAGTACCGGAACCGCACTTGCACATGGGTAACTTCCCTGTTGGGAAAGTAGGGGTGTACACAAAGTTTTTCGAATTAGCAAACAACCGTGTACCATTGTCGCGATTCCTGGTGAACGTTCCTACATACCACCACATCCATATATCGCAACTGCACTGCATTGGCGCAGCGAAAATATCAAACTTCGAAATAAACTATCATCTTTTGACCATAGAGCCCACACTAAACCTATTTCGAGCCTTTGATACTCCTGCGTGGACGAATGGGTGGATCTCATTCTCCAAGCGCGCAGGACGTTATAGTGATATGAAGAAAAACTTGACTCATTAAAGCACTGGAACGACAAGTTCTTTTGGATCGATGATGTTATATTACCCTTCAATTTTGACTTTCTGACCCAAGAGACCCCGAGGAGAGACGGACGCCCTGGCCCTGGCACGTATGATGAAGGGGATGCTGAGGTAATAAATACCAACCACATACCCATAAGAGCGTACCCAGAAGAATTCTTGTACATGATTGGGTTAAGCCATCATGCTACATTGTGTGGGGATGAAGTAACGCAGTTCTATGATGATAATGGTCAGGGTCAGTGTTCGTCCTTCTCCCTTGGTGCTTTGAGAACAACCTGTAGGTGTTGTCGTAGCTGGGTACACGATGGACATGGAAGTGCAGTGTTAATGCAATAATGCCTAAAACCGTTACTTGCATTTTTCGGTCTCGCTTAGTTTTGATTACGACAATATGTAAAAACAAGCATTTACGAAAACAACGAAAAACGAATTCTTGAGTTCAAGTATTTTTCATTTTACCCATTTTCACTTAAGGTATGTGTTAATGCAAGTGATGCCTAAAAACATTATTAGTGTTAACTAATCTTTCTTAGTTTTGATCACAACAAACTATACAACACATTTAGTGTAAAACACAAAACGAATTAGTTAACTAACATTATCATCAAGGTAATAATCATATCACTAACCTTTCTTAATAATACTTAGTGATCATCAAAATGATTATCCTTAAAACTCACTTTTGTTAATATGACAAAAGACTTTTTAATAAACTTTCTTTTTTAGAAAATGTTTTATTAAAATAGAAAATGAAAATTTGAAAATAGCATATTCCATATGCTATTAGAATATCCTTTGAAGGCTTCAAATACCTCAGATATTCCTACCCTACTAAAAGACAAAAAACGGAGCGTACTCTATGGGCGGAACCTTAAGTAGCTAGGCGGTTCCTTAGCGATATGGAACCGTCGGGCTAGATAAGGTACCGCGCCCAGATAGCCGTTATATATCCGTTATACTTTGTCTCCTTAAAATAGTGGGTCAAATATCATTTTCCAACAAGCCTCTTGGACGTTTTTCTCAGTCCCCTTTTTCTTTTCTATAGCATAATCATTAGTAAATGATCACTTAAAGTGTTAAGGATGTTTACATATGATTATCCTCTTGATCCCCTCCTTTACCTTGTCCAATGAGAAGATCACTCACTCACTAGTGTTGTGATAAAGATGATTCTATGAGCTAGTTATATTCATCATGATACCCTTTTTGTTTTATGTCAATCCATTGTATTTATTAATACTTGGACTAGTTGTGTTCATCCAAGTTATTTGTGAATACTTGGATTTGTTGTGTACATCCATTGCATATGTGTTTGCTTGGATTTGTGTTGTGTAAATCCAAGCTACATGTGTGTACTTGGATAAGTCTAGTTCAGTTGTAATAGATTTGATTAGTAGTTCTCACTAAACTATAAAGTGATGTGGTTGTGTCTTGTGAGTTCTCACTAAACTTGAAAGTGATTAGTAGTTGTGTTGTGTGAAGTTCTCACTTAGCTTCAAAGTGAAGAGTCGTGAAGATTGGTTCTAGCTTTGGATTAGAACTCGACATCTAGCCTTGTGTCGTAAAATGGTGAAGTAGGCAACGTCGTGAAGATTGGTTCTACCTTAAGATTAGAACTCGACATCTAGCCTTGTGTCGTTAAATTGTGAAGTAGGCAACGTTGTGTAGATTGGTCCTAGCTAAATATTAGGTCTCGACATTTAGCTTAGTATTGGAAAATAATGTAAGCGACGATGTAAAGTTTTCTCCGCCAAGAAGGGAGCTTGTGGATATATTGGAAATCTCGAGTAGGTGTACTCGAGGAGTGGAGTAGAAACGAGGATAGAGCCTCGTTGTCGAACCACTATAAATCTTGGTGTCTTCCCACTAGGTTGTCTCCTTCCTTACTCTTTACTTATTTCATTATCATTACACTTACCTATTATCTTTGCTAGTGCATTTGAATTGAACCTAATCATTATGCAACTTAGCTTCAAGCAAAAGATAGTTTTGATACAAACCAAATTGAAAGTAATTTTAATTTGGTTGCCAATCGAAGAGAAACTATTCAACCCCCCTTCTAGTTTCTACAATTGGTATCAGAGCGATGGTCACTCAAGATATTTGAAGTATATTGTACTTTAAAACTTGGATCGATCCATTGTCTCCTCACATTAGAAGGTCAAGTTGTACTAAAGTTTCTCTTTGGTCAAAACTATTTTGTTTTTTAAAAATAGGTCTTTTAATTGATAATATTGCATCCCTCTTAAGATTAGTAGTCTTTATGCATTTTAGATCTACTCTTGAAATGTATCTACTAGTTTGCATCTTGCTTTGTGTAGGTACTCATGAAGATCAATCACTTAATTGGTTGTGGATTGAGTTACTTGCACTTGTAGAAGACTCATCTTCATTGATCTTTAACATCTTTGAATGATGATACCAAGATGATTGGGAATGATACTAGTCCTTGAAGACTTAGTACTCATCATAGTCATTGTTGGGCATAGCATTGATTCCTTGATGGATTGCTCTTTGTGGCCAAGGTACGCTTTCGTTCTTCCACACGCCCTTTGATCATTCTTTTGATCATTACTTGACTATGTGCTTGTTCTTGGCATCCTTGCCTTGACATTTGTTTGTGATTTGTGATTCTTTTCTTTTATCCTCTCAAACCGTAATTGCTTGGATACTTGACTCACTATGATGATGTAGAGTGAGTTAGTAGTAGCTAAAAGTATCAAGCATGATTTCTATGGTTTGCACCCATACGGTTAGTAGGCCCTTTGTGGGAGAGAAAGTGAATTAATACCTTGCTCATATTTTGGTTTAGACTAAGACTATTATTGAAAGTGATCTTAGTCTATACATGAATAATTGCTTTGTGTTTATTCATTACCAAAGCCGTTTAACGTCTCACCGGAAAGACACGTCTTAAACCACTATATATGACACAAGCTCTTCGTTACCACTATTTGAATATTGTCATTAATCCCTTGAGCATTGGTCCTAGTCTTGATTCACTTCCCTTGACTTCTCTCCACTTTGCCGTTTTGCTACGAGTAGTCGTTTGTCCGTTTCGGTTCTTTTCGATATTGATTCAACTCGTAATTCTTCATTAAAGCATATTGCCTAGTGTTATGATGATCCAATGTTATTCTAAAAGGTTCATGATATATTTTTAAGTATCTTAGAAAAACTTGGTTTTTAAAATTTGGCGTTTTTCATTGATAAAAACCTGCCTCTGTAGGCAGTTCTTTATCTAGGCGGCTCAAACCCGCGGTTCCTTATCGATAAGGTACCGCGGGCAGTAAAGTTTTTCAGAGCGCCATTTTGATTATTTTATTCCTTTTCAAACCACTATCTCTCTCTCCCAAAAACACACAGCCGACGGTTTACCCTTTTTCCACCATTGTTGAAGCTTCCAAAACCTTCAATCACTCAAATTAATTGATTCCAAGTTTTGGGTTTCACTCATCCTTCATCTAACATAAATTAATTGTAAGTATTTTCTTTCAATTTCATCTATTTTGTTCTAGGGTTCATCCTTTCATAATTGGGGATTTTTAAAATTAAAATTGAATTAAAACCTTAATAGGAATGTGGGTTGACATGGTTATTTTACTATGATTCCTTAGGTTCATATTCATTAGATTTCACTAAAACCCACTTGTAGAACAAATCCAAATTTTGATTAAATTATTTTGGTTTAAAGATGGATTTGAGATGAACCCATGAACAAATAGGTAATGACATTGTTAATGCTTACCTAAAAACCTTGTTTTGAAAAACCAATGTTCTAAGTCCGTTGTTGATCCAACATAGTTCATATGTTCTTGGTAAATAATGGAATAGCTACATTGTGAACATGAGAATGATATGGATTCAATCCTTTGTTTGTCAAGAATTTGATATAACACATTCTCGTATTTTTTGTTTTTTGATTTTACTTTTCATATGAGTGATTGGAAAAATATTGTCTTATGTTTATTTAGGTACTAATCATGCCTTCTCAATATCAAAAGGATCATCAATAAACCTTTCCCAAACCTATGCTTACCCCCAACTTCAAAACACTTTTCCATCCCTTTCTACTCGTTGTTTCCATGAGGGTAGAGTCGTTGACAAGGAAATAACAGGTTATGACTATATCCAATCTATGTTTGAGCTTTCGGGGTTTGATTGCTTGCTCAACATAGAAGAAGATATTTACCCCTTATTCCTTCTTGAATTCTTTAGCACCTATTCCATGCTTGAATACAATGGAGAAATTTTCATTCGTTTCGTGTTGAATGATCAATTGATTCAATACTCCCTCGAAAACTTTGGTGAAATTCTCGGTGGGCCATATGAAGGCACTTGTCGTTTACGGATAAATGGAGACTTGATGCTCTCATGAAATCCTACGATAAACCTCCAAATGACCTCACCGAAATTGATCTAGAGTTCATCCTTGACATCATTTCGAAAGAGCGTGATGGAAACGTTGTGAAAAGCCTTCATTCAAATGTACGAAATGTGAATCGATATGAAGTGCTCTCTAGCGACCTTAAGGATTTTATGGTCCAATGGGCAAATATCCTTAGGGAGAATGTCTTTTGTCTTGGTGGAAACCGAGATCATATCCCGGCTTGTATGGTGCATATGTTGAGTTGCATCTTTACATCCACCAAGTACAATTTGGCATTCTATATCGCTCGAAGAATAAATTATGCCCTTTCAAAGCCCAAAAAAAACCTTCCCTATGCTATGCTTCTTACTCGCCTTTTCAAAAGGGTTGCTCATGATTTCCCCACCTCAATCTTTCTCGCTTCTACCCGGTTCATCGGGTTATGTTGCCTATTCAAGAGGCATATGCAAGAAAGACAAAAAGTGATCGAGGTTCACGAAAATCCGATCATCAAGAGATGGATGATGAGGACATGGACATGCCAACAAGTGATGGTGATGGCATAGGTACTAGTTCTCACTTCAACTCTTCGAGTAATTCCCACCCATCCTCAAACTCATTCGTGGATGGACTTGAAGACTTAGCTCCCCCACCTCATTACTCCTCTAGTGAAGTACCGGAAGATCTCAACATGGAGCATCTCTACCGTGAAAATCTTAAGGACTAGAGGTGAATTGCATGAACATCGGGTTGAGTCAAGGAAGGGATTCAAGTATTTGGGGAATATGATCAAGGGATTGGGCAACAAGAGAAGGTGAAAGCTTTGAAGTATTTCAAAGAATACATGTTGGTAAACATGTAATGTTGAACAATTTTTTTATTATCTTGGATGTGTATTAACTTATGCTACATGTTTGGATTGTTATTTATTTTGATCCTAAATATTGTTTATGCCATTATGTTTGTGATTTACATAGCTTTGTGCATGCCTTATGATAGTTAGCTTCTTAGATTTTGGTCAGTAGTTAACTTTGGCTTGTGAATCCTTTGGTAAAAATCTGGGTTAACTAAAATTTGGGATATGAAACTTTTGAAAGACCTCTGGTCGCGGTTCCATATCGACCCGCGGATCCTTATCGATAAGGAACCGCCGGTCCTAGATAAGGAACTGCCGCCATTGTGTCCGACAGAATCTTTTGCTTTACACTATTTTCTTAAATCTGTGTAAACTTTGCATGATTTTTTGCAAAAACCTGCATATTTCCTAAACTAGGTTACCTAAATTCATTATTCACCTAAAATGATTTTAACCCATTACTAGTTTGGATCATCCCCTCACCCATTTAAACCCACCTTGTTTTTCATGTTCTTCACACAACAAAACATCCTTCCCTAACCCTTAAACCACCCTTGTCAACCATGGTTTCTACAAAAACCTCAAACACCCCTAGGAAAACACTTAAGATTAGGATTAAGGTACCCAAGCCTAACTCCTCACCCTTTCACACACCCAAAATGAGATGGTTCCAATCCTCATTTCCTCATCACCTTCACCACCCCTTGCACCATGCAAGACAACATCCACCCATGGTACTAACCACTCCATTGGTTCTACCTCCTCTTCATTAAACTCAAGAATGAATGAGCTCTCTTCATCCTTCACTCCAAGTGCACCCTTGGATGTGACCACACAACCCCAACCTATCCAAAGCATTCCTTTTGTGAATGACTTTGATGACACCTTGGTGACTTCACCATTTACCCCTCCTAACTCACCCATTTCACCAACCTTGGAGACCATACCTCCACACTCACCTATTTCCCCTTTGGGGAACATGCCTCCACTCTCACCCACATCACCCTTGGAGAACATGCCTCCTCCACCTCCACCAAACTCAAACATTCCAATTTTGGGTGTCCTACTTTCCCTCCTTTTGGGTGATCCTTACTATGGGTTTCAAGAGACTCATGGTCCTAATTGTCCATGTTGCCTCTACAACCACTACATCATCCATAACCTTAGGATGGAAATGTTTGGACTACATAGGAGGTTGCAAGAGTTCTTGCTTACCTTGTTCTCCATGCCTCCTCCTAGGAGATGAATGATGAGTTTTCTTAATAACTTTTTTTAACAAAACCAAGCCAAAGAAGACTACTCAACTATATCTAATGATAAGCTAGCTTTGTATTAGTTAGTTTTTTCATTTGTCATTGTATTTGCTTCCTTCATGAGTGTTTCATGAAGATGTTCTATAGATTTAGCTTTATGTGTTTTTATTCTTATGTGCACATTAATCAACTTTAATTTGAAATTAAAATTGAACCTAAATCTATCACAACCTCTAAAAACTTGACTAAAATTGGTTCAAAATGATATCTAAATTATTTTGTCACCCTTTGTCAAGACATTCTTTGTGAATGTGTTGCTTTTATGCAACCCTAGCATAATTTAGTGCTAATAGAGTTAAAATTCCAAGAATTGCAATTTTTTGAAAAAGTCTTAGTTTTTCTCAAAACCCTGGAAAAACTTGGTTTCAAGTCCACTGCACGCGGATGTTTAAAGTCCCGTGGTTCCTTAAGTGGTAAGGAACCGCCGGTCCCTATAAGGTACCGCGGACAGTAAATGACTTTTGACACGTTTTTGGTCAAAAATCTTTAAAACCCTATACCCTGTCAAGATTCCTTGTTTGCTCAATTTGGCTAAACATTCCTTGACACTTCACATTTTGTATTCAAATTCTTACCTTGATTACATTTTACTTATACCCCATCCTTGAGATTTCATTCTCACTCCTTCCCAACCTTGAGAATTCATTCTCATACAACCTTGAGATTTCATTCTCACACCTTCCCAACCTTGAGATTTCATTCTCACACCCTCACAATGCCTAACTCCTCCATTCCTAACCTTGACATTTCTTTGTCACAACCCCACTCACCCAAAGCTTCCTCATCCAAGCTTTCAAAGAAACCGAAAATCTCGGTCCGACCTATTTGGGTTAAGAAGAATGAATCATCTTCCTCCAAACCACCCAAAACCCTACCTTCTCTCCAATCAAGTATTGGAATGAGACTTATACCATTAACCCCATCACCAGAGCAAAAGAAAATGTTCCCCCACCACCTCAATCCTTCAACACCCCTCAACTCAATGACCTTTCAACCTTCCCAAACCTCACAAGGCATTGTGAAAACATTTCCTACCCCATTACCCCACCACCACCAAACCCTAGGTTTGATGCCCTACCCCCATCAAACGATTTTGTGTTGTATCATGGATCCTCGTGTGCTTGTTGTCGATTTCAACAAATTGAACTTGCTCATTGATAGGTGTGTAAACACCCATCCTTTTTACCACTTAATTACAATAATAACCGGACCAAAACGTGTATTTTATGTCTTTTATGTCGTAATTATGCGTGGTTTGTGTTTTTGTTGTGATTTAGGACGAAATTGTGAAAAGTGGAGAAAACACGACATTTACGGGCTTTTATTGAAGAAAAAGATGAAAGATGAAGTCGAAAAGTCAAGAGTGCAAAAAGAACGGAAGTCCAAGACAAATTCTGAAGATTTATCGAAGAAAAAGTCAAAAGACGGAAGTTTACTTAAAGCCAAAGAACTCAAGTCTATTTTATTGAAGAATTAAAAGACGAGTTCAAAGAAATCCCGAGCCAAAAGTCATTAAAGTCCAAGATTAAAGAAGATTTAAAGGCTTAAGGACTAATGGTGCAATTAACAAAGAGATTAAGAAGGAAAGGCCTAATGATGCAATTAAGAGAAAACGAAGGAGGGGAGGAAGCTTCCTAATCCTCCCCTATATATATAGATTAGTTGTTAATCATTTTTCTTTGTTAGCTAATTTGACAAATTAGTTCTCCACTTTATTTTATGCACCTTTAATTACTTGTCATTTTAAATACTTGTTTTGCACCTTAATTATCCTTTAATTTCCAAGTAAGTGTTTTTAATTTTCTTGCTTTAATCTTTATTTATCTTTGATCAAGTTTACTTTTATCAATCTCATTCTACTCTTCTTCTTTTTGATTCGGTTCCAATTTCGGATTGAGCAAGTTTTTGCTTAATCCATTTACTTATTTGATTAAAAGTTTTGTCTTTTCTTTTTCCTTTTAAGTTTTCATACGAAATAGTCATAAGCTTGACAATCTTATGTGCTTATTTAGTATTTAACTTAAGTGTTTTCAAAGTTTTCTTAAAAGTTTAAGTCTTTTTAATTTTCGTGTCTTGTTTTTGTTGATTTCATACGTTTTATCTTTGATCTAGTGTTTTTATTTAGCTTTTTGTGTTTTTATTTTGCTTATTGTCCTTGAAAAGTTAAGATTTTTGTGCTTATTTTCGTACTTTTTGTGTTTTCCTAGTTTTTAGGAAATCTGATTCGTTTTAGGAACTTTTTCCATAATTGCGAAATCTTTGCCTTTATCCCTAAGTTGCGGAATTGAATGCCCTGAATTGCGAAATCCATCTTCCTTCAGCATTGCGAAATCTCACTTTGATTTGATTGCGAAATTGTTGCTAATTTCGCAATTATTGCGAAATTGATTCTTTATTGCAATTGCGAAATCCAACTTCAAAGTTGCGAAATTGTTGTTTGTGAATTGCGAAATCTTATTCTCCATTCATTGCGAATTTAGTCCTTTTTGCTAATTGCGGAATTACTACACAATTTCAAGGTTACGAATTTTTCTTGTTTTTATTTAAATCATATTTTCAAATTTATTTTTCCCGCTTTTTACTTAGTTGCACTTTAATTTTATTTGCCTTAGATTTATTTTAGCATTGCCTTAGTTTAAGTTTTAGTTACTTTTTAAGTTTGCCTTAGATAGATTTAAGTTTGCGTTATTTACGTTTAGTGCCTTTTAATTTTAGTCACGCTTTTTAATACTTGCACCATTTACTTTAAATTAGAGTTAGATTTACTTTATTTGCCTTTTACTTTAATTGTTTCGCACTTTTAATATACTACAACGACACACTTTTGTGTCACCAAAGAACGACTGAGTCGCATAGTTAACCAGGATCAATTCGATTAGACCAACACAACGAACTTTAGTTTTTTATACGGGGTGTCAAAAGCCTTGTATTAAATGGCGCCGCTGCCGGCTCTTTTCGTAAAGATTAACGGTTTTCTGTGAGAGACGCGTTGCTTTTTGTGATCCGTTCACTTGTGAACGTTATTTTTCGTGTCAAATTTTTTCCAAAACCCCCAAAAACATTTGAAAAATCATAAAAAGCATTTCTTTTTCACAAGTTTTGCACCAAAAATATTCCTCTTTATCCTCTATTATGTTTAATTCTTTTCTTTACCCCTCTTCTCTATAATTCTTCATGGATTCGTCTTGCGGCCGGTGTGGGAGACCATGTCATGGTTTTCAAACATGTCAATGGTGTACTTGTGAGCGGTGTGGTTTTGATATCGACGATACACAATTTGGATTTTGTCCATTTTGCAATTCAACAAATTCATACTTCAACTCTTACAATACTTTCCCACCCTCTCCCGTCTATGACAATCCCTATCCTCAACATGCACCGGGTTTTTCTCCATACCCGTGTTGCTATATTTGTGGGGGCCCTCACGTTGTTTCTTCTTGTGATCCGTCGAAGATCTTTGAGAAACCACCGTGCTATCATCCCAGTGCATTTAACTTTGAGCCCCCACGTCACACCGTCAATCATCAACCTTCTTTCGAACAATTGAGTACCCAAGAACAATGGGCTACTCTTGTTACTCAATTTCAAAACCTCGAAGAAGCTTTCCATAAATACAACGCAAAATGTCAAGCGGATCAGCAACGAGAGCAGGTATCTAACCTTAATGCTTATACTCCTCCTCTTGTGCCTCCATATTATTATGACAGTGATGACGATGAGAGTCCTAATTCTTGGACCGATGAGAATGCTATTCCTTCTCCCGACATGCCGGAGCCCAAGGATTCAACCATCCTAAAGGATGAGGATATTAGTACAATTCCTGCAAAGGAATCCGACGAATTCAATACGTCTAGTGCTGATAACCTTGTCCCTATTCCAAGTGAATCTGAGTTGACATCCGACAGTGACGATGAGTATGATGCACTTTCTTCTGATGATGTTCCTTCCACCAACACTTTGGAAGAGGATTCTTTGGCTTTCTCCAATCCTCTTTTTGATCAAGACGATGATTTTACTTCTAGTGATGACGAGTCACTATCTGATGAAGACGTTCCGAAGGAAACTTTCAAGATTTATTCGAACCCTTTATTTAATTTTGATGACGATTACATATCTAGTGAGGTGAATCCTCTCTTTGACGAAGGGATTAAGGATATTGATTGCTCTGATTCTCCTACTACTGATGAGCATGCTTTGTTAGCCATGCCCCCTTCTATCGCAGATGTGGAAAGTTCTGACTCTACTGGAAAGATACCGCAGGTGGAAGGTAATTCTTATCTTACTTCTCATACTATCTTGCCCCCTCCTACTACTGAATGCACTCCTAAGCGGGTGATGTATCAATTTCCCTCTCCGGGAAATGAGGATGAGTGTTTTGACCCGGGAGGTGACAATGACCATTTTATGATTGATAACCTTACGGCTTTGCCAATTGGTCCTCGTCCATTGTCTTTGGAGGATGACAATGTGATTCCTATACCCACCCACCTCCCGAGGATCAAGATTTCACATACTTCTCGTATGTTGAAAGAACCTTCCTACCATTCAAGACTTATCCTCCTGCCTCTCCTTTGTTACATTCCTCCGGGAACGAGGACAAGGTCTTTGACCCCGGTATTACATTTGAGGCTTCCCCATGAACCATTTAATTCGGGGACGAGTCAGGCTCGTGACTCGGATAACAAAAACAAGCGCTTTTTGGTAGGCAACCCAATTATCTATCTATCTTTTTCTTTGTTTTTACCTTAAGTGTAGGGGGAGACCCGTTGGTTTGCTATTTCCTCTCCTCTCTTAATCAGGGATTCGAGCTTCAATGATCCACTCTTGATGATTCTCGACGACCCATGATTCCGTGTTCACTTTTCCCGGTTCTATCCTAAACTCTTTTCGATTCACTATTTTACATTTTCTCAATATTAAAATAGGAATCTCTTTAGTTGTCTTTTCCTTAGCAAGATTTAAACAAAGTGCACAATGTCCTAAGTGTAGGGGAGTTTACTCCCACATGCTTAAACATTGAGGGCAATGTTTATCTTAAGTGTAGGGGGACTTCTATCGAAGTTAAGTGGCCTTTTCCTTGTATTTGTCCTCATTTTAACCGGAAAATCAATTTTTCGATATTTTTCAAAATTTTTGATCTATTTTGGCCTATTAGTTTTTCCCTCTGTATAGTTATTTTCTTTCTTTATTAGAATAAATCTTTAATAAAATGGTTTTAATTTTCAAACGCTGTGAATCTTTTGACTCAACCCGAGTTTACTTATCTAAGTTTACTCTAGCTAGTATCCTTAACGTGTTTAAGTCAAGTTTTGCTAGGCTTTTATATAGGGAGCTATAAAATGCAAAAGTCTTAACTCTCACAGGTTAAGAATAAGAACTTTTCGCAAGTTCCTATAATTGATCCTAGAGAGTCGTTTATCAAGGGAACTTTAAAACGCGATTTCTAAACTTGAAAAAGTCTAAGAGTTTGCAAGATCCTATAGACGACTCGAAAACCCAAAACTTTGATAGGCTAAGCATCCACGAGTCTCATTCTTTGAGATTTTAAACTGTGGAGAACGAGAGATGATAGAGTCAATTATAAGTTTGGTATTCTTTCAGGAATTTATGTGAGTTAATTATAAGCCTATTCTCCCATCGCTTGCTAATAAATTTATCTGCAATAAATAAGGTTGTACGATTTGAAAAGTTACTTAGCTTCTAGCCCAAGATCGTTTAAAAGTTGCTCGGTATGGATTAGAGTTCATAGCCAAGGCATAACTTATTGAAGCGAGATGCGAAGATTGGCGAGTCCGAAAAGGCCCTAACAAGGCATGAGGGCTACATTTTGTTGCTAAAGATCCCAAGTGATGTGAAGAATCATTTATCAAAAATCAATATGAAGGATCGAGACACACGACGAAAAGCAAAAACTCCCCAAAAGTCATGGAGAAGTCTATTTGAAAAGGCCCTAACAAGGTATAAGGATAAGTTGATCCAAGTCCAAAAAGGAGGCGGATCGTTGTATATCAAAGTCCAAAATAATGATTGGAGAAAAATGAAGAAGTCGTGGTCCAAATATGAAGAATCTCTCAAAACTTCAAGTGAAGAAATTCCTATTATGAAGAGAAGGCCATTATTTCATGAACGTCTCTTAAGGTTTGAAGTATGAAGTCGCTGCCAAATATCGGTCCGAGAAAGGTCTCAAATCGCGAAGCGAGTTATGCCAAGATATGAACTTTATGAGGTCCCGAGAAGCAGTTTTAAAAGATTTTGTCCTTTAGCTAACTATTGATTAAATCGTTCACTTTATTTTCGGACTAAATAACTATCGAAATAAGTCAAAAATGCATCCTCGTGATCATTCAAGACAAAAATAAAATATAAGAGATACCCATAGGAATAAGGGAGTCTAAGTGAATAATTGGCCCACATGAGTTCGTGTTAGTCTGCTAACTTATAATAACAATGATCTCGTTTTTAAGATTGGTTTGGAGAAAGTGAAAATTTGAGGATGATGATTATTCATGACATTTCCAAAACCCAATGGATGTTTTTGATTTCTTTACTTTGAATGTTTATAATTTTCTATCTCTTTAATAAAGGCCAACGTGGGTTGATTATGATGAAAAATGTAAACGTGCTTTGTAACTAATGCATTGCATGAGGACATTGCAATGGTCAAGTGTAGGGGATTTGATAGGTGTGTAAACACCCATCCTTTTTATCACTTAATTACAATAATAACCGGACCAAAATGTGTATTTTATGTCTTTTATGTCGGAATTATGCATGGTTTGTGTTTTTGTTGTGATTTAGGACGAAATTGTGAAAAGTGGAGAAAACACGGCATTTACGGGCTTTTATTGAAGAAAAAGATGAAAGATGAAGTCGAAAAGTCAAGAGTGCAAAAAGAACGGAAGTCCAAGACAAATTCTGAAGATTTATCAAAGAAAAAGTCAAAAGACGGAAGTTTACTTAAAGCCGAAGAACTCAAGTCTATTTTATTGAAGAATTAAAAGACGAGTTCAAAGAAATCCCGAGCCAAAAGTCATTAAAGTCCAAGATTAAAGAAGATTTAAAGGCTTAAGGACTAATGGTGCAATTAACAAAGAGATTAAGAAGGAATGGCCTAATGATGCAATTAAGAGAAAATGAAGGAGGGGAGGAAGCTTCCTAATCCTCCCCTATATATATAGATTAGTTGTTAATCATTTTTCTTTGTTAGCTAATTTGACAAATTAGTTCTCCACTTTATTTTATGCACCTTGAATTACTTGTCATTTTAAATACTTGTTTTGCACCTTAATTATCCTTTAATTTCCAAGTAAGTGTTTTTAATTTTCTTGCTTTAATCTTTATTTATCTTTGATCAAGTTTACTTTTATCAATCTCATTCTACTCTTCTTCTTTTTGATTCGGTTCCAATTTCGGAATGAGCAAGTTTTTGCTTAATCCATTTACTTATTTTCGTACTTTTTGTGTTTTCCTAGTTTTTAGGAAATCTGATTCGTTTTAGGAACTTTTTCCATAATTGCGAAATCTTTGCCTTTCTCCCTAAGTTGCGGAATTGAATGCCCTGAATTGCGAAATCCATCTTCCTTCAGCATTGCGAAATCTCACTTTGATTTGATTGCGAAATTGTTGTTAATTTCGCAATTATTGCGAAATTGATTCTTTATTGCAATTGCGAAATCCAACTTCAAAGTTGCGAAATTGTTGTTTGTGAATTGCAAAATCTTATTCTCCATTCATTGCGAATTTAGTCCTTTTTGCTAATTGCGGAATTACTACACAATTTCGCAATCATTGCGAAATTATGTAATGATTTCAAGGTTACGAATTTTTCTTGTTTTTATTTAAATCATATTTTCTAATTTATTTTTCCCGCTTTTTACTTAGTTGCACTTTAATTTTATTTGCCTTAGATTTATTTTAGCATTGCCTTAGTTTAAGTTTTAGTTACGTTTTAAGTTTGCCTTAGATAAATTTAAGTTTGCGTTATTTACGTTTAGTGCCTTTTAATTTTAGTCACGCTTTTTAATACTTGCACCATTTACTTTAAATTAGAGTTAGATTTACTTTATTTGCCTTTTACTTTAATTGTTTCGCACTTTTAATATACTACAACGACACACTTTTGTTTCACCAAAGAACGACTGAGTCGCATAGTTAACCAGGATCAATTCGATTAGACCAACACAACGAACTTTAGTTTTTTATACGGGGTGTCAAAAGCCTTGTATTACTCATGTATATGAGAAGTTAAATTTCCTTGAATTCCTCCTCACTCGACCTCCTATCCAAGTTTTCGTTCCCGTGTACAAAACTTCGAATGATGCATCGTCGTCTTATTTTTCCAACTAAAGGACTAACTACTCTTGGAGTCTTTATTACTTTAGTTGTTTTGGAGTCTTTTATTTTTTTAAGCAATCTTGGAAAATTATCACTATTAGAATAGCTTATGCTTAGTGGTTTATTTTCCATATTTTTTTTTGCTTTAGATACTCATATTGTGTGTATGACTATCTACCTTGTTATGTCTTTTCTTTTATGTAACCTTTGTGTTGTTTGTGTGTTACTTCCTTAGTTCTCTTTTGAGTTGATCATGGTTAATTTTTACAATTGCTTATGGGTGATTCCATCAATTCTAAACATTAACCCATTGACAAGTTTATCATCTTCATTGGATTGAAGCTTGATTTTGTCAATTACCTTTTTGGACATACTTAGCAAAATACTTGCTTCTAATTTGAGATTTCTTCTCTCTCTCACTCTCAAGTTAATTAGTAGGTAGTGATCATATATACATTGGTGTTTCTTTTCTTTCTACTAACCTTTGTGTAGCATGTCACCTTAGCTCACATACTTGGTGCCCCAAGCAAGGGGGAGCAACCACTAAGGGGGAGCTACTAGCAAAGTCTGATTTTCTTCAAAAGACTTGTGCTAACCTTTTTCCTACGACAAAGGGGGAGAAATGATAGTGATAAACTCGTTAATAATGCGATATTTTGTGTTTCTACGTAAATGAGTTTATCGTTTGTCGTAATCAAAAGGGGGATATTGTTAATGCAAGTGATGCCTAAAAACATTATTAGTGTTAACTAATCTTTCTTAGTTTTGATCACAACAAACTATACAACACATTTAGTGTAAAACACAAAACGAATTATTTAACTAACACTCTCATCAAGGTAATAATCATATCACTAACCTTTCTTAATAATACTTAGTTATCATCAAAATGATTATCCTTAAAACTCACTTTTGTTAATATGACAAAAGACTTTTTAATAAACTTTCTTTTTTAGAAAATGTTTTATTAAAATGGAAAATGAAAATTTGAAAATAGCATATTCCATATGCTATTAGAATATCCTTTGAAGGCTTCAAATACCTCATATATTCCTACCCCACTAAAAGACAAAAAACATAGCGTACTCTAGGGGCGGAACCTTAAGTAGCTAGGCGGTTCCTTAGAGATATGGAACCGCCATGCTAGATAAGGTACCACGCCCAGATAGCCGTTATATATCCGTTATACTTTGCCTCCTTTAAATACTGGGTCAAATCTCATTTTCCAACAAGCCTCTTGGACGTTTTTCTCAGGCCCCTTTCTCTTTTCTATAGCATAATCATTAGTAAATGATCACTTAAAGTGTTAAGGATGTTTACATATGATTATCCTCTTGATCCCCTCTTTTACCTTGTCCAATGAGAAGATCACTCACTCACTAGTGTTGTGATAAAGATGAATCTATGAGCTAGTCATATTCATCATGATACCCTTTTTGTTTTATGTCAATCCATTGTATTTATTAATACTTGGACTAGTTGTGTTCATCCAAGTTATTTGTGAATACTTGGATTTGTTGTGTACATCCATTGCATATGTGTTTGCTTGGATTTGTGTTGTGTAAATCCAAGCTACATGTGTGTACTTGGATAAGTCTAGTTCAGTTGTAATAGATTTGATTAGTAGTTCTCACTAAACTATAAAGTGATGTGGTTGTGTCTTGTGAGTTCTCACTAAAATTGAAAGTGATTAGTAGTTGTGTTGTGTGAAGTTCTCACTTAGCTTCAAAGTGAAGAGTCGTGAAGATTGGTTCTAGCTTTGGATTAGAACTCGACATCTAGCCTTGTGTCGTAAAATGGTGAAGTAGGCAACGTCGTGAAGATTGGTTCTACCTTAAGATTAGAACTCGACATCTAGCCTTGTGTCGTTAAATTGTGAAGTAGGCAACGTTGTGTAGATTGGTCCTAGCTAAAGATTAGGTCTCGACATTTAGCTTAGTGTCGGAAAATAATGTAAGCGACGATGTAAGGTTTTCTCCGCCAAGAAGGGAGCTTGTGGATATAGTGGAAATCTCGAGTAGTGTACTCGAGGAGTGGAGTAGAAACGAGGATAGAGCCTCATTGTCGAACCACTATAAATCTTGGTGTCTTCCCACTAGGTTGTCTCCTTCCTCACTCTTTACTTATTTCATTATTATTACACTTACCTATTATCTTTGCTAGTGCATTTGAATTGAACCTAATAATTATGCAACTTAGCTTCAAGCAAAAGATAGTTTTGATACAAACCAAATTGAAAGTAATTTTAATTTGGTTGCCAATCGAAGAGAAACTATTCAACCCCCCCTTCTAGTTTCTACAATATGAATAAACAAGTACTAACCTTAATCAAGTGATCAAGTGATTTAATCTTTTCTTAAAACTTACTTTCTATTAAGTGTGACAAATTTTTTTATTAAACTTTCTTTTTAAAAAATGTTTTATTAAATTAAATATTTGAAAATTTAAAAATGGCATATTCTTTTTTGATTTGGAATATTTTTTCAGGATATTTTTATAATCAGATAGGACCTCCACCACTAAAGGACAAAAAGGGAGCGGAGTCTACTCCGGCGGTTTCCTAGTGCCTACGCGGTTCCTTATCGATAAGGTACCGTCGGCTGAGATAAGGAACCGCGGGCAGATATATCCGTTGGCCCTTTGTCCTATAAATTGTGGACCATTCTCAGATTTTCTCTTCACCTCTTTTGCACATAAATTTCCAGATTCAAACATACTTCTTATATCACTCAAATCCTTGATCATTTGATTGATTACTACTTGTTTAGAAGTGAATCTATCTCATCCATCCCTTCCTCTCCAAGTGCAAAGAGAAGAACACTATCCTTGTAAAGTGTTGAGTCCACCACCAAAGATCCTTTGAAGATCAAATCTTATACATTTGTTGTCGTGTCATAGTTGTGAATATCCAAGTAGTTGTGTCTATTTGGAAGTTGTGTATGTACTAAGTATAGTTGTGTAGATTGGTCCTAGCTACGATTAGGGCTCGACTTTTATCTTAGAGTCGGAAATTGGTTAAGCAACGTGTACGGTTTTCTCCACCATAAGGAGCTTGTTGTGTAGTGAACTCTCGAGTAAGGAGTACTCGAGGAGTGGAGTAGGAACGAGGAGTGAGCTTCGTTGCCGAACCACTATAAATCCTTTGGTGTTTGGTTTGATCTTTCTTTACCCTTAACTCTTTACATTCTTTATTCTTTGTGCATATACATTAGTTAGTATTAGTTTAGTTACACTATCATTGTTCATATTGTGCATAAGAAGATTTCACATATTTCCTCAAGCCTAAGTTTTTGAAAAAAGGATTTTTTGAAAACCATTCTTTAACAAGTAAATATAAGAAACTATTCACCCCCCCTTCTAGTTTCTACAATTGGTATCAGAGCGAGGTTGCTCAAGAATTTTTAAAGTATATTGTATTTTAAAACTTGAATCGATCTATAGATTCCAACAAGTACCTAGAAGGGCAATCTATGCAAAGACCACCACTTTTTGAAAACGATAGTTTTATATATTGGAAAAATAGATTTGAGACTTATGTGAAATCAAAAGATTTAGATATTTGGCATGTTATTATCAATGGTGATTTTTCCCCTTATCAATTTAATGAAATTTCTAAAACAAAAGAATTGGTCACTTTTGACAAAGCTAATGACGATACTAAAAAGAAACTTTCAAAAAACAATGAGGCTAAAATGGTGATTTATAATGCTTTACCTAAGAAAGAGTATGAAAGGATTTTTATGTGTGAAACCGCTAAAGATATTTGGAACACTCTTTTAGTAACCCACCAAGGTAATAGCCAAGTCAAAGAAAGAAAAATCGATCTTCTTGTTCAACAATATGAACAATTTGTCATCTTAGAAGATGAAACTATTGATAGTGCTTTTGCTAGATTTAACACTATTATTACTAGTCGAAAAGCACTTGATGAAGGTTTTTCTAGAAAGAACAATGTTAGGAAGTTTCTAAGGGCCTTACATCCAAAGTGGAGAGCAAAAGTCATGGCGATTGAAGAATCGAAAGATCTCTCAACTTTATCACTCGATGAACTCATAGGCAACTTGAAGGTTCATGAGATGATAATTTTGAAGGACTCGGAATTGGTGAAAACCAAGAGTGAAAGGAAGTCTCTTGCACTCAAAGCCAAGAAGGCACAAATCGATCATGATAGTTCCTCGGATAGCAATGACGAGGAGTATGCATTGGCGGTGAGAGATTTCAAGAGGTTCTTCAAAAGACGAGGTCAACACGTGAGGCAACCCAACAATGACAAGAAACCATTCTCAAAGAATCGGTTTGCCAAGAACGAAAAAGGTGATAGGAATTGATTTAGATGTGGTGATCCAAATCATTTCATTAGTGAGTGTCCAAAGCCCTCACGCGATAAGAATCACACGACATTCGTTAGTGGTTCTTGGAGAGATAGCGGTGAAGATGTTGATGACAACCCCAAAGAGGAGAAATGTATTATGGCTCATACTTCTAAAGAGGTACATTCCGAAACCGAATATTATAGCAATGATAGCTCCACCTTAGATGATATTGAATTAGAAGGCCAATATGATAATTTACACAAACTTAGCCTTAAATTCATAGAAAAGAACAAAACCTTAAAATCAACCAAAACTAAGCTTGAAATTGAGATCAATGAACTTAGGGAGAAATTAGCCAAGCTTGAAAAAAATAAAGAAGTTGATTTAGGTTGCTTAAGTTGTGAGAAACTTAGATTAGAGAATGAAGATCTCAAGAGCACCTCCATTAAATTGGAAACGTTCATGAAAGGTACTAGTGCTCTTGATGATATGTTAAACAAACAAATTCATTCTAAGGAAAGACTTGGTGTAGGTTTTAACTCAAATGAAGCATCAACTAGTGAACCTAAACAAGTCAGATTTTCAGAAAAATTGTCTGTTGTACGCGGTCCCAGATTGTATGGGGCGGTTCCTTATCACTATGGAACCGCCGCCCTAGATAAGGAACCACGACCATAAAGAGTTTTTGCTAAAAATCCTGAACTTTCTGAAAAGTCAAATTTAGGTGAAAAACCATAACATCTTATTGTTAACAAGGTCAAATTACCCATACTTGAAGACAATGCCGTTGATAAGTTCTACAAGCCCTTGAGTAAACCTCTAATGGGAAATAGAAGTTTATCAAGACCATCCTCTACTCCACCAAGAGTACGGAATGAGTCTAGGCCTAGATGTAGAACGACAACACCTTGAAGAGATAGTCAAAACAATTCACGACCTAGAAGTAAAACTCCAACACCTAGAAGGAATGACCACAACTTTAAACCAAGATCAAATACACCTAGGAGAAATAATGAACAACAAAATGGTTATATGAATTATTATCTTCCTCCATTTTGTTCCCCATGGGGAACCCCTCCTCCATTCATGCATCCCAACCAAATGCAAGGGATGTTTGGAACTAACAATTTTAGACCCATGAGATATTGGGGACCAAATGTTTGATCGTGTGTGTTGTTACCTAGATATGCTTGGGAATTGATTTGGAACCCGACGAGTGGATTAAGGATAGTGGTTGTTCTAAACACATGACGGGTAATCGAAGTTTGTTCTCGCGCTACAAAGCATATGATGAAGGTAACGTCACATTCGCTAGTAGTCTACGTGGTAATATCATTGGCAAAGGTACGGTTTCTCTTGAATCCATGACCATTGAAAATGTTGAGCACGTAGATAATTTAGGGTTTAACCTTTTAAGTATAGGGCAAATTTGTGACAATAAGTGTAAGGTCATCTTTTCGGAACATGACAGTGAAATCGTAAAAGATGGAAAGGTCATTGGAAAAGGTGTTAGAAAGGATGGGCTTTATGTCATGAAGGTCAATAAGAAGTCAAAAGACAACATATGTCTTGCGACTATAGATGATTGTTCTACTCTTTGGCATAGGAGATTAGGTCACGCTAATATGCGTTTAATTCAATCTTTAGTCTCTAAGGAGTTGGTAAGACACCTCCCTAAGATGAAATTTGATAGTCACTTTTGTGATGCTTGTAAAGTTGGAAAGCAAGTTCACTCAAGTCACAAAGCCAAGAATTTGGTTTCAACCTCTCGGTGCTTAGAGCTCCTACATATGGATCTCTTTGGACCTTCCGCCATACGAAGTTATGGAGGTAACCTTTATACCCTAGTTATAGTTGACGACTATTCTAGATTCACTTGGACTAGATTTTTGGCATCTAAGAATGAAGCTTTCGATCATTTCGAAATCTTTAGTCGAAGAATTCAAAATCAACTAGGATGTCCAATTGTCTCTATTAGGACGGATCATGGTAGGGAATTTGACAATGAAATGCAATTTGGTTCCTTTTGTGAAGCTCATGGTATTACTCATAACTTCTCGGCTCCTCGCACTCCACAATCAAATGGGGTAGTTGAAAGGAAGAATAGGACCATCCAAGAGATGAGTAGGACGATGTTAAACGAGCAATATTTGCCTCAAAAGTTTTGGTGCAATGCCGTGGACACATCGACTTATATTCTCAACCGAATTCTTATTCGACCTTTCCTAGGAAAGACCCCCTATGAGATTCTTAAAGGTAAGAAACCCTCATTGGAATACTTTAGGGTGTTTGGAAGCAAGTGCTTTATCCTCAATACCAAATACTACCTTACTAAGTTCGACCCAAAGTCTTACGAAGGTATCTTTTTAGGTTATTCCCAAACTAGCAAAGCCTACATAGTCCTCAATAAAACCTCGGGCGTAATTGAAGAATCACTTAACGTGACTTTTGATGAAACCCCTCCTTTATCCAAGACACCACCATTGGTTGATGATGACTTGGATGAAATAGAAGTAGTTAAAGCCAAAGAGGTTAGAAAAATAGGAGTTGAATACCTTAGTGTTGAAAAGGAAGTAAACATTAAGGAGTCTAAGGATCATACTCTCAATAATATCATTGGTGACTTAAATCATCCCTAAGATCTCAAGTCGAAAACCAAAGAAACTTCTTTTGTTTCGTCTCCTTAATTGAACCAAAGAATGTTAAAGAAGCTTTTACGGATGAGAGTTGGGTCATTGCGATGCAAGAAGAATTGAATCAATTCGTTGCTAATGATGTTTAGGAACTTGTTCCTCCACCTAGAAGTTCTACCATTATAGGAACTAAATGGGTCTATAGGAATAAGTTAGATGAGAATGGTATTGTGTCTCGTAACAAGGCTAGACTTGTAGCTCAAGGCTATAATCAACAAGAAGGGATTGATTATGACGAGACATATGCACCGGTAGCAAGATTAGAATCCATTAGACTCCTTTTAGCCTACGCTTGTGCCTTAGACTTTAAGCTTCAACAAATGGATGTAAAGAGTGCGTTTCTTAACGGTTTGATTAATGAGGAGGTATATGTGGCTCAACCTCCCGCCTTCATTGATTTTGAGAAACCGGATCATGTTTACAAGCTTAAGAAGGCACTTTATGGTCTTAAACAAGCACCCAAAGCTTGGTATGATAGACTTAAAGTGTTTCTTGTTAAACATGAGTATACCATGGGGATGGTAGACAACACGCTCTTTACAAACAAGAAAGGCTCTCACCTCATAATCGTGCAAATATATGTTTATGACAATATATTTGGCTCAACTTGTCAAGAATTGTGTGATGACTTTGCCAAAATCATGCATGATGAGTTTGAAATGAGTATGATGGGAGAACTTAACTTCTTTTTCGCACTCCAAATTAAACAAATGGATGGTGGTATTTTCTTTAGTCAATATAAGTATGCTAAAGAAATTTGGATTAAAAGAATCTAGACCAATGAAAACCCCAATGGCCTCGGATACTAAACTCACCGTAGATGATAATTATGAGTCGGTAGACAACACCAAATATAGAGGTATGATTGGTAGTTTGTTGTACCTAACGGCAAGTCGACCGGATATCATGTTTAGTGTTTGCCTTTGTGCTCGCTTTCCTAGAGGCTCCCAAAACCTCTCACCTTGAAGCGGTTAAGCGTATCTTCCGATACATTAAGGGCACTATACATTTAGGATTATGGTATCCTAAAGGGACCGGCGTAGAAACCATTGTCTACGCGGACTCGGATCATGCGGGAGACTATGTGGACCAGAAAAGCACTAGTGGAGTTTGTACCTTCATGGGTTGTTGTTTAACTTCTTGGTTCTCCAAGAAACAAACCGCTCTTGCAATATCCACCACGGAAGCCGAGTATGTGAGTGCCGGAAAAGCATGCCAACAAGCTCTATGGATGAAGCAAGCGCTTGTTGATTACGGGATTTCTCTTGATGATGTTCCCATCATGTGCGACAATAAAGGTGCTATAGACCTTACCAAGAATCCCATGCAACATTCGCGAACCAAGCACATAGAAATTAGCCACCATTTCCTTAGGGATAATGTTCAAAAGGGGAACACTTCGATTGAGAAGGTACCCTCCGAGGATAACTTAGCTGACATCTTCACTAAGCCACTTAAGAGGGAACCTTTTAATTACTTGCGTCTAGGTCTAGGATTAATGGAACATATTCCTTAATTGCTTTCCTTTTATTGAGTCTCTTATTTTCTTTTGAGTCTTTTATCACTTTGAGTCATTGAGTCTCCTAAACTCTTCTTGAAAATCTTCTCTTCTCCTTTTCAAAATTCTCAAAGTCTCTTTCGAAAATGGTCGAGAAATGTTTTGACATTGTTAATTCAATCTAAAACGTTTTTCATTGATTCATGCTATTAATCTCAAGCTTACATAATTCATATGTATGATTTTCTCAAACATAGCAAGAACAAGATAGAATCATGGAGGATCATTGTGTCGCGACTTAAGGTCTTGTCTTACACACCTCCTACATCGATTTTTATTTCAAAATCCATGTATTTTGGTCAAATCTCTATTTGGTGAGTTCGTATGTGTTTTCTTTGTCTATCTTTGCTTTTAAGCATATCCCTATGATTAGTTAGACTAGAAAAATAAGATTTGCAGAATTGAAAAATCTTCCTTCACCACCAAAACACATCCTCTGTAGGCGGTTCCATATATGAACTGCGGTCCCTTAGCGATAAGGAACCGCCAGAAGCAATAAGGAACCGCGTACAGTGCTTCCTTTTTCGGGTATTTCTGAAACTCCAAATTTGTTCCAACACTTTTGGGAATCTTTGTTTCAAGCCTTTGACCACCCTAAAAATGCCTTGAGCCTTCCCTATTTAACCATAAGCATTTTGCCATACTTCACATCCCAAAATGTCTTATTCTCCTAATGAAAGCCTTGATTCTCCTCCATTTTCTCCAATTGCTTTCAATCCCAACTCACCCAAGAACACTCTTAATCCCAACTCACCCAAGAACACTTTCAATCCAAATTCACCCAAGAACACTCTTAATCACATTTCTCCTACCAAGAATGTTGATTCTAGAACATCTTTTCTTCCACCACCACCCTTTAGTGTTCTTCCTCCTTCTCATGATAATCTCATGCACCATGGGACATATTGCCATTGTTGTCAATATCAACATCTTGCTATGGCACACATATATAAGGAGTTGAGCTACATCAAGAGTCTCTTAATCAAGCCTCCTCTTCACTTTGGTTATGATATCTCCACCAAGCCACCACCACCACCTTCCACCACTACCTTGTCTTTCATATAAGCATTGGTTTCTTATCCACAAGATACCTAATTTAAGCAAATCTTAGAATTCTAGATTAACTAGGATTAGATCTATGCTTTTGGCTTGTTTCCTTTTTCATACATCTTTGTATGATTTTTTTAACATGACTTCACTTGGAACTTAGTCTTTGTGCTTTCTTCTCTTTTTATTTTATTTTTGTTGTGACCTATAGCTATCTCTTGTTGGTTGTCTCTTTTGTTCAACTAACCCTTCTATGTAGCTTGTCACCATATCTGAATTCCTCGGTGCCCCAAGCAAGGGGGAGTAAGCACCAAGGGGGAGTCTTTGCAAAGTCCGTCTCTTCAACACCAACTTGTGCAACCTTTTTGCTTCGACAAAGGGGGAGAAATGAATAAACTCGTCTTCGAAAATCTTGTTTTTGTGTGATTGAGTTTATATATTGTTGATAACTAGGATTTTTACCTAATTAAAAATATCGTTGTTCCTGTCTAATCAAATTGATCTGGTTTAAACTATACGACTCAGTCGTTCTTTGGTGAAGCAAAAGTTGTGTCGTTGTAGTAATAAAAAGTGCAAAACTTAAAAGTAAAATGTGCAAAACAATTAAAGTAAAATGACGTTAAAGTAAATCTAAATCTAATTTAAAATGAAAGGCAAGTATTTAAAAGCGTGACGGAAAATTAAAAGGCACTAAAAGTAAATAACGTAAACTTAAATATAACTAAGGCAAACTTAAAACGCAACTAAAACTTAAACTAAGACAAGGCTAAAATAAATCTAAGGCAAATAATCTTAAAGTGCGACTAAGTAAAAAGGCGGGAAAAATAAAGCTTGAAAATTAAAAACAGAAACTTAAAAGAACCTGAAAAATAGCTCATCCGGAATAAACCTTCGTTCGGAATAATCACTCATCTGGAATGTCACCTTCGTTCGGAATGATTCTTCTTCACTCAATATTTACCCAAAACTTTGATCCGGAATAAAATGCTTACTCGGAATATGTCACCTATCCGGAATAAACTTCTTTATTCGGAATGTAGCTTTGATCCGAAATGTTGCTCTTGATCCGGAATGTTGCTGATCCGGAATGTTATTCCGAACAAAACCCTTGATCCGGAATGTCTTAATATTCCGAATAAACTCCTTGATCTGGAATAATAAATTATTCCGGATGAACTTGCTGATCCGGAATATTATTTGATTCGGAATGAGAGATTGGTCAGGAATAAAACCTTGATCCGGAATATCCTGTTGATCCGGAATATATGGTTGATCCCGAACTTTTGGTTGATCCGGAATAATTGATTATTCCGGATGAAGAACCTTGATGCGGAATAATAACTATTCCGAATGAACTCAATTGATCCGGAATGTCCAATATTCCGGATGAACACCCTTTGAAATCCTTCACACGGAATGACTGGCTTGATCCGGAACTTTTCCTGGGAAAGATCAGTAACAGAAACACGCGAAGAACAAGGAGAACAAGAACACACGAATCTAAACAATTCTAAACAAACTCAACCACAACATTAAATCAAACTAAACACAAAACATCTACTAATGATAATCAAACAATCCAAAACAATCAAACTAACAAATATAACCAAAATAATCAAAACCCACTTTAATCAAATCAATAAAAATAAGAACATGAACATGAACAAATAAACATAAAGATTAAAGAAAGGAAGATAGGAGATCAAACAATAAAGTAAAGATTGACAATAATTAAAAGGAAACTTACTTGAAACTAAATGTAATTAAGGTGCAAGACAAGGTATTTAAATAGACATGAAATTAAATGTGCACAAAATTAAAGTGGAAGAAATAGTTTGTCAAGCTATCCAACAAAATAAAAATGAATACATCCTAATCTATTTATAGGGGAGATTAAGGAGTGCTTAGGAAGCTTCCTCCCTCTTTCATCTTTCCTTAATTGCGCACTTAAGTCCTTAAGCCTTTTAATCTTCTTAAATCTTGGACTTTAATGACTTTGTCTCGGGATTTCTTTAAACTCGTCTTTTAACTCTTCAATAAATTAGACTTGAGTTCTTCGGCTTTTAGTAAACTTCCGTCTTTTGACTTTTTCTTCGATAAATCTTCAGAATTGGTCTTGGACTTCCGTTCTTTTTGCACTCTTGACTTCTCGACTTCGTCTTTCGTCTTTTTCTTCGATAAAAGCCCGTGAATGCCCGTGTTTTCTCCACTTTTCACCTTTTCGTCCTAAATCACAACAAAAACACAAACCACGCATAATTCCGACATAAATGACATAAAATACACGTTTTGGCTCGGTTATTATTGTAATTAAGTGGTAAAAAGGATGTGTGTTTACACACCTATCAAATCCCCTACACTTGACCATTGCAATGTCCTCATGCAATGCATTAGTTACAAAGCACGTTTACATTTTTCATCTTAATCAATCCACATTGACCTTTATTAAAGAGATAGAAAACTATAAACATTCAAAATAAAGAAATAAAAAACATACCTTGGGTTTTGGAAATGTCATGAATGATAATCATCCTCAAGTTTTCACTTTCTCCAAACCAAGCTTAAAAACGAGATCATTGTTATTATAAGTTAGCAAACTAACACGAACTCATGTGGGCCAATTATTCACTTAGACTCCCTTATTCCTAGGTGTATCTCTTATATTTTATTGTTGTCTTGAATGATCACGAGGATGCATTGTTGACTTATTTCGATAGTTATTAAGGCTGAAAATAAAGTGGGACGATTTAATCAATAGTTAGCTAAAGGACAAAATCTTTTAAAACTGCTTCTCGGGACCTCATAAAGTTCATATCTTGGCATAACTCGCTTCGTGATTTGAGACCTTTCTTGGACCGATATTTGGCAGCGACTTCATACTTCAAATCTTGAGAGAGGTTCATGAAATAATGGTCTTCTCTTTATAATAGGAGTTTCTTCACTTGAAGTTTTGAGAGATTCTTCATATATGGACCACAACTTCTTCATTTTTCTCCAATCATTATTTTGGACTTTGATATACAACGATCCGCCTCCTTTTTGGACTTGGATCTATTTATCCTCATACCTTGTTAGGGCCTTTTCGGATAGACTTCTCCATGACTTTTGGGGAGTTTTTACTTTTCGTCGTGTGTCTCGATCCTTCATATTGATTTTTGATAAATGATTCTTCACATCACTTTGGATCTTTAGCAACAAAATGTAGCCCTCATGCCTTGTTAGGACCTTTTTGGACTCGCCAATCTTCGCATCCCGCTTCAATAAGTTATGCCTTAGCTATGAACTCTAATCCATACCGAGCAACTTTTAAACGATCTTGGGCTAGAAGCTAAGTAACTTTTTAAATCGTACAACCTTATTTATTGCAGATAAATTTATTAGCAAACGATGGGAGAATAGGCTTATAATTAACTCACATAAGTTCACGAAAGAATACCAAACTTATAATTGACTCTATCATCTCTCGTTCTCCACAGTTTAAAATCTCAAGGAATGAGACTCGTGGATGCTTAGCCTATTAAATCAAAGTTTTGGGTTTTCGAGTCGTCTATAGGATCTTGCAAATTCTTAGACTTTTTCAAGTTTAGAAATCGCATTTTAAAGTTCCCTTGATAAACGACTCTCTAGGATCAATTATAGGAACTTGCGAAAAGTTCTTGTTCTTAACCCGTGAGAGTTAAGACTTTCGCGTTTTATAGCTCCCTATATAAAAGCCTCGCAAAACTTGACTTAAACACGTTAAGGATACTAGCTAGAGTAAACTTAGATAAGTAAACTCGGGTTGAGTCAAAAGATTCACAACGTTTGAAAATTAAAACTACTTTATTAAAATTTATTCTAATAAGGAAAGAAAATAACTATACAAAGGGAAAAACTAATGGGCCAAAATAGATCAAAATTTTTGGAAAATGTCGAAAAATTTATTTTCCGGTTAAAATGAGGAAAAATACAAGGAAAAGACCACTTAACTTCATAGAAGTCCCCCTACACTTAATATAAACATTGTCCTCAATGTTTAAGCATGTGGGAGTAAACTCCCCTACACTTAGGACATTGTACACTTTGTTTAAATCTCGCTAAGGAAAAGACAACTAACAAGATTCCTATTTTAATATTGGAAAATATAAAATAGTGAATCGAAAAGAGTTTAGGATAGAACCGGGAAAATGGGAACACGGAATCACGGGTTGTCAAGAATCATCAAGAGTGGATCATTGAGCGCTCGAATCCCTGAATAGTAGAAGAGAGGAAATAGCAAACACTAACGGGTCTCCCCTACACTTAGGATAAAGAAAGCTAAAAGATAGATACATGGGTTTCCTCCCAAGAAGCGCTTGATTTTTGATTACCGAGTCGTGAGCCTGACTCGACCTTGATTATCATAGGAAGAAGCATGAAATATATCAACCAGGATCAAAGACATAGTTTTCGTCCATCAAATAGCACAAGCTTAAGGCGAACAAGGCAAGCCAAAGAAGAGTAGGCAAGGTTCCCTTAAGCAATGATAGAGCACGGTGGAAGCAAGGGTGAAGTGGTGCAAGCAGATTTCCAAAAGTTCCAAAGATATTTCCTTTTATTTCATCAGGTGGATACTGAGATGGCTGAAGAATATCGATACCGGGGTCGAACACCTTTTCCTTTAGGGGAAAATAGCACTCAAGCTCAGCAGAATGTGAAGATGATCAGCGAAGAAAATGCACAACCTCGTCCTCAGAAGGCGGACAAAGAGGTGTTAAATCATATGTGCTGCGGATGTTGGTGTCGATCGGTTTCTTCTCCTTTGAAAGAATTTTCTTCAAATCTAAAGTAGGATCAAGACGATAATCTTCAAAGTCTAAAGGAGGAGCATCACTCTCATGAGGGAAGTATGTATTGAGAAAAGTAGAGAAGTCTTCCTCAAATGAGTAATCATCCAAAGTAGGATCAAGTGATGGCGGAGGATCTTCATCATGAGAAGAATCACTCGAAAGAGTATCGGCCTCATCAAAATCATCGTAAATGGGCATGTCGGGATACTCGGAAGTAAGATCATCATAATCATCCGAATCTGAGCTAGAATCATCATCATAAGCATCAAAGATCGGTGGAGAATCATAAATGGGTGAAGGTTCCAAATTAGAGAGAGAATCATCCACATCTTCTTGAAAAAGTGGATTATCAATGCAAGACTCGAATAGAGGATTGTTGTAGATGACAAAATCATCGAGCACATTAATCATATTCACAGATTTTCGTCCATAGGATTTGCTTGTAAGCTTCCCCATTTTGAAAACTTGTGCATCATCCCTGACTCTTAAGATTAACTCGCCTTCGGCAACATCAACTAATGCTCGTCCGATTCTCAAGAATGGCCGACCAAGTATTAAAGGAATACGAGGGTCCATTTCATAATCAACAACGACAAAGTCGACCGGGAAAGTAAATGTGCCAACTTTAATGAATACGTCTTCGGTAATACCAACGGGGTAAGCGAGAGTGCGATTTGCAAGTTCAAGAGTCATCTTTGTTGGAGTAAGGTCGGGTATGATAGTGTTTTCCAAACACTCAAAGGCATAAGATTAATACTGGCCCCGAGATCAGCTAGGGCAGTAAATTCTTCGGTTTTGTTTAAGAGGCAAGGCAACACAAAACGACCGGGATCTCCAAGTTTTTCCGGAAGTTCTTTAAGAATAACTGCAGAACAGTTTTCATTTAAGCGTGTGTTGGCGAGCTCAATCAACTTCTCCTTCTTGTTAAGCAATTCCTTGAATGCTTTGACAAATTTCGGCATATGGACAAGTGCTTCGACAAGGCTAATGTTGAAATTCATTTGAGAGATCATCTTCAAATAATTTGACATTTGACAGTCATCCTTGGTTAGCATTATGGTCTTGCCTAGCCATGAAGGATAAGGGATATTGGGTTTGGGTGGTGAAGGTGTAGGTGTAAGTAAAGGCTGAGATGTTGAAGGGTTCTTCTTGGGGACATCGTCATGACGAGGCGGAGACGGTAATGGTGCACTAATACTAGGTGTAGGAGGAGTAGGGATAAATGGTGGTGGAGGAGGTGTAGATGATGGGGGCGGGATAGGTGGTCCTACTATGGTAACTCCACTACGGGTAGTAATAGGACTCACATTTGCTCGCGGATTGGTGACGATGTTTGAAGGTAGAGAACTCGAAGTAGAAGGTTGAGTTGTGGGCAAGAAACTAGCAAGCATATTCTTCAAATCATTCGTTTGATTCCTGAAGGAGGATTGGATATTATCTCGAAGCTCGGATCTGATGTCATTCCCTTGCTTGGTGATATCCCCTTTCAAATTGATAATTTGGCTTTGCAGATTCTTGATTTGCTCACCTAATCAAAGCTTCAACATCCGGATTGATGGGTGGGGTTTGTTGAGCGGGTGGGTGATAAGGATTTGAAACTCTTGGTGGGATTTGGTTGCTTCTATTGTAGTTGTTGGCGGGGTTTTGGTTTTGAGGAGAAAAACCGGGTGAAAGGTAGTTGTTGGACCGGTAACTCAGCAAATTTCTATCCCCTTGAGGTCGAGCTTGGTAATTTTCCGGTGAATAATTACCATAAGCTGCATACACGTTTTACGGATTTCCTTGTGTAGAAGGACAATCAGTGTATGAGTGTGGACCGCCGCATGTTTCACAAGAATTGGCAACCGCTTTAACTTGTTGTTGGTTTGTAGCGAGAAGCAAGATATTTTTGTTCATTTCAGTCATCATGCGGGTGAATTCGGTCATGTCGGGGCTTGCTAAAGTGGAAGAAACATTGACTCTCGGGTTGTTACTTGAAGAAGCGGAGGAATCCCAGTTTTTGTGATGAGTAGTCATGTTTTCAATAAGCTCTCTACACTCCTCGGGTCTCCTTTTCATAAATGTGCCACCGGCGGCTGCATTAATCGTATCACGATCACGAAAAGTCAAACCGTTGTAGAAAGTATCAATTAATGTGACTGGAAGCATGTTGTGGTTTGGACAACGATCGATCAAAACATTATATCTTTCCCAAGCATCAAAGAGAGATTCATCGGGTTCTTGCATGAAACCGCTGATTTGATTGCGAAGGCTCGTGACCATGGATGGTGGAAAGTAGCGCGACAAAAAGCGTTGAGTCATGTCATCCCAAGTATGAATTGAATTCTTCGGGAGACGATCAAACCATTTCTCGGCGTGGTGTGATTAAAGTATGTGGAAAGAGTTGTAGGCGTAGAACATCCATTGTAGCACCGGGCAACTTCATGCTTTGGGTGATTGTAATGAACTTGTCGAGGTGTTTGTTGGCATCATCATCAGGCATTCCGGCGAATGGATTAGTTTGCACTTGCTGAATCATGTGGTGCTTCAACGAAAACTCTGGAGCCGTGATTTGCATCGGTGCAAGCAATCGGTCCTCCTCGTCCAAACATGGTAGGTTGACAAAGCTCCTCCATTGTCCGAAGATCGGGCTGTGGAAGAACATTGTTGTTATTATTGTTGAGGTGCGGTGGATTATTGTTGTTGTTAACACCTGCCATACTTAAATCTTCTCGAGTCTCGGGCTCTTGATAATTAGAAGATCTAGTACGCATACACCTACAAAGACAAAAGAAAACAATACCAAACGCAAAGACAATATATATACACAATAAAAATAAAATCTTTTTGGATTTTTGAAATTTTTAATTTTTATGTGTTTTTTTAATTTTTTTTTTTAATTTTTATGGTTTTTTAAATTTTTTTAAGCAGGAAAAATAACGCTTACAAGTGAACGGATCCCAAAAAGCAACGCGTCTCTCACAGAAAACCGTTAATTTTTACGAAAAGAGCCGGCAGCGGCGCCATTTGATAACTAAGATTTTACCTAGTTAAAAAGATTCGTTGATGTATGTCTCTTCGAATTGAAAACTTGTTTAACTATGCGACTCAGTCGTTCTTTGGTGAAACAAAAGTTGTGTCGTTGTAGTAATAAAAAGTGCAAAACTTAAAAGTAAAATGTGTAAAACAATTAAAGTAAAATGACGTTAAAGTAAATCTAAATCTAATTTAAAATGAAAGACAAGTATTTAAAAGCGTGACAGAAAATTAAAAGGCACTAAAAGTAAATAACGCAAACTTAAATCTAACTAAGGCAAACTTAAAACGCAACTAAAACTTAAACTAAGACAAGGCTAAAATAAATCTAAGGCAAATAATCTTAAAGTGCGACTAAGTAAAAAGGCGGGAAAAATAAAGCTTGAAAATTAAAAACAGAAACTTAAAAACTGAAACTTAAAAGAACCTGAAAAATAGCTCATCCGGAATAAACCTTCGTTCGGAATAATCATTCATCCGGAATGTCACCTTCGTTCGGAATGATTCTTCTTCACTCGGAATATTTACCCAAAACTTTGATCCGGAATAAAATGCTTACTCAGAATATGTCACCTATCCGGAATAAACTTCTTTATTCGGAATGTAGCTTTGATCCGGAATGTTGCTCTTGATCCGGAATGTTGCTGATCCGGAATGTTATTCCGAACAAAACCCTTGATCCGGAATATCTTAATATTCCGAATAAACTCCTTGATCCGGAATAATAAATTATTCCGGATGAACTTGCTGATCCGGAATATTATTTGATTCGGAATGAGAGGTTGGTCCGGAATAAAACCTTGATCCAGAATATCCTGTTGATCCGGAATGTATGGTTGATCCGGAGTAATTGATTATTCCGGATGAAGAACCTTGATGCGGAATAATAACTATTCCGAATGAACTCAATGATCCGGAATGTCCAATATTCCGGATGAACACCCTTTGAAATCCTTCACACGGAATGACTGGCTTGATCCGGAACTTTTCCTGGGAAAGATCAGTAACAGAAACACGCGAAGAACAAGGAGAACAAGAACACACAAATCTAAACAATTCTAAACAAAATCAACCACAAGATTAAATCAAACTAAACATAAAACATCTACTAATGATAATCAAACAATCCAAAACAATCAAACTAACAAATATAACCAAAATAATCAAAACCCACTTTAATCAAATCAATAAAAATAAGAACATGAACATGAACAAATAAATATAAAGATTAAAGAAAGGAAGATAGGAGATCAAACAATAAAGTAAAGATTGACAATAATTAAAAGGAAACTTACTTGAAATTAAATGTAATTAAGGTGCAAGACAAGGTATTTAAATGGACATGAAATTAAATGTGCACAAAATTAAAGTGGAAGAAATAGTTTGTCAAGCTATCCAACAAAATGAAAATGAATACATCCTAATCTATTTATAGGGGAGATTAAGGAGTGCTTAGGAAGCTTCCTCCCTCTTTCATCTTTCCTTAATTGCACACTTAAGTCCTTAAGCCTTTTAATCTTCTTAAATCTTGGACTTTTATGACTTTGTCTCGGGATTTCTTTAAACTCGTCTTTTAATTCTTCAATAAATTAGACTTGAGTTCTTCGGCTTTTAGTAAACTTCCGTCTTTTGACTTTTTCATCGATAAATCTTCAGAATTGGTCTTGGACTTCCGTTCTTTTTGCACTCTTGACTTCTCGACTTCGTCTTTCGTCTTTTTCTTCGATAAAAGCCCGTGAATGCCCGTGTTTTCTCCACTTTTCACCTTTTCGTCCTAAATCACAACAAAAACACAAACCACGCATAATTCCGACATAAATGACATAAAATATACGTTTTGGCTCGGTTATTATTGTAATTAAGTGGTAAAAAGGATGGGTGTTTACACACCTATCAATTGTCGGAATCAAAAAGGGGGAGATTGTTAATGCAATAATGCCTAAAAACGTTACTTGCATTTTTCGGTCTTGCTTAGTTTTGATTACGACAATATGTAAAAACAAGCATTTACGAAAACAACGAAAAACGAATTCTTGAGTTCAAGTATTTTTCATTTTACCCATTTTCACTTAAGGTATGAATAAACAAGTACTAACCTTAATCAAGTGATCAAGTGATTTAATCTTTTCTTAAAACTCACTTTTTATTAAGTGTGACAAGGTTTTTATTAAACTTTCTTTTTAAGAAAATGTTTTATTAAATTAAATATTTGAAAATTTAAAAATGGCATATTCTTTTTTGTTTTGGAATATTCTTTTAGGATATTTTTATAATCAGATAAGACCTCCACCACTAAAGGACAAAAAGGGAGCGGAGTCTACTCCGGCGGTTCCCTAGTGCCTATGCGGTTCCTTATCGATAAGGTACCGCCGTCTGAGATAAGGAACCGCGGGCAGATATAGCCGTTGGCCCTTTGTCCTATAAATTTTGGACCATTCTCAGATTTTCTCTTCACCTCTTTTGCACATAAATTTCCAGATTCAAACATACTTCTTATATCACTCAAATCCTTGAAAATTTGATTGATTACTACTTGTTTAGAAGTGAATCTATCCCATCCATCCCTTCCTCTCCAAGTGCAAAGGGAAGAACATTATCCTTGTGAAGTGTTGAGTCCACCACCAAAGATCCTTTAAAGATCAAATCTTATACATTTGTTGTGGCGTCATAGTTGTGAAGATCCAAGTAGTTGTGTCTATTTGGAAGTTGTGTATGTACTAAGTATAGTTGTGTAGATTGGTGCTAGCTACGATTAGGGCTCGACTTTTAGCTTAGAGTCGGAAATTGGTTAAGCAACGTGTACGGTTTTCTCCACCATAAGGAGCTTGTTGTGTAGTGAACTCTCGAGTAAGGAGTACTCGAGGAGTGGAGTAGGAACGAGGAGTGAGCTTCGTTGCCGAACCACTATAAATCCTTGGTGTTTGGTTTGATCTTTCTTTACCCTTAACTCTTTACATTCTTTATTCTTTGTGCATATACATTAGTTAGTATTAGTTTAGTTACACTATCATTGTTCATATTGTGCATAAGAAGATTTCACATATTTCCTCAAGCCTAAGTTTTTGAAAAAGGATTTTTTGAAAACCATTCTTTAACAAGTAAATATAAGAAACTATTCAACCCCCTCCCCCTTCTAGTTTCTACATGCAAGAATCCAGCTCCTCCCAAGCACAACTGATGAGACTGCAATTATACATAGTTTGATCATTCTTTTCGTGCTTAAAATTTACAAAAATGTCATAAAATACCGTAAAATATGCTTGTGTTTGTTCATTGTGTGTTTTTGGTACGGATATCGTGAAATCAACAAAAGATCAAAAGAATCAAGCAAAAACGAACACGGGAAACGAAGCTACACAAAGAACCGGGCCCGAACAATGAATTTCCAAAAAATTCCTTGAAGTTTGAAAATTTGTCAAGATTGGTCCCTCATCTTTTGAATACTTGTCACTTTAGACCCTTGTAAATCTCAAATATTACCAGTTTGGTCCTAAAGTTTCAAGAAATGACAATTATAGCCCTTGAAGATTGTCCTAATTACAAGACAAGTCCTTGTTCAAAAGTTGCTAGAATACTTATGCCAAAAATGACAACTTAGTCAAAGTTGAATACGAAGGAAATGAGAAGTATTAAGCTAGAAACATGTTGTGACACAATTTTGCAAGTTCAAGGGTCTAACATGGACAAACAAAACCCAAACCCAACACCAACCCGGACTGAGCCCACTTTATATTCCCCAAGCCTAAACCGTGAACCCAGAACCGGCCATAAACCCGACCCATACCCCAGCCACGCCAGATCCTATTAACCGTTGTTAGTTTAATTAATATTTTTTTCAAAATATATTACTTAAACTAATAACACGCGCTTAACAATTTTTCTCCCCCAAAACAAATCAAAATCCACCCTTAATCCCACGAACCCTAGAACCCTAATTCTTTGAAAATAGAGGGTTTTTGTTTGAAGGCTTCCAAAACACTAATTAAGGGTCGTGTTAATACTTTTTCGCGCTCAAAAACTACACAACGTCACCCATGTGGGTACTGTGGACCTATCCTGACCCCAAAAAACACTTGCAAACAAATCGCCACTAGAGAGATCAATGGACGAGGTTGATTGCTTAATTCTTCACCTATATGGACGTTTGAGATCATTTCCAACAGCTGGGCATATCACTAGCAGCCAAAGATGCATAATATGGTCACTTTTGACCAAAAATTTAAAAACAAGGCAGAGGGCATTTCTGGAAATTTAAGGCCACATTATTGTTTATGTTTGATGTATTCCAGTATATTCCTAGCATTAGTATAAAAAAGGGTTGTGTGTGACCACCTTTTCTTTGTTCCAGTTTTAAGACTTGTAAACCTTTTTCATGAATTAGTTAGAGAAATAAAAAGCCTCGCAAGTTTTAATCTTCAGTTCCATTTTACTTTCCTGCATTTTAGTTTAATTGTGTTTCATAAAATTTGGGAGTTTATTTTCTGTTCATCAAAAGTTTTTGTGAAGTGAATTTTTCCAAAGCTCTTTTAGAGCCCTTGCTTTATATGTGATCATGGTGGTTTGATTTTGACACAGTCAAGCCACAGTGAGTATATAAAGCGAGGTTCATTTTCCTTTGCTTATTTTCTGTCTTCATCATCTGGTTTCCAAAAGTTGGTTTTCAAAAGGTTTTATAGTAAATCTGTTCTATCTTACTGTTCCAAAAGCCAACTTAGAAGCTACTTGACAAATAGCTATTGAGTTGGATTTTGGACTTGTAATGTGTTTGTGGTTTTCTTCACAGATATAAAACAAAGATCATATCATCCCTTTACTTTGTTCTTTGGTTTAGGACAGTTGTGTTCCTATCCCACATCCTCTCATTTGCAAGATACAACCACCTCCTTCATCACAGCAGACTAAGGAGCTTCAAGGCTTTTGTTGTGTTCTTGGGCTTGAAAAAAGCCCAAGAGTAGTACCCTCCTAATCTTTCTTTTTTACTGTTTTTGTAGAGTTTGTGTGATCTGCTGATGTACTTTGGTAGTGTTAGGTTTTTATGGTATGACTTGTATTTTTTTGGTTATTTTATGCATGTTAGCTAAGTCATAGGTGATTTGGTATTGATTTGTGGTAAAAGTCTTTGAAATTTTTGGTTTAGCTGATTTAAAGGGGTGTTTGGATCAGTGATTATCTAGCTATGTATTATACTCAGTGGGATGAGTTTGGTTTAAGCATGATAGATTAGGATAATATTCATGGTTTTTGCTCTTTATTTCTATATGATAGTGTAAGATTTGCAAGTTTGCAAGTTTGCAAGTTTGTTCATATTTTCTGTCATAAAAAATAGTAGGCATTAGTGAGTTTGTTTTTATGATTCGAGGGTTGAGTTCTTGTAATCAGTTAGTCTTAGTGATATCCTTAGGTTATATGCATTTTGGGTGGTGTTTAGTTAGTTTACTCAGTATACCAGTCTTAATCTCATCAAAAGGTCAAATGCATCAGCAAGAATGCCCATTGTCTGCACAGTGGGTCATTTAGGGTATGTTTTTTATGTTTTGTGCCTTGAAACCCTTAGAACTATTAATCAATAGGGTACTTTAGATCTATTAATTGTTGGTTTAGGTACTGTTGTAGTTTAAATCAAGATTTGGTGAGTCAAAATCCACTGAATGGTCATTTGAACCAGTAAACTCCATTATTGTTGGAAATACGTTTATACGTATTTATGAAGATTCGGTCACTCCGACAATATACTAAGTAGTAGCTCGTAGTCTAGACATCTTTATTTAACAAACAAGGCCAAGCCTAGCCTACAACATGTGTAGGCCGGCCCAAATGTAAGCCCAAGCCCATCTTATGGGCTTGGTATATAAACCCTCTCCTTAGATGGAGAGGGTGGTGTGGTTCTTCATTTTACACATAGTTGAAAAGTGTTTTTCTTTCACTTTCTCTCTCTAAGTGTGTGTGTTCTCACCATCTCTCTATCTCTTTCTCTCTCTAAAACATAAGCAAGATTTACACATCCTACAAATGGTATCAAGAGCCATGGGATGATTGTATTGTTTATGTGTTCGTGTTCTTGATTTTTGTACCTTTTGATCTATATAAACACACGTCCAAATTTTTTTTGTGTTTTTTTATGGTTTTTTCTTGATACAAATAATCTACATAGTTGTGGTAGTGATTTGGTATTGTTACTTTGGCTAAAATTTTGGGTGTTTTGATCATTTTTTGGCTTAAAATCTCGAATTGGTTGAGTTTTGTCCGAGAAAAGTGGGATTTATTCCGATCAGGTCATCGGAAAAGGGTTTATAGGACCTTCCGATCAGTGTAATCGGAATAGGATTTAGGGATTCCGATTTGGTGCATTCCTATAAGGACATTCCGATTTGATATTCCGATTAGGGTATTCCGATAATGTTTATTCCGACAAGGGTATTCCGATTAAGGGGATTCCGATTAGGGTATTTCGATCAAGGGTATTCCGATTAGGTATATTCTGATAGGACATTCCGATCAGCATTCAGATCTTTATTCCGATCAACATTCCGATAATAAAAAATTATTCCTTAAAAAATTTCGAATCGTGTGTAATTTTGACTTGGAATTTTTGGTTTATTGAGAATATATTTTAGGGGATTTTAACATTGTTTCTCGACTTCAACTCACAACAACAAACACATTTACTTTCTTTCATTGATCGATCAACGTTTGTAAATCTTAACTTATCTAAATGGAGTACACATCTCTTACGGATAAGTCCATCCTCTCGGGTACGGATAATCGTCCACCAATGTTGGAGAAGTCTATGTACGAGGATTGGACTTCCCGAATGGAACTTTACATGTTGAACAAAGAGAATGGACATCTCATTTGGGAATCGGTGCTTAATGGACCATTAGATTATGGTACAGTGACGGAAGGTACAACTACTCGTCCTCGCACAACGGGTGAATTGACTGGAGATATGAAGATTCAAGACAAATGTGATAAGTATGCTACCAACATCATTCTCCAAGCCCTTCCTCCAGATGTCTACAAACTCGTCATCAAATATAAAGTTTCCAAAGAGTTATGGGATAGAATTCGTGTTCTCATGTAAGGCACCTCGTTAACTAAACAAGAACGAGAGTGTAAGCTTTATGATACTTTTGATAAGTTTGCCTATGTGTCAGGGGAGACTCTCAATGACTACTATCTGAGATTTACCCTATTGTTGAATGAGCTCAATATCTATGGCATGGCAATTCCTTCGTTCCAATTGAACACCAAGTATTTGAACACTCTTCCTTCAGAATGGAAAAAGTACGTGGCAGATGTTAAATTGGCTAAGGACTTGCATAACACCAATGTGGATCAACTTCAAGCTTTTCTTCAACAACACGAATGCCATGTGAGTGAGGCTCGGTTGTCTACACCTCAAGTTCATGATCCACTTGCCATGTATGCTTCTCAACAAAACATGGCTTAACTTATCAACAACCATCATACTTGCAGCAGCCACCACCACACACCTATCAGCAACCATCTTATCAACCACCAATGATGCCACAGCAAGCATTTCAACAAAGTGTTCATCAACAATCTTTTCCACAGCAACCACCAAATCAGACATCACCATCACAAGCGAACACTTCTCCAATGGGCTATACCCCTCAGCAAGGATACTTTCCTATTGAAGCACAACCAGCACAAGCCTTTTACTTTAATGAACTTCCACCAATCCAAGCACCGGTCTTTACTCCAAATGATACGCCAGCTGATGTTCTAAACCGTCTCACTGCTTACTTGTCAAAACTTGTTGCAACTAGGGGATTTCCACCAACAAACAATCAGCTCCGCACCTCTTCAAATCCTCGACAACAAGCTACTGTTCAAGATGGTCAAGTAACAGTGCAACCTATTCAGGGAAGGCAAAATTCATATGGACCTCCTACAAGGACTGTGAATGCTCAAGCTGTGAATTCTCAAGCTAATGGTAATGGAAGCCTCATTGGTCCTAAAAAGGTTGTGACTTGCTACAATTACCGAGGACAAGGTCATATGGCTAGGGAATGCACTCAGCCGAAAAGGAGGAGGGATGATGCATGGTTTCGTGAGAAGATGTATTTGGTCGATGCTCAGTCAAAGGGAAAGATTTTGGATTCAGAGGAGTTAGAATTTCTTGCAGACCCAGGGGCAGCAGATACTGAAGGCATTGCAGTCGTTTCCACTTCTAATGCAGCTTATCAAGCAGATGATCTTGACGCATATGATTCGGATTGTGATGACATTCACTCTGCCCAAGCTGCTCTCGTTGCTAATCTCTCTCACTACGGTTCTGATGTCGTCAATGAGGTACCAACCACATCTAATAATATTAATGATAACCAACATCAAGTTGGGCATGAAAATGACAACCTCGAACAGCATTCGGGAACTAGTAACTCAAATGATGTGGTACCCAATCCTACACATTTGAGTGAACCTCAACCAAATGCTACGACGGGTATGGAATCTTATGCTCAACATGATTTGGTCATGGTGCCTAAACATATTATTGATCAAATGCATATGGCCCTCAGACAATCCGTAGATACGAATTCCACCCTAACTGCTGAGCTTGCGTTGCATAAAGAAAAGGTCAAAACTTTTGAAATGGTCCCTCAAACAGAGAAAATAACATGTTCTGAATTTGACCAATTTCGTTTTGAAAAGATTGAACACTTGAAAGAAATAGAATCATTAAAAGCTAATCTTTCTAATGAATTAAAATCAAAAGAGTCGGTTGTCAATGATTTTCAGAAACTTAAAATGGATTTCGAAACTCTCGAGTCTAAAAAGTTTGAATCGGAAATTAATGCTACCAAACTTCTTAAATTCAAAGAACAACAACTTTTAAAACAATACGCTTCCACAGAAAAGGTTCATCTTTTAACTAAATCGTTTAAAGAACTCGAACTTAAGCATCTTCAAGATTTACCACCTAATCCCGGTTATGCAAAACAAGCCCAGGAACATATTCCCGGTCTTTATGATATGACCATAATTGGCAAATCGAAAGAAGCACCTTTTGTTCGTAGTACTGAGGAGACACAGTCACTTGCGGATGAAACTCATTCTAAAATGCTTTCAAAATTCCATACGATTGATTATGATAACTATAACAAAGATCAATTGTCTAAAAAGATCCGCATTCGCCTACAAAAGGAATTAGCTGAATTGACAGTTCTTGTGCCCCAAAGTTTGTCAAATGAAAACCTTCCTAGTACGTCTCCTAAACTTGTCAAAACGGATTTAACGAAGTTAATTCCACAGGTAAGTTAATTCCTAGTACGTCTCCTACACTTGACAAGGTCATTTTGGAACGTACGACGGCTTCGGCCATAACGGAAGGTGAATGGAACTTTGAGCACACTAGAGCTGCGTTTCGAGATGAAATTGTTCCGTTTGTAAAGAATGTTAAGGCTTGTCTTAGTAATCTTGATCAAGATTTGCTTTTGGAAATAGAAGAAGTTAGACGTGTTTTCAATGAAATGGATGATGCTTATGAAAAAGTTTACTTGAAGTAGAACGGGTTTCACGCCAAAATGATCAGCTTCTGAAGCAAGTGATGTCTCATGATATAGTCTCTGTCTGTGTGAATAAAATTGTTGATAATGATTCTATTGTGCATAATATTGAATTTGTGGATAATGTGGTAGATAGTACTTGTCACGAATCTGACGCTGAATTTTTAAAGCTTCAAGATTCATATTCTTTGCTTTCAAAACGTTTTGATGAGATTCAAACACATTGTATTTCGCTTGAATGCAAGCAACAATTTATTCAAGAAATCTTTGAAACGTCATTCGAAGGTGTTAATATCGATGATGCAAACTTTGAAAAGAGTTTTCGATTGAATTTACAATCAAAATAGCGTCAGCCAAGTGACAATGTTGCTAAATCTTTGCCGATAGACATAGAGAAATCTAAGGAGTTTAACTGTGTGAACATACTTAAGGCCGCTGAGAATTTTAAGCTTGATCTAGATAATCGAGTTTCCAAGATTTTGTCCAAAGTTGATAACTTAAAACAGAAAAATACACGACTCTTCAATTCAGCAAAGCCCGCATGAGTTGATACCACTGCACAGAATCAATCATTGATTGAACAATTGAATCGAAAGTCGGTGGAAATATCTGATTTGAGGGAAAAAATTTGTGATAAGAATCTGGTCTTGACTGAGTTAAAGGAAACACTTCGTACTTTAAAAGGTAAGAATGTTGTGGATAACGCAGCCACTGTCTCAACATCGTCCTCTAGTGCAATCAAAAGGAACCTTATAGCCGTCACACCATTTGATAAGGGCCCTAGGACTAAACCATCTCAAACTTTGGTCACTAAAGATAAGGCGAAATCAAAACCAGCTTCTAATATTCTCGTATTGCCTTCTACAGGAGTAAGCACCACTACTAAGGCTCAAAGATCTAAGCTTAAAAGAAACAAGAAGAATGATAGGATCTTGCCCCCATCTAGTAGTCAAGTGAAGAAGAAAGTAGAAGCCCATCCTAGGAATGTTATTTCTGTTTTGAATAAAAAGAATCATGTCGCTAAACCTAAAGGCTCTGTGGTTGTGCAGCGTTCTAAGCCTAGTGTGAATTCTAATTTGAAATGTTGGAATTGCAATGAATGTATGTTTTCTAGTCGTCATGATTCTTGCCTTATTGACCATGTGAATGAGATGTATGCCCGGAAAAATGGATTAGAATGGAAACCGACTGGGAAAGTGTTAACCCAAGTTGGTTGGATGTGGCACCCCACTGGTAGAACTTTCACTATAGTAGGAAATACGTGCCCTTTGACTAGGATCACTCCCACTACAGCGAAGAAAGCGTGCCCTTTAACTAGGAGTACCAAGGCTACCAAAACACAAGCGTGTCCTTTAACTAGGAACACCGACACTACTGTAGGAACCAAGTGCCCTTTAAATAGGTCTACTCCCACTGTAGTGCCCGCGAATAATCCAAAACCTAAGAAAGTTGTAACAGTAAAACCTGTTAGTGCTAAAACTCACATTAGAAAACGCAGGAAATCTAAGGGTCACAAACCTGTTAGCAATTCTGATAATATTTTATCTGTATCTGCTAACACTCCGGAACCAATAGTTTCCAATGCATTGTCTACTGTTGTTGTTTAAAACAGGTGGTCCAAATTGTTCTCTGGTATTTGGACTCTGGTTGCTCCAAGCATATGACCGGAGATCGCTCTCAGCTCAAAAATTTCGTCAGCAAGTTTCTTGGTACGGTTCGATTTGGAAATGATCATATTGCAAAGATAATGGGTTATGGTGAATATCATATTGGGAATGTTATTATTTCAAGAGTGTATTATGTGGAAGGTCTCGGTCACAACCTATTTTCTGTGGGACAATTTTGTGATGCAAACCTAGAAGTTGCTTTTCGAGAGCATACCTGCTTCATTCGTAATTTGGAAGGGGTTGATTTATTGAAAGGTACTCGAGGGAATAGTTTTTATACTTTGTCTCTACAAGATATGATGGCCGCTTCTCCCGTATGTCTTCTCTCCAAAGCATCGAAGACTAAGTCATGGTTATGGCATCGACGGTTATCTCATCTTAACTTTGACGCTATTAATCACTTGGCGAAAAACGAACTTGTTCGTGGTCTTCCTAAACTTTCATTTCACAAGGATCATTTGTGTTCCGCGTGTACAATGGGTAAAAGCACTAAGAAATCATACAAACCCAAGACTGAAGACACCAACCAAGAGAAACTTTATTTGTTGCATATGGATCTTTGTAGGCCAATGCGTGTTGAAAGTCTTAGTGGCAAAAAGTACATCCTCGTAATTGTCGATGATTACTCTCGGTTTACATGGGTGAAATTTCTTAAAACAAAAAATGAGGCACCTAAATTCATCATCGGATTTCTCAAGATGATTCAAGTGCGTCTCAACACTACTGTCCGACGCATTCGTACAGATAATGGAACCGAATTTGTGAATCAAATCTTGCGTGATTATTATGAAGAAGTTGGCATATCTCATGAAACATCCGTTGCACGCACTCCACAACAAAACGGTGTCGTTGAAAGGCGAAATCGCACACTTATGGAAGCTGCTCGAACGATGTTAATTTACGCAAAGGCTCCATTGTTTTTATGGGCAGAAGCAGTATCAACAGCAGTGTACACCCAAAACCAGTCACTAATTCGTAAACGCCATGGTAAAACACCTTATGAGCTTCTCCATGGAAAAGTACCAGATTTATCATATCTTCATGTATTTGGTTCTCTTTGCTATCCAAATAATGATGGTGACAATTTGGGAAAACTTCAACTAAAGGCTGATATTGGTATTTTCATTGGTTATGCACCCGCAAAGAAGGCATACCGAATCTACAACCGTAAGTCTCGTAAGATCCTCGAAACTATGAATGTTGATTTTGAAGAGCTGACAGCAATGTCTTCTGAGCAAAGCAGCTCTGAACCCGCACTTCATGAAATGGGACCCAGTAACATTAGTTCTGGTCTTGTCCCAAATAATCCTACTTCATCATCATTTATACCACCTACTAGGACTGAATGGGATACGTTGTTTCAACCGTTCTTTGATGAATTTTTTACTCCTCCAAGTATCGTTGCTCCAGAACCTGAGGTAAAATCTCCGGTAACCGAAGTTGTCGATCCAGCAACCAAAGCACAATCAGATACGTCTGCACCTACAATTGGTCAAGATATACCATCAACGAGTAAGTCTCAACCAACACCCGAACCAACTACCCATGTCATGCCTATTGATGATGAAGAGGATGATGATGACCACGATTTGGAATTCGCTCAAATGCGTGAACTTCCATTCTTTGGTGTACCAATTCCCGACCCTAATCAAGTCGGGTCGTCCATCTTAGAGGAAGCTCCTACTACGATTTACTCCAATCCACGGATTCGTGAACATGACAGCAAGTGGAAAAAGGATCATCCTATAGATTCTATTATTGGTGACCCTAATCGTCCGGTATCCACACGAAGTCAGTTACAAGAAAGTGCAATGTTTTGTCACTTTGATGCTTTTCTCACTGAAGTTGAACCTAAGACATGGCAACAAGCTTTTACTCAATCTTGTTGGATAGAAGCTATGCAAGAAGAACTTAAAAAATTCATACGTCTTGAAGTTTGGGAACTTGTCCCATGCCCGGATCAAGTGCAGTTACTCACTTTAAAATGGGTTTACAAGGTGAAACTCGATGAGTTAGGCGGAATATTGAAGAACAAAGCTCGACTAGTAGCTCGTGGATACAAGCAATTATTGGGCATCAACTTTATGGAATCCTTTGCACCTGTTGCCCGTTTGGAAGCTATTAGACTATTCCTCGCTTATGCAGCCCACATGAATATGATCGTCTATCAGATGGATGTGAAGACGGCATTTCTGAATGGTGAAATCAAGGAAGAGGTCTATGTTCAACAGCCGGATGGTTTTGTGAATCCTAATTATCCTAATCATGTGTACAAGCTTAAGAAGGCTCTCTATGGGTTGAAGCAAGCTCCACGCGCATGGTATGATCTATTGTCACAATTCCTCATTACACAAGGCTTCGCTAAAGGCAAGGTGGATCCCACGCTGTTCATTCAGAAAACAGGTAAAGATATGATTATGGTACAAATATATGTTGATGATATTATATTTGCAGCCTCGACCCAAACTTTATCCGACAAATTTAGGAAACTCATGTCTTCCAAGTTTAAGATGTCAATGATGGGCAAGATATCATTCTTCTTAAGTCTTCAGATATCTCAGAGTCCCAGAGGCATCTTCATCAATCAATCCAAGTATGCCCTTGAATCGCTTAAGAAATATAAGATGGAATCTTGCGACCCCGTGGATACTCCAATGGTGGAACGAACTAAGCTTGATGCAGACCCACATGGAGTTGCCATTGATCCGAAACTTTATCGTGAAATGATCGGTACTCTTCTGTATATCACAGCTAGTCGACCTGATCTTCAGTTAGCTATATGTATGTGTGCTCGGTATCAAAATCGGCCTACTGAGTTACACTTAGCTACTATGAAACGTATCTTTCGATATCTTAAAGGAACCATTAATCGGGGACTTTGGTATTCGTAGGACTCTTCGATTGCACTAATGGCATATGCAGATGCGGATCATGCGGGTTGTCAAGACACAAGGCGTAGCACGAGTGGAACTTTGCAACTACTAGGAGATCGACTAATCAGTTGGGCATCGAAAAGGCAGAAAAGCGCTGCAATTTCAAGTACGGAAGCAGAATACATAGCTATGTCCGGTTGCTGTGCTCAAATTCTTTGGATGAGATCGCAATTACCCGACTATGGCCTAGGTTTCAACAAAATCGCGATGTACTGTGACAACAAGAGTGCAATTGCCTTATGCTGCAACAACGTTCAATTCTCCTGGTCAAAGCATATTGACATTCGCTACCACTTCATCAAGGAGCAAGTGGAAAATGGAGTAATAGAGCTTTACTTTGTCTGATCTGAGTATCAATTGGCGGATATTTTCACGAAGGCTTTAGATCGCGCTCGAATTGAATTTTTGGCCGACAAGCTTGGAATGAGAACCTTCTCGCCTGAGACTCTAAAGGAATTGGCAGATGAAGCGAAAGAATAGTGATGGTAAACTATTCTCCGTATCCTTGGTGATCATCTATATATATTGTTTATATTTTTATCCACGAAAGCAAAATACAAAAATATAAAACCATATAAAAACCATAAAAATTGAAAAATCTAGAAAAATCCAAAAATATTTTTACTTTATTTTTCAGAGGGCATGTCTTTTGGTACGATAATATTTACGGCCTTAGAAATGTTGATTAATATTGACATGGCGCCATAAATAGAGTTCGTACAAAATTTGTAAATATTTCATAAAACATGCCCTTATGGCTTGTAGTTATTTCAGACTGCAACCCGGTTTTCACATTAAAGTCAAGTATTTCTTATGAAAGCTTTGGCTCACAACGGGAATTAATTTTCTCGGGCAAGGTTTACTTTAAAACCTTGTAAGGGATCAAGTTTATTTTATAACTTGGTCTAACACAAATCGATGTACGTTTCAGTGCATTTATTTGTTTAAACAAGAAAAGTCTTGTTTTTATGAAGTTATCATCTCTACAACCATAGCAATCTACAATTGGTATCTACTTACTCGAAGATGCGACTACTCAACCGATGACTACAGCTCTTTCAATAGAACACGGGTCAACAATTGAGGGGGAGCAATTGTCAAGCATTCAGAATCTTCGATGCCGAAAGTGCCAAGTTCACAAGTTGGTGTCAAGACAACAATACCAATCGTACATGCGGTGTCAAGAGATGACTTCAGACGTGACGAGGCGACCAACATATGCCGACAAGAACCATTTGATCTTATCATATGATGTTCTTATCAATCAGGTCCAACCTTGTCAATTCTTTTTAATATGGTGAATATGTGATCATGTTACAAATCGGTATCATATCTCATACGTTTGATACCATGAAGATTAAAAGGACTTGCATTTTTCTTCCCAAAACCTTTGTTAAAACTTCATTAAATCAATTGATATTAAAAACTTCGATTGGGTTAATATTTTTAATATGGGGGAGAAAATGTGATTTAATATGGGATATTATCACAAATGGTTTGACTTAATGTGCTGGCTCATCTCGACATATGCGAAATGTTTTCGAATATCATGGCATATGTTAAGGGGGAGCAAAACGGATTTGCATATCAAAATGGATTCTCATGGTGACATATACTTACCCTAAACCCATTTATTTCACGACGATGAAGATTGTGGTGACATAAGGATGGTAGGATAGGTTAAGTCCAATGATTCTTCTAGAACCGGATGAATCTTCCCAAGGACATTCCATAGCTAGAAATAGTAGTCCTTAGGAAAGATGGAGAAAGATTGTGAACGTAGCTGAATGCCGACCAAGTACTTAAGTTAGCACTGGAACAATCACAACAAGGTGCTAGTTATGACGTATTCGTAAGCATTGAAGGGGTTGAAGAATGAAAAAGAATTGTAAAGATAAAGGGTGTAAAGAAAGAAGCCCTCATTATAACTTTAGGCAGAAACCGGGTCAATACATATGCTATTGATATCATTTTTACTGATGCTTGATATTGAAGATAAGACATCATGGACCCAGTGATGCAATGTACAACCCATCCCAGCTAACTCAGATATCTCTCAAAAGGTATTTGTTTTAATCACACGGAGACAAGACGGTATCTATTGATTTATTCACTCCGAATAAATTGGTATTGAAATGGTGGCACTCCTCTCCAGCCTCCAATCACTAAAATCCAAAATGCACGATCGAGTCTAGATCCATTTGAGATCATCAAATATCTCATTAGGACACACTTCCATATTTCCTTGCTTCTTCACACACTGTGAAAAGTAAGAAAGATCTTAAGAGTCCTACGCAAAATCTTCATGATCTTGCCTGAACACCCGAGTAATACGAAAGTATTTACAATGAAGATGGAAATCCTTCTTGAGCGAACATTGAAAAGCTCATGGTAGGTGACTTGTGCGATTCTCTATGAATCAAACTTGTGATAACTGGAAAGCAACAGTGGTTTAATTCTTAACTGAATTTAAACACGTTCCAGGCCTCTACGCAATATCTTAGTGATCTTGCCAGAACACTCAGAGTGATACCTTAGTGTTCACGGTGATGAGTGGAAATCCTTCTAATGTTAACCTCAAACAGCACTTGGTAGGTAACTTGCAAGATTCTATACGAATCAAGCTCGTGACAACTAGAAAGCAACGATGGTGCGATTCTTTAATGAATCAAACTTGTTCCAGGAATCAGAATTGACGGCTTCAATCATGCGGATAATTTTATCCAAATGATTCACTCTTTACGTTCTGGTCGAGTAAAGAGAACGGGTTTACCCGCGAAATCTTGTCAAGGAGATTTTTAATTAAATCTACCTGCCACAAGTACGATATTTTATATCGTCCAACGGTCTTCACCGACCGGAGGTAAAATGCTACCGAATTAGAATGAAATGTTAAAAGCCATTTCGTTCGTATCTACTTATGTTGCGGAATTTGAAGACGGTGGCGTTGTGGAATCTGAGAAGAAGTCGTCCCCACATGCTTATACTTTATACACTCAATACCTCATCTAATTCAAGAAAGCCTAAAAGTTAAGTCTTCCGCTGTATCGAACTCTGAAGCTTTCAAGAATTACAAAGGTATAAGTATGTGGGACAAGAGGTCACGAAGAGGCGAAGATCACAAGTGATGGATGCACAAGATCAAGGCAAGAGATTAATGCTCAAGATTGATATCAAAGATCACATCAGCTTGTTCACCAGAAAAGAAAAAGAAAAGAAAGACGAAGACTACGAGCTCAAGACAAACATAGTATGCTAGGTTTATTTTATTATTGTAACTAGGGTAAAACCCTTGTTTGGAGTGACCTCCCTTAGGGGGAGATTGTTGGAAATACGTTTATACGTATTTAGGAAGATTCGGTCACTCCGACAATATACTAAGTAGTAGCTCGTAGTCTAGACATCATTATTTAACAAACAAGGCCAAGCCTAGCCTACAACATGTGTAGGCCGGCCCAAATGTAAGCCCAAGCCCATCTTATGGGCTTGGTATATAAACCCTCTCCTTAGATGGAGAGGGTGGTGTGGTTCTTCATTTTACACATAGTTGAAAAGTGTTTTTCTTTCACTTTCTCTCTCTAAGTGTGTGTGTTCTCACCATCTCTCTATCTCTTTCTCTCTCTAAAACATAAGCAAGATTTACATATCCTAAAATTATGTCTGCATACATACCAACAACATGTGCTTTAGGGCATTTTGTTGTGATTTTTGCTTTGTGATCTTGCTAGCAGTTAGACATAGGGTAGTTGTAGGGCTGTGTAATGTTTAGGTTTAGGTTTGGTTGCCCATAATCTCACTAAATTGCAAAGTGTATCAGCAAAGTCTTATTTTTCTGCATTTTTAGTTCAATGTCTGCTCTTGCTAGATTCTAGGATGATTTGTGTGAATCTGTTTTGGTATCTGTGTTTTTGAGTTTGAATTGACTCCCTACAACCCAGCTGGTTGTGGGGGTGCCTATTATGCCCAAAAACAGCCACAAACAAGGCTCATTCAAGCCAAAAAAGCCACAATTATCTTTCTGTGAGAAATCATCTGACATCACCATTTCTTGTATTGTCCGAAATCGGACAACACAGTAAACGTTCTTTGTCAACTTCTTGGACAGCAGAGTAAACAATAAATTTAGCTTATTTTTAGCTTCTTTTTAGCTTTTCTGCCACTATTTTCTGTGTTTTTCTTTTTCCCAAGTAGTTTAAGGTAAAATAGATTTTTAGAAAAAGATTTTGTATTTTTCCCACTTTTATCTTATTTTTTATGATTATTTTATCTTAAAAATTGTTTTTAGGCTTTAAAAAATAGATTTAATTAGTGAATAATTTTAGAAAAATATTTTTAGTGGTTATTAAGTCTATTTGAGGTTTACAAGTTATAAAATCTTGGTTTGGTCTTTTTATTAATTTATTTGATTTTTAGGGCTTTAGTTAGCATTTAAAAATTAAATATTAATTAATTTAAAAAGTTTTAACAAGTTTTCTTTATTTTTAAACCCTAGATATATTTTTAGGATCTTAAATTAATTTTTTGAGAATTTATAGTTAACTTTTAATTTTCGTCGAGTTTTATGATTTTACGTTTTTCGCGTCGTAGTTTAATTTTTAGCGTAACTCGTCTTTATTTTCCAATCTTCTCACATCCAAAAACGTTACTAATCCAAATTTGATTTTTAATATTGTCCTACACATATACACCTCCTCCGAGAACGAACTCTACTATTCGGTCTTCACGTTTTCGTAAACGCGTTGACTTAATACTTACCGTTTTTATACGCTTTTTCCTAAAAGTGTGAAATATACGTACAATCAACAATAGATACCAAGTCCCACTCCCATCGATAGCGTGCCAGGTGAAGGGCAATCGCATCCTCCAGAGGAGGAAGGGAGCGTGGACTTAGGATCATTAAATATATCCGAAGCTGTTGATATCGCATTGGGAGAGCATGAGGATCAAGAGGAGGCAATGTCGTGCTTCTCCCGGAAAAGACATAAAGAAACCCCAGAAGCCGCTCCTAAAAAATTAGCGCGGCTTGGGGCTGGAGAACCGTCCTCTGCCCCTCATGGAATGGAATAAAAGGCACCCGCATCCCTGAATATGGCAGACCAGTTTATTGAGCTTAGTTCATATGATTCTCCACCCAAGACCCACCAGAGGCTCACAAGCAAAGGTAACTTCGCGCCAGTCTACCTTTTTATATTTAAGAGTATACACTACATCCAATTAAGAAAAATAACTACGCGCTACTCTTTTCGCATCCTTGATATTGAAAAGCTCGGTCCTTTTGCGATCGTTGCTTCTAGTCCATTGATTGTTGCACTGAGTGCAGAGAAGGCCACCCCTTCTGCTGAGGGCACCACCCTTTTTCCTGATGCGGTTGTCTTTGTTCCAGACTGGTGTGTGCCTAAGTCTTCAGATCTCTTCAGAGCTTTTGATTGTCAAAGCTTCATGGATAACCTCACCCCTCCCGGCCGTGCCCAAAGACTGGAGATTTTATCTGATGTCGTGCTGATGGATGAGGTAAATGTTGTAGCTGCTCATAACATGACGCTGCTAATCCATCTGAGAAAAATTTTCGTCCACCAAACACAACAAGCGAAAGCCGCTGAAGTAGAAAATGCCAAAAAGCTTAGGGAGACAAGCATGAAGCTGGCGCAGGCCAAGGTGAAGCTTGAATTAGAGGAAGCAAAGTCGAGGATGGATGCGGAAACCATCCAAACTTTAAATAAAGAGAAGACGAATCTCCTTGCCGCACTGACTCAAGAGCGCGCCAAACTTGAGAAGCGACTCACAGACAACCAATGGCCAATAAATTATCTTGAGGCTGGCAAAGGTAAGTTGTTCCAAGACCTTGATGAATTTGGTGCCAAAATGAAGAAACAGGTGGACTCCTATGAGAACAAGCTACTGCGCCTGAACATCGAATACGATGAAGAGTTGTACGCACAGTTAATGTCAGCCATTACCGAAAGGCGATGGTTAGTCCGCCATGAGCTACGAATCGCTGTTATGGGTGCCTTGGAGTCACCAAACATCAAAGGAGCCTTTGTCGTCGTTGTCTTCGCAACTATGTCTTCTGGGAGAGTGTTGCTTTGGAGCATGTTGCCAAAGATGGGCTATTAAAGGAGAGTGTGGACAAGGTCGCAACCAATGACCCCCAAGCGCATGATAAGATGAACACTGCTATGGGGAAACTAAAAGAGTGCAATCTGTCAATGATAGGAATGATGGAGCCCGACATGGACTACCCGATTGATACCATAATGACTGGTTTGATCTTGACGAGGTATTTGGTCGAGGGAGCCGAGGCGGAGCATGACTATCACCTGAAGCTGGACACAACATATCTTAAGGTACCTATTTTTTCTCAGCCCCATGATATTTTACACCCTTTAAAGGTAGAAAGGGAAGTGACCTTGCAAAAAGTGCTTAACCTACATGCCAAACATGCGACACAAAAGAGGGGTTTTCGGGGTAAGGGCGATGTATGAGATCGGTGCAACGCACCAGCCCTGATCAGATGGTGTAGCTGTGAGTGTGGTGATCGTGTCGCTTCGGGATGCCAGGATGCCACGGGACACGGATAAGGATTTTAAAGAACATACCATATCCTCATCCAACGAGCTGCCTCACAAGCTTAAGAGATCGTGGTCCTTTGGTGATTTGTTGTAATCGAACAATGTATGACTTAAATTCTCGTCTTATGTGTCACGGTTGTGCTAAACACTTAATCTTTTGATGTACGAATTTTGATCCCTTTGATTGGATCTATATTCTGTTAAGAACTAGTATAGTAGTTTGTAATCAAACTAAAACACTTTGAGAACTCTTACTCAAGCTAAATAAGTGATGCGGAATCTAACTTATAAAGCACAGAAGAACAGAATTACGTTTAACTATTCGATTCTCTTATTATTTGACTTTAATGAGGTACATGATTGACATTGTACCTATGTTCTTTTTATAGAATTAGGAACCCTAGAAACCTTATAATATTCTATAAAGATAACTATATCACATACGATATATTATCAATATTCTAACTATTTAAGTATATCACATAAAATATACTTTAACTATAACTATAACATATCTTATACAAAGATATATTCGTCCTAATCAATATAGCAGTACTTACTTTATAAGTAGCAGTACTTACTATGTACCGCGTTAACACTAACGGTACTTGAAAGATACTAACAGTACTTCAATAACACTAACGGTACTTGACACTTAACAAATAATTCCCAACAATCCTCCCCTAAACAAGAATGATAACTTGTTGTCTTCTTGTTTCTCTTGTACTGGATGTATTTAGAATACATGTCTTCAGTCTTTCCTTCATCCTTGGATTGAACTTGGTAATTTGTATTTGTATCTAACTGAATGTAGCCAAACACTTCAATGTAGATCTTCTTGTGATAAGATAATCTTTAAACATCATGAACATCATCTTTGTCTTCAAACTATGATCTTCTTATGTCTTGTAAACATTCATTTGTCTTTGCAGCAACAATAATTGTCTTCTTGAGTTAAATCTATGAACTCTGAATCATAAACTTCAGTCTTGATTTGATGAGACAAAACCTTCTAAGTATTTTATTCTTGAATACTTCTTTGCTTGCAATCTTCATACCTGAAATAAAAAAGTTAACAACAAAAACCAATCTGTATTGGCTTCATGATTTTTAGCAAATCACCAACTATCAACGGATTTGATATATTCTTTACCAGTTAGCCGTACACTCTGGAATAGCCAATACTTTATTCATAAATAATAAGGTGTACTGATAACCCTACAATTTTTGGTAAATTGTCAGCCATCAACGGATTTGATGAAGTCTTTACCTAGTACCATTTGTCTAGGACTAGCCAACTCTTTGTCTCGAAACAAGGTGAGTCAGAACCGTATAGTTTTTAGCAAACTACCAGCTTTTAACAGATCTGAGAAGTCTTTACCATAAACCGTTTGCTTATGGACTAGCTAGTTCTTATGTGTGTTAGACATGGTGAACTGAGAACCATTTGTGAAGTGTGACTAAAAGTCAAACACTTAAGGCTCTTTCTCAGCTTCTTCCTCATCTTTCAAATCCTTGATTTGTTGTTTAACCATTCTGATCAACTCCAAAGCATCAACAGATTCTTCTGTAACTTCCAATTGTTGTTCCAACATTCTTCCCAACAATCTTCTTTTGAACAGATAACTCTTCTCTTGTAGCATATAGTAGGTAACATCATCTATATCCAAGATATGCAATCCACATGACCTACAATATCTCCAGTAACTAGGAACCTGATTCTCTAATTCCTTCAACATTTCTTTATCACAAATGTGTGGTTCATACATTAAGAGCAATTCCCTATATAATAGTGATACTTCAGTTTTACCTGCACTAACTTTTTGAACTAACCTGAAAAGATCCTGAATATCTTGTCTGAAGAATGTGAAGAATATCTTCCAAAAGTCTGAATATTCTTGTTGTGCCATCAGTTCTTTGAATTCCATGAGCTTCCAGTCCTTGATCCATAAAGTATATCCATCTAGCAATAGATGATCTCTTTCCAAAAGTCTCTGTATCAATACATTGATCCTTAAATTTTACTATCTTCAAGTACTTTTTCAAGCTCTCATAATCATCACTATCTTCTGCTGTTGACTTAGCCCTCTTGGCTTTCTACTTCCTCTTTGTTGATCTTTTCCTCTTAACACCCTTGGAGGTTACTTCAAATTCTGTTGAACCCTCTTCCAAGTTTGTATGTACCGTTTCTTCAGTATGTACTGTTGACTGTGTATGTACTGCTTGTACATTTTCAGTCTGAGCAACATCTTGAGCTTTATCTCCTTCATTCATTCTTTGAGTAGTCTCTTCCTCTTTTTAACTTACCTTCTCCTTTCTATTGTTCCTCACATAAGTGGTCTTGATAGTTGGAGATGTAGTTGTAGGTTCAGCAGTACTTGGCTTAATTCTAGGAGTACTTCCAAATTGCCTTTGTTATTGCAGATGTCTTCTATGTTTTTCAACAGCTATCCTATCTGCTTCAGATCCAATCTCAACAAAATTCAATTCAGTTCTCTTATGTTGTTCATACAAAGTCCTGATTTCTTCAAAATTCTTCTTGACCAGCTGAATATGAGTGAAACCCTTAACTATCTTGAGAAAGTTCATCATTTGATTCCTAATCTGCATGGTAGTTGGAGGCTTAATCTATTCTTCCCTTTTCAGCAAAGAATATTTGTTGCTCCCTTACCAGATCATCAATCAGTTTTGATTTCTCTTCTTCATCATAAGCATCTCTCTCTTCAGCTATCAATGAGTCTGCAAGAAGCTCACTTGCATGTAATTCAACTTGATTCCTATCATACTCTTGTATGTTCCATTCTTTTTGTATTCTCTTAGCTTCTAGCAAATGCTGCTTAGCTTTAAGTTCTTCTTGCAAGTCTTCTTCACGAATCTGAGCTTGCATCCTAAGAACATATTCCTCATCATGGTCTAACTGATTAAATCTATACATGACTTTGCTAATATCTTCATCTGAATCACTTTCATTTTCAGATTCTGATAGTATTTGCTTCTTACCCTTATCCTTTGGATTAATCTTAGGTAGCTTCTTCTTCAGCTTGGAAGGTCTTTCCTCATCAGCTTGTTGTTGAATAACTATACCTTTAGTAGGGTGTGAAGCTTAAACTTTCTTACCTTTAGTTTAATCCTTTTTGGCAAGAACTTCTTGTTGTGTCTTCTTCTCTGTCTCTGCTTGTTTTGCTTTCTCAACTGAATTCTTCTCTCTTAAGTCAAGCAGTATTTGGGCTAAAGTCTCATCCTCTCCAAAAGGAGTTTGACTTTCTAGTGAATGATGATCACCAGCGGTACTTGCAATCGGCTTAGTTGGCTTAGCAGTACTTGGGTCTTCAACAATGTCAGCAGTACTTGCAGTCGGCTTAGTTGGCTTAGCAGTACTTGGATCTTCAACAATGTTGACTTCACCAGTATTAGACACATTTGTTTCTTCAATAACTTGTGTATCTCCAGATACCCTTTCTTCCATTGAAGCTATCTTTTCAACTTGCACCTCTTTAGTCTTGTCTGATCCAATGCTCATTCTATATCTGGACAATACTTGCAAAGATTGTTTCTTGTGAAACCAGATTTGTCTTTGTGGTGGTCGAGTTGAGATACTAGAAATTGAACATTAATTTCCTCCAACTTCTCATAGAAAGTACTCCAATTCACTTGAAGTGGTGATTGAGGTGTTGGTGCTGGCTGAGTTACCATCATTTCTTCAACTTGTGGCTTCTCATGAGTAGGCTGTGGTTCTTCCTATTGAAACTCCATGTCTGTAGGTTCATCCACACCAGTCTCTAAACCAGTTCCATCTGCATAAGTCCTAATGACATCTTCATCCAGCTCAAAATTGATGTCATTTCCAGATATCCCTGTTTGATTATCAGAAGAAGGTGGTTGTTCTTCATAATTCCTCCCCTGGTTGGTTGCATTTACTTGCCTTTTCTTGTGGTTTCTGAATCTTTGCTTTTTAAGTGTAGCCTTCTGAATAGATCTATGTTGCCTCATCCAAGGTGATACTTTGTTCCTCAACTTGATTAGGCTAGCTTCCAATTCAACAATTTTCTTGTCTTGAACAAGTTTTTCCTTTTGCAACACATGTACCTGTTGGGACAAACTAGTACACAAAGCAGTTAAATTTACAACATCCACCACCTCTGGTGCTTGTGCTGGTGGTGAACCACTAGCAGCAATAGAAGCAGCAGGTGTATGGATCATCTCATCAGTATTTGGTGGAGCACCAATATTGTGAGAAGAAGATTGTGAATCTTCTAAGGAATGGGAACTATGGTGAGAAGGAGTTTGCTTGGTCAATGAATGTAGGAACATCCCATGTATCAGTTAACTCTGGTAGGTTAGGGATTTGGTCACTAACTAAAGTCTGAATGAATCTAGGATACATCAAAAACTTCTTAGTTCCTTCCAAATTCCTAGTCATGCCTTCAAAAATTAATCTTGAAAAGTTAAAAACCCTGTTATTTCCTAGACAAATACCAGATGATGCCAATGCAGCAGGAATTTGATCAAAAGATGTACTTTTAGATCTTAAAAAGTGAATAATGGCATGAAAAAGCAATTTCCATTGAGGTGAACATAAATCTTAAAAGAAAGTAAGACTTTCCCTACCACCCTCATAGCCCATGGCTGCAAGGCCATCATGTATCTCTGTATTATTAAGCATACTAAGTCCATTTTCATCATTTAATCTCAAACTAGCCCTTAGCAGTACCTCAATTACATATATATTTCTATGATTTACCCTAGCCTTAATGCAAGGTTGATCAAACCGAGTACCTAACACAGCAGTGTTCCAAAATTATTCAACAATGGAAACAGAGACAATGGGACTTACAGTTAGTGCAAAACGAATATGACTTCGAGATAAGAAACCAAGAATCTCATGGAATCCAAGATAGTCATCATTCAGAGCAAGATTCGCAACCAAATTATGCTTAGAGATCACTTGTAAAGCAGCCATTAGTATTTTTGATGAATGAGAAATTAGAGAGAAGGTTATAGAATCAAGAGATAAAAATAAAAGATTAGGTGAATCAATTGTGTAATTGGAGTGAGTATTTAAGTAAATAACAAACCCAAGCGCGAAGAAACCGCCAAATTTACAAAAGAGACCCTTAACGGTACAACAGACATGTAGCGGTACATGGAACATACTCGGTACTTGAACTTGTGCTAGCGCTACTTGGAGTTATAACGGTACCTCCCAATTTTTACCAGTTCATGCATTCCACTATCATTATAACCTCTTTTATCTTTTTCTATCAACCTGCAATCACATCAAAAACACAAAAACATAGACTATACAATAAAAATTAGCATAAAAATTGTACAACTATTACCTCCCCTCAACATATGCAGCAGTCTTTGGTTGAGCATACCAATATGTGTCACCAAGAATTCAAATCTCTTTGCATCAAATACCTTGGTCAACAAATCAGTTACATTGTTGTCTGTATGAATCTTCAAGACTTGAATAAGCTTCTTGTCATAGGCATCTCTTATAAAGTGATGTCTTATTTCAATATGCTTGGTCTTGGAGTGAAATACTGGATTCTTGACAATGCATATAGTGATTTCATTATCAGTGTAAATCTTGGTGTTCATGAAGTTAAACCCATAATCTAACAATTGATTTTGAATCCAAAGTACTTGTCCATGGCAATGAGCAACAGCTACATATTCAACTTCAGTAGTAGAAGTAACAACAATGGTTTGCTTCTTACACTGCCATGATATGAGCCTTCTGCCTAGGAATTGACAACCTCCTGTTGTGGATTTCCTATCATGATTAGCTCCAGCATAATCACTATCTGAGTAAGCTTCTAGTTCAAAGGTGGAATCTCTAGGATACCATAATCCTAAATTGGGTTGACTTTTAAGATACTTAAAAATCTTCTTCACAGCATGTAGATGTGACACCTTTGGACTGACTTGGAACCTTGAGCAGGCACACACAGCAAACATAATATCTGGCCTTGAAGCAGTAAGATACATCAATGAACCAATCATTGATCTCTATAGATGAATATCAACATTTTCACCATGTTCATCTTTTGATAAAGACTTCTTAGCTTCAAAAGGTGTGCTTGTACTCCTTGTATCTATACATGAAAATTTCTTCAAGATTTCAACAACATACTTATCTTAGCTGATAAATATTCCATCTTTCCTTTGTTTGACTTGCAGTCCCAAAAAGAAAGTTAGTTCTCCCATATAACTCATCTGAAATTTTCCTTTCATCAAAGCCTCAAACTCTTCACACCATGATTTCTTGGTAGAACCAAAAATGATGTCATCAACATAGACTTGAACTAGAATAATATCCTTAGCATTTTTCTTGATTAACAGAGTTTTGTCAATGGTCCCTCTCCTATATCCATGCTCTAACAGAAAATTGGATAAAGTTGCATACCAAGCCCTTAGAGCTTGATGCAGACCATAAAGTGCTTTGATAACCTTGTAGACTCTGTTGGGGAATTTAGGATCTACAAAACCTGGATGTTGTGAGACATATACCTCCTCTGAAATTATACCATAAAGAAAGGCACTTTTCACATCCATCTGATAGACTATAAAACCCATATATGATGCAAAGGCCAAAAATGACCTAATGGCTTCTATCCTTGCCACTGGTGTAAAAACCTCATCATAGCCTATCCCTTCTTCCTGTCTATAGCCTTGAGCAACAAGCCTTGCCTTATTTCTTACAACAACTCCTCTCTCATCCTTCTTGTTCCTGAAAACCCATCTAGTACCAATTACTCTCTTACTTGAGGGAAGATCCACAAGAATCCAAACCTTTTATAGCTCAAATTGTGTTAATTCTTCTTGCATGGCATCTACCCAACTTTCTTCATCAAGAGCCTGAGAAATTTTTTTGGGCTCTACTTGTGATAAGAAACAGGCAAACAAACAATGTTGAGTATCTTTATGATTGGTTCTCTGTTGTTGTTTGACATAACTCACAAGTGCATGAGTTTCAGTATTGGTTTAGAGTTGTCTTCTGGTTTGCACAACAGACTTGAGATTTCCAATGATCTGTGTAGTAGGATGGTTGTTGTTGACTCTATGAGTGGGAATAGAACTGACTGGAATTTCAGTTTCCAAATTGTTGAAATCAGTTACTGCACCCTTCTCATCATAGGAAGCTTTGGAGAAGATTCCTTCAGTTGGACTAGCATACACGTCTTCATCGTCCATAGCTTGTAAAATATCTTCTAATGAATCAGCAGACTTTGCAGATTTTGACTTAGCAGTACTTGCAGATGAGGTACCGCTAGGTGTAGTATGTACTGCTAAGTGCTGTGACTCAAAAGATTCTTCTCCTGAATGCTTATTAGCAGATGTAGCATTCTTTTATTGATCTTGAAGCCTCTGAAGCTCTTGGGAGGCTTGATCATATGTTGATGGCATGGTTTGCTTCTTAGGAGTAGCAAACATGGGAGTAACCGTGGGCATATTGGGTACATAGATATGAAAATCATCATCTGATGAAGAAGCTTCTTCTTGAGTACCTGCATTAGTTGCACTAAACTCCTCACCTGCATTGTTAGTTTGACAATCCTTTTGCACAGAATAGTAATCCAAGGAATTAGTTAGATAATCTAAATCAAACACCCAAGCATAACCTATTCCTGGGACATTGGGTTTATTTTCTAAGAAATTAACATGGGCATTTTCTTCAACCTTTTTAGATGCCAAATTATAAACCCTATATGCTTTACTTTGCAATGCATATCCTACAAGATATCCTGGATCAGACTTTCCATCAAACTTTCCCAAATGGTCAAGAGTATTTAGTATAGACATATGACACCCGAAAGTTCTTAAATGACTTATGGTTGGCTTAACACCAGTCAAAAGTTCATAAGGTGTTTTGTTTTGAGGCTTGGTCACTAAGACTCTATTTAACACATAACATGTAGTTTGATTGCTTCTGCCTAAAATGTATTTGGCAAAAGGGAATCAGTTAGCATAGTTCTAGCAGCCTCAATTAGTGTCCTATTCTTCCTTTCAGCTACTCCAGTTTGTTGTAGAGTCCTAGGATTACTAAATTGTCTCTTAATGCCTTTAGACCTATAGAATTCATCAAATTCAGCATTCTTGAATTCTGTCCCAGTATCTGTCCTAATGATTAAAACTTGTTTAGTGAACTGCTTTTCAACTAAAGTGATAAAATCCTTAAATAATTCATTAGTTTCACTCTTAAGAGCTAAAAAGAAAACCCAACTGAATCTACTATAATCATTAGTTATGACTAGACAAAAGGTCTTATGACTAATGCTTCTTACTGAAACTGGACCAAACAAATCCATATGCAAAAGTTGTAAAGGTTTTGTCACAGTATTGACAGTCTTGGTCTTACAAGAGGCTCTATGTTGTTTACCTTTTTTACAAGCAGCACATGTGAAATCATTTTGAAAAGATTAGTTAGGTAACCCTCTAACCAAATTCCTATTCACTAATCTGTTAAGATTCTTGAAATTCACATGACCTAACCTTCTATGTCATAAATTAGACTCATCATAAGAAGCTTTAGCTAGCAAACATGTAATACCACCTGTTGGAGTAAGAGTATGAAGATTAAAGGTGTACATATTTTCTTGCCTGGGTACTTTATGTAGTACTTGAGATTCTTTAGGCATTTCAAAGTCTTTAGACAGCACCAAGCAGTCTTTGTCTGTGAACAACACCTTGTTCTTCTTATCACACATTTGTGATATAAAAAAGAGACTGAATTCATTCAATTCTTTCACAAAGAACACATCTTCAAATTCCAACTTCCCTGTATTGATTTTCCCTTTGCCAGTAATTCTACCATTGCTACCTCCAAAGTCTACTGGTCGTCCTCTGAATTCTTCAAATTCAGCAAGGAAATCTTTGTTCCCTATCATGTGTCTTGAGCATCCACTATCTACTATACCTTTGTCTTTTAATTCACCAGTTAGATGTCCCTGCACATAAACAAAACTTATTAGTTTTTAACAGGGACCCAAGCCACATTTGGCTCGGATCTTGTGGGACCTACACACTTAAGAGTCTATTCAGAAGCATTCCCAGTAATGCTGCTTTTGCTCTTATACTTCATGGTTTCAGTTATGTAGTCAAAGACATAGGGTGACTCTATGTACTCAGACTTCTTTTCCTTAAGTACCGCTTTAGTAGTACTTGCTTTAACACATGGTTTTTCTATTTTAGGAACCCACATTTGCACTGGTTTGTTATTAAACTTACTTCTAGATGTTTTGGCTTTTTCAACAACATTCTTAGAAGTCTTGGAGAACTTTGGTTTAACAAACTTTGAACCAACAGTACTTGAGTTTACTCTAGCAGTACTTGTGGAAACCTTGGTTTCCGGATCTTTTAAGCTACTAGGAATGATCATTGTTCATATGATTAACATAATCAAAGCGGAATTATAACAACAATCATTAACAAGGTGTTTAGGCACGAAACATGAATTAAAACACAATTGGATTGCCCATTATATTAATAACGGACAATCACTAGACGTGTATACATTGAATCCCACGTCTAGTCGACACACACTTTAGGTTTACATTGTGAATGAATTGAATGAATAAAACCTATTACCCTTGGTTCCTTTTATAGTGTAAGGATTAGGGTTTACAAGAGATAAGGATGAATAAACAAGTAAATCTTCTATTTAAATAAACTTATGCAGAATATCTTTTGCATATTTATCTAAATAGAAGCTTCCATAAACTTCTTTTGTCTACGTTTTGTCAATGCTTGAATTGCATGTGACAATGCTTGGATTGCACACGACAATGCTTGAGCCATCAACGCCTAATTAACTCTTGTCAACGCTTGATTAACTCTTGACAACGCTTAGACAATAACTTCACGTTTTCTTCATTTTTGAGTTTCTGCCACATCAACTTTTTGACCCAACAATCTTCCCCTAGTTGATGGTGGCAAAACTTTATGTGTATCTCTTGTAAGTTGTACATGATCTTCAAATTGCTTCCCCTCAAGTGTAGCACGTATTTTCTTCCCCTTTTTGTCACATCAACAAGGAAGTAAACAATGTATGCAATGTTGAAGATTCTCCAGAAGTAGCTCTATGTAATGATCTTGAAGAACAATTAATATACTATTTTTGATGTAGAAGTAGAATAACCCAACCTTGTGTTCCATGTCTTGTAGTATCTATGTGACTAAGAACTTATATCAGACCAAGTATAAGTAGACCTCAATCCCTTGTCAATATTCTCATCCTATGTGAGACACTGAGCACGATAATGTAACTCCTTCAAGTGTTTATAACAAGTCTTCGTCACCAACCATGTAAAGCACGAACAAGTTACCTTTAAAGTTAGTGGCTGGAAGTCCACGACTTTAAGATATGATAGAACACAAACTCGCGAAAATCTTCTTCAATCATCAAACTTACCATAAGAATTCTTCCCCTTAAGTTAACACCTCTTCATAATGACTTTCATTACATCATAAATTGTGCTAACTCGCTTTAAGATCATTAATTCCTTTTAAAAAGATCCGAGCCATAAATATCATCATGATATTCTAAATTAAAACGGAGATTCCATGTACCTTTGTGTGTATTTTCCTCCTTTTTATGTGCTTAAAACTTACCAGATTTCTCAACAGCAGCAAACCTTGTGTTGTCCAATATCTTCTTCTGTCCAATAACTTTGGCAGATGTATTGTCCAATATCGGACAATACCTATCAGCGTTGAAGTTCATATATCGGACGACACTGTCAACTCCATCAGCGTTGACTTATTCTGTCAGCGTCAAAATTCTTCCTGTCAGCGTCTGAATTACAAACGTCAGCGCCAACCATATTCTTGCAGCAGATAATGTGCCTACATCCAATATTTTCAAAAGATATATCCCAATATAAATATATACAAACCCTAAAACCAGGGATGCATATACTTAACAAAAATATATTCCTAGAAATAAGCACAAGCACACGGCTGTTTTAACTTCCCAAATTATGCAGCAATCTTTGACCCCATGTGAATATAACAATCTGTCGTTCCTTTTCTTGAAGAAACGTATACTGATGTCAAGACAATCCCATGCGATTGTTTTGGTATCCAATAAATCATCACATCTTTATACGCACTTTATGGAAACCATAGCTGCTTCACGTGAAGAAGTTGTGTTGTGTGAATAATCCATCAATATATCATGTGAACACACAAATCCTCCTCCAATCATAGAGCTCTTATCGTGTGAACATAGATTAAAAGGACCGTGTGAACATAAGATTTCCACCAATAAGCTTACGTCTAGTTTTTGCCTCACATAAGTAACGTGGAATAGCATGTAGAGGATTGTAGCACCGTGTGAACACACATAGAATAGCCAATCGGATATATATAAGCTTGTGAACACAAACGCTGGATGTGACGTCATAATTGTCAACGTTAACACAAAACGTATCAACGTCACTCTCTTGATCCTTCGTGTGAACATGCGAAATTTTCACCAGACAGCAGACCTTGTTGGAGAAACCAATTACGTCCTTGCTAAAAATCAGTCACACGTCCTTGTCACTGCTACTGTCATGCGACCAGATCTAGGGTTTTACTCTAAATCAGAAAAGTTTAAGTATTAAAAACCCTAGAACGAAGATTGTTTAATTCGAAACCCTAATTAGGGTTTTAAGCATAACCAGATTCGAATTTAAACACCTTAATACATTATAACAGCCTCCAACTGCAATTCTTCCTGCTTTTAAGTAGATCTAGGGTTTGAGGAACCCTAGTTCATGATTTTATGTAAAAGCAGAAAACTGAAAATCAACCATCAGCCAACTTCGACGCTTAATAACTTTTGCCTGGGGATAAAACTCGACAATCCCTCCGGTGGATGTTTAGATCTATGTATGTAGAACACACATATAAAATTTCGTGACGATCCAACGTTTCAATCAAAAGTTATGACCTTCTGAATACTTCTGCGCACACAAAAACGTCTAGAAAAACTCAATACGAATTTTTCTTTTCTTCTCCAAACACGAACACCTTGTTGGTCCTAGCATCACGAGCCACGAGGCTCTGATACCAATTGTGGAAACCTTGGTTTCCGGATCTTTTAAGCTACTAGGAATGATCATTGTTCATATGATTAACATAATCAAAGCGGAATTAGAACAACAATCATTAACAAGGTGTTTAGGCACGAAACATGAATTAAAACACAATTGGATTGCCCATTATATTAATAACGAACAATCACTAGACGTGTATACATTGAATCCCACGTCTAGTCGACACACACTTTAGGTTTACATTGTGAATGAATTGAATGAATAAAACCTATTACCCTTGGTTCCTTTTATAGTGTAAGGATTAGGGTTTACAAGAGATAAGGATGAATAAACAAGTAAATCTTCTATTTAAATAAACTTATGCAGAATATCTTTTGCATGTTTATCTAAATAGAAGCTTCCATAAACTTCTTTTGTCTACGTTTTGTCAATGCTTGAATTGCATGTGACAATGCTTGGATTGCACACGACAATGCTTGAGCCATCAACGCCTAATTAACTCTTGTCAACGCTTGATTAACTCTTGACAACGCTTAGACAATAACTTCACGTTTTCTTCATTTTTGAGTTTCTGCCACATCAACTTTTTGACCTAACAGTACTTGCAGTTCTAGACTTGTCGGTACTTGGTTTACCAGACTTCAAAGGTACTAGACCTTGTTTCATAAGTACTGCTCTAGGAACAAAACTTTTGGTAGAGTTATTTTTAACCTGTTTAGCTATCCCTTTTGAATGATCAAACTTAGGTTTGTCATTTTTAAGTTTCTCTTTCCTATTAACCTGTGCATTTTTTCCATTACTGTTTTTCATGACCTTTTGTGCAGCCTTTTGTTTCACATTATCTTCATGCAAAGTACAATATTGGATAAAATGACTTAGACTACCACAAACATAACATCATTTTCTTCTCAAAGAAGACCCAAAAGGTAAACCTAACCCACCCCTCTTGGTTTTATTATGTTTTACATCATTATCCAATATCTTGCTAGGAGTTTTTACCTGCTTAGGAGAAGAACTAGTCTTAGATTTTTCAGAAACAAAATTGTTCATTAAAGGTGGATAAATAATATTCTTGGTCACAACATTCTTATCTTGGGACAAAGTACTAGAGTTTGAGGTATTTTTAACCTTTGGTTCTTCTAACTCTATACTTGTATCATTACTAGGGGGCATGAAAATTCCTGATAATGGTGGAGGAACTGCCTTCATTCCTTCAGCTTATCTATCATTCTCAGGTGTACTATCTGGATCACTAGAACTATCAAAAATCCCCTTTGATAAGTCCTTGTCAGTTAAAATTATCCCAGGTTGGTCCTTAATATATCCTAGGCCTGACTTATCATAATACCCTATTTGTGAGTTAATCAGTTTACCCAATCCTTTAGAGGACTTTTGCCAATGATTAATCACTTCCCTTTCATTATAAAGACTGGCTTTTAAAGCTTCAGTTTTTGCTGACACTTTCAAAAGTTATCTTTCAAAGGCTTTAATTTCCACATCTTTTTCCCTCATTCGAAGAGTTAAAATTCTTATTTTCTCTTCATAGTTTTGTTGACCCTTTTTATACAAAACTATATTTTCTTCTAACTTAGCAACACCCTGTTTAAAAGAATTTAGTTCTATAGTGAATGTGTTGACTTTTTGATATTGTTCATCTAGTTCTACTTTTAAGCTATTAAATTTAAGAACACAGTCTTTAGAACAAGGATGTTAATAACTGATTTTTGGTTAGTTAATAAAAAGGTTTGGTTGCAAGATCTTTCTTTGTGTTGCTCGTACCCAATTATATTTGTCGTTGTTTCGTTCTCGGTATCTTCTCGAATCGATCATGGTTCAAAGTGGAATAGTTGTAATTGGTGACTAAAAGGGGGAGATTTTGATCTATATCTACTAAAAAGGGAAATGCGTAAAGTAATAAAAATAAACTAAAAGCAATTAATAAAAATAAAACTTGAATTAAAATAAAACAGTAAAATACCTTAACTCAGAAAAACTGCTGATTCGGAATAAAATGCTTGATCCGGAATATATTAAACAGAAACCTTCATTCGGAATAATTCTATTGACTCGAAATAAGCTTCATGTGGAATAACTTGTGTTCATCCGGAATAAATGGTTCATCCGGAATACTTGCTTCATTCGGAAAGAAAAGCTTCACTCGGAATAATTGTTGATCCGGAATATCTTGTTGATCCGGAATAAGTGCTTGATCCGGAATATAATAGCTTCACTCGGAATATTGCTTTACTCGGAATACTTAACTCATTCGGAAAGTAGCTTCATTCGGAATAATCAAAAGAACACTGATTCGGAATAATTTAAGAAAGTTCGGAATATATGCTCATCCGGAATAAAACTTATTGATTCGGAATAAATGGAAGAAAGTGTTGGTTCGGAATAACGACTGATCCGGAATAACTAGAACAAAAGACTCATTCGGAATACCTACTTCATCCGGAATAAAGGCTGATCCGGAATAATTCTAGACAAACTCCTTCATTCGGAATATATGCTTCGTTCGGAATAAATAGAACAAAAGGGCTTGGTTCGGAAAACTTAGTTTATTCGGAATAATTTTAACAAAACGTTGATCCGGAATATTCTAGCTCATTCGGAATAACTGACAAAAACCCTTGGTTTGGAATCTGGGAAAGTTAATGACGCGAAGAACAGGGGATGTTTAACAACACGAATTTAACCAAAATCCACCAAGTTTTTAACTAAAACTTAAACTAATTTAACCACTAATCATCTACTAATGATAAACATCAAACCAAAACAACAAAAACTCAAAACCCACTTACTTTTGAAGATCAAACTCAATAAAATAAAAACTTAGAACTTTGAATCAACAAGAAAAGAAAGAAAGATTAAATGGAAACTTGTATTAAGGATTAAGATTCAAACAAACAAAAGGAAAGATTAAACTTACAATATTATGGGGGAATCAAAGAAAAATAAAAATCACCAAACTCCTTAATGGAGTTGGTGTTCCTACGAACTAGGAGAAAAGAAACAGAAAGAAAAAAACTAGTCTGAAAAATGTGAAGGGAAGGTCTATTTATAGGCCTTGGCTTTGGTTGGTGAGTGGGCTTTTCTCCTCTCTTTTTGTCTTCTCATCTTTTCAGAAAAGTTGACGTTTTCGATTTCGATTCGGGATTTGTCGACGAATAAATTCAACTCGTCTTTTAATTTCTTCATTTAATAGACTTGAGTTCTTCGACATATGTAAATCTTCCATCTTTGGTCCTTTTCTTCGATAAATCTTCAAATAGGCCCATTGACTTCAAATCTTTTGCATCTCTTGGACTATAGATTTCGTCTCTTCGTCTTTTTCTTTGATAAAACCCGTGCAATCCCATGTTTTCTTCAATATTTATCCGGTTGGCTCTGAAAACACAACAAACACACAAACCACGCATAATTCCAAACAAATGACATTAAATGCGCGTTTTGGTCTTGTTTTAGCAAGCAATAAGTGGTAAAAGGATGAGTGTTTTCACACCTATCAAATCCCCTACACTTAATCATTGCCATGCCCTCATGCAATGCATTAATTTTAAAGCACGGTTTACATTTCTCATTATAAATAACCTACCTTGGCCTTTATTAAATTCTAAACACTAAGGAAACCAAAAGAACAAAACAAGTAAAGAATTCAAAGACTTACATTGGGATTTTAGGTTGTCATGAATGTTCATCATTCTCAAGTTTCACGTTCCTCATACCAAGCTTAAAAACGAGATCATTGTTATTATAAGTTAGCAAACCAACACGAACTCATGTGGCCCAATTATTCACTTAGACTCCCTTATTCCTAGGTGTATCTCTTATATTTTATTTTTGTCTTGAATGATCACGAGGATGCATTGTTTGACTTATTTCGATAGTTATTTAAGCTGAAAACAAAGTGGGACGATTTAATCAATAGTTAGCTAAAGGACAAAATCTTTTAAAACTACTTCTCGGGACCTCATAAAGATCATATCTTGGCATAACTCGCTTGACGATTTGAGACCTTTCTCGGACCGATATTTGGCAGCGAATTCAGACTTCAAATCTTTGAGAGACGTTCTTGAAATTATGGTCTTCTCTTCATAAAAGGAATTTCTTCACTTGAAGTTTTGAGAGATTCTTCATATTTGGACCACGACTTCTTCATTTTCTCCAATCTTTATTTTGGACTTTGATATACAACGATCCGCCTCCTTTTAGGACTTGGATCTATTTATCCGCATACCTTGTTAGGGCCTTTTTGGATAGACTTCTCCATGATCTTTTAGGGAGTACTTGCTTTTTGTCGTGTGTCTCGATCCTTCATATTGATTTTCGATAAATGATTCTTCACATCACTTGTGGATCTTTAGCAACAAAATGTAGCCCTCATGCCTTGTTAGGGCCTTTTCAGACTCGCCAATCTTTGCATCCCGCTTCAATAAGTTACGCCTTGGCTATGAACTCTAATTAATACCGAGCAACTTTTAAACGATCTTGTGCTAGAAGCTAAGTCACTTTTCAAATCGTACAACCTTATTTATTGCAGATAAATTTATTAGCAAGCGATGGGAGAATAGGCTTATAATCAACTCACATAAATTCACGAAAGAATATCAAACTTATAATTGACTCTATCATCTCTCGTTCTCCACAATTTAAAATCTCAAGGAATGAGACTCGTGGATGCTTAGCCAATTAAATCAAAGTTTTGGGTTTTTGAGTCGTCTATAGGATCTTGCATCTTCTTAGACTCTTTCAAGTTTAGAATTTGCGTTTTAAAGTTCCCTTGATAAACGACTCTCTAGGATCAATTATAGGAACTTGCGAAAAGTTCTTGTTCTTAACCCGTGAGAGTTAAGACTTTCGCGTTTTAAAGTTCCCTATATAAAAGCCTAGCAAAACTTGATTTAAACACGTTAAGGATACTAGCTAGAGTAAACTTAGATAAGTAAACTCGGGTTGAGTCAAAATATTCACGACTTTGAAAAATATTAAAACCACTTTATTAAACTTTATTTTAGCAAGGAAATAAAATAACCATAACAAAGGAAAATACAACTATACAACTAGGCCAAAATAGATTAAAAATTTTGAAAAATGTCGAAAAATATGATTTTCCGGTTATATGAAGGCATTTTAATGGAAAAGTCCACTTAAAACTTCGATACAAGTCTCCCCTACACTTAATATAAACATTGTCCTCATTGTTTAAGCATGTGGGAAAAGTCTCCCCTACACTTATGACATTGTGCACGTTGGTTAAATCAAGTTAAGGAGGAGACAACTAAAGTGATCAATTTCAAATGTGAGTATGAAGAAAATTGAATCACGATAGTTGAGATATAGAACCGGATTTGCGGATAACATGGGAACACGGTTCTTCAAAGATTCCAAGAGTGCATTTATCCCTGTAGTCACAACACCATACAAACACAAGCAACCTATATAGCTCCCCCTACACTTAGATGAAAAACAGAAAAGGGGGATAGATACTCGGGTTGCCTCCCGAGGAGCGCTTATTTTTGTTAACCGAGTCACGAGCCTGACTCGGTCCTGAAACTAGTTCATGGGAAACGTGGTGAGGGATGGAATCATCTCATGAGAGATGTCCTCACCAAAGTACAACTTCAAACGCTGGCCATTCACCTTAAAATTGGGCCCATTTGGCTGAGAAAGCTCAATGGTGCCATAGGGAAAGACTTTGGCGATGGTGAATGGACCAGACCAGCGGCTCTTCAACTTGCCCGAGAAGATCTTCAACCAAGAGTTAAAAAGTAAGACTTGATCACCAACGTGGAACTCTCGGTTCTTAATTCTAGCATCGTGGATGATCTTGGTCTTCTCCTTGTAGATCAGTGAGTTCTCGTAAGCTTCATTCCTCAGTTCATTTAGCTCGTTGAGTTGAATCTTGCGAAGATCACCGGATTTGTTGATTTCGAAGTTAGCCCACTTCAAGGCCCAGTATGCCTTATGTTCCAACTCGATAGGGAGGTGGCATGCTTTCCCGTACACAAGAAGATAAGGTGTGCAACCAATCGGGGTCTTATATGCGGTACGGAAAGCCCACAGAGCATCATCAAGTTTATCGGCCCATGAGGCACGATGCTCTCCCACAGTACGTTCCAAAATTCGCTTCAATCCACGGTTGGATATCTCGGCTTGACCGTTGGTTTGAGGATGATAAGCGGTGGAAAGACGGTGATTGACACCATACTTAGCCATGACTCTTGCAAATTGATCATTGCAAAAATGAGTCCCGCGGTCACTGATTATAGCACGAGGAACACCGAATCGAGCAAACAGTTGTTTCAAGAAATTACAAACCACCCTTGCGTCATTAGTGGGTAAAGCTTTGGCTTCAACCCATTTAGAAATGTAGTCAACGGCGACAAGGATGTATTTGTTTCCTTTAGAAGAAGGGAATGGCCCCATAAAGTCGATGCCCCATACATCAAAGATTTCACATTCTTGTATGAAATTTTGAGGCATCTCATCTTTATGTGTGATCTTGCCTTGTCTTTGGCAATCGTCACAGTTTTTAACCATTGCGTGAGCGTCACGATAAATGGTGGGCCAATAGAATCCTGAGTCAAACACTTTTTTGGCGGTGTAGTTGGACCAAAGTGACCACCGTTGGGTCCTTTGTGGCAAGCCTCGAGAATGTCTAAAGCTGCCGGTCCGTCAATACATCAGCGAATAATCAAATTAGCGCATTGTTTGAAGAGAAAAGGGTCATCCCAAAAGTAGGTCTTAACATCATTCAAGAACTTTTTCTTTTGTTGGGATCTTAACCCTTTGATGAGAACACCACCCGCCAAGTAGTTTGCAATGTCCGCAAACCACGGGGTGTCATCAAGATTGGCACGAATAGACAGTAAGGTCTCAAGGGGAAAAGAGTCATTGATCTCTTTGTTCGGATGATCCCCTTGATATGGATCCTCAAGTCTACTTAGATGATCCGCGGCTAGGTTTTCAGCACCCTTTTTGTCACGAATTTCAATGTTAAATTCCTGAAGGAGTAAAACCCAGCGAAGAAGTATTGGCTTAGAGTCGTGCTTAGTCATCAAGTACTTCAACGCGGAATGGTCCGTGTATACGATGGTGGTGGAAGTGTTTGTTAATGGATTGGTTGGAAGTGTTTGTTGATCCTTTGTCCCAAAACCGCTCCAATAGCAAAGTCGCTAGCATTGCATATCAACTCAAAAGGTAGCTCCCAATTAGGGGTAACCAAGACCGGTGCCTTAGTTAGCTTATCCTTAAGAAGATTGAAGGCTTCAATACACTCTTTGGAAAAGATAAAAGGAGTATCTTCTTCCAAGAGGTGGGTCATCGGGCGAGCGATTTTAGAAAAATCTTTGATAAATCGACGGTAGAAGCCCGCATGACCAAGAAAACTTCTCACACCCTTCACGGTTGAAGGTGGAGGTAATTTGGCTATGACATCCACTTTAGCACGGTCCACTTCAAGACCGGCTTTTGAGATTTTGTGTCCTAGCACAATGCCTTCTTTTACCATAAAATGGCATTTTTCCCAATTTAGAACAATGCGAGTGTCTTCGCACCGCTTAAGCATACGTTCTAAATTGTCAAGGCAAGAAGAGAATGAATCCCCAAAGACCGAGAAATCATCCATGAAGACTTCTATGGTTTGCTCAACCATGTCATGGAAAATAGCCAACATGCACCTTTGGAAAGTCCCAGGGGCATTACATAAGCCAAAAGGCATTCTTTTGTAGGAAAATGTGCCATAGGTACAAGTGAATGTTGTCTTCTCTTGATCTTGGGGATCGATAAGTATTTGAAAATAACCCGAGAAACCATCTAGAAAGCAGTAATATTCATTACCCGCTAAACGTTCAAGCATTTGGTCCATAAAAGGAAGAGGGAAATGATCCTTTCTCGTGGCATCATTGAGTTTGCGATAGTCTATACAAACTATCCACCCAGTAACGAGACGTGTAGGAATCAACCCGTTGTTTTGATTGGGCACAACGGTGATTCCGCCTTTCTTAGGCACACAATGGACTGGACTAACCCATGGTGAATCCGAGATAGGATAAATCATGCCCGCATCAAGAAGTTTGATAACCTCTTTTTTGATAACGTCTTGGATTTTAGGATTCACCCTTCGTTGGCTTTGAATTGTGGGCTTAAAGTCATCCTCCATGAGAATTTTATGTGTGCAAAAGTGAGGATCAATTCCACGAATATCGGAGATTTTCCAAGCGATAGCTCTTTTATGTTTCTTGATAAATTCAATGAGACGAGTTTTCTCATCGGCTTTTAAGTCCTTGGCAATGATAACGGGAAGTTGATCAATGTCCTCTAAGAAAACATACTCGAGATGAGGAGGTAAGTCCTTAAGCTCAAGAGTAGGAGGATCCTCATTAGATGGTGTAACTAACGATGGATCATCATTAGTCACCTCTTTAGGAGAAGGAGGAGAAAACGGGTCTTCATTGAGAAGTTTCTCAATTGTACGAATGTCTTCTTCCCAATCGGTGGGAGAATCATCATACTTAAGATCGAGTGGACCCAAGCTAGCTTCAAAATCATCCAAAAGAAAGTCACTTTCTCCAAATGGAGTCAATGACGGAGCAATTGAGGCAACGATCTCAACATTGGGTAGAGAAGAGAGATTACTTTTGCAAGCATCATGAAAGTGTTCTTCACAAGCCTCATCGAGAACATCAATAGCATTAACACTCTCATATGAATAAGGTTGTTTAGAAATCTTACCCATGTTGAAGACAATTTTATCGTCACCAACTCGCATGATTATTTCGCCCGCGGCTACATCAATGAGAGTGCGACCGGTCCTCAAGAAGGGACATCTAACGATTAATAGAACACGAGGATCCATCTTGTAGTCAACGACAACAAAATCTGCCGGGAAGGTGAATTTGTCAACGCCAACGAAGACGTCTTCGGCTATCCCCACTGGATAAGCAACCGTACGGTTAGCTAATTCCAAAGTCATTTTGGTGGGGACTAGCTCGGGGAGAGATAATTGCTTCCAAACACTTAAAGGCATTAAGTTTATACTGGCACCTAGATCGGCTAGGGCCATGCAATTCTCTACTCCCGGGAAGTTGCAAGGAATCAAGAAGCGACCCAGATCACCAAGTTTGGTGGGTAATTTCCTTAAGAGAACCGCGGAGCAATTCTCGTTAAGTTGGGTATTAGCAATATCAAGAAGCTTCTCCTTGTCACTAAGAAGATCTTTAAACATCTTCGCATATTTAGGCATGTGAGCGAGAGCCTCGGCAAAGGAGATGTTAAAATTCAATTGTTTAAACATTTTGAGAAAGCTTGAAACTTGAATATCATCCTTGCTCTTTTGCTTCTCTTTCCTCAACGTTGAAGGATAAGGTATATCGGATGAAGAGGAAGGCTTTAGGGGAGTAGGATCACTCACAACCGTGGGTGGTGGGGGAATGGGGGTAGAAGGCAAAGGAGGTGAGGAAAGTTGCTCTTTTTCCTTGTTCACAATCACGGGTGGAGGTGTAGGAAGCTCGGGTTCCGTATAACCTTTTCCACTACGAGTGGTGATTGCTTTCATCCCCCCTCTTGGATTAGCAATGGTGTTACTCGGAAGAGTACCCGAAGAAGAGGGTTGATTACCTTGGAAGAGCGAACCGATCATATCACGTATGTTATCCGCTTGAGTGCTGAAAGAGTCTCTCATGTCTGCAAGAATATCATTGCTTTGTTTCGCCATGTCATTCCTTAGCTCGGCTCGAATATCACTCCCTTGTTTCGCCATGTCTCCCTTCAAGTTGATGAATTGACTCTGAAGATTCGTCACCATCTCTCTATTAGTCCTCATGAACGTCTCGATGTCTTGATTCAACGCCGTTGGTTAATTGAGAGGTGGAGCTTGGTAAGCTTGAGAATTTCCTTGAGGTGGGTATGGGTTTCTTTGGGATTGATATTGATTGTTAACACGAGGTTGGGATTGGTTATTTCGGTTATAGCTTTGTTGTTGGTTTTGGTTTTGAGGAGTAAAACCGGGTGGTGCAAGATAGTTGTTTGAACGATAACTTAGCAAGTTACAGTCTCCTTGAGGACGAGCTTGATAGCCTCCCGTGGGATAAGTACCGTATGCCGCGTTAACGTTTTCACAAAAATTGCCTTGAGTAGAAGGACAATCATTGTAAGAATGAGGACCACCACATGTGTCACAAGAAATAGCAACGGCTTTAGCTTGTTGAAAGTGGTTTGTGGCCATGGTCATGTAATTCTTGTTCATTTCCGCAATTTGTCGGGTAAGTTCGGTTATCTCGGGATTGGAAGTAGTAGAAGAAACATTGACTCTCGGATTAGATCTTGAGGATGCGGATGAATCCCAATTCTTGTGGTGAGTAGTCATGTTTTCAATCAACTCTCTACACTCCTCCGGTCTCCTTTTCATAAAAGTACCACCGGCGGCGGCGTTGATCGTGTCACGATCACGAAAAGTGAGACCATTGTAGAAAGTATCAATAAGAGTGACGGGGAGCATGTTATGATTTGGACAACGGTCGATCAAATAATTGTATCCTTCCCAAGCATCAAAGAGCGATTCATCATCGTCTTGCATGAATCCACTAATTTGGTTACGAAGGCTCGTGACCATGGATGGTGAAAAGTAGCGCGACAAAAATCGTTGATTCATGTCGTCCCAAGTATGAATAGAATTCTTTGGGAGACGGTCAAACCATTTTTCGGCATGGTGAGAAAGCGAGAGGGGAAATAGTTGAAGGCGAAGTACATCCATAGAAGCACCGGGCAACTTCATGCTTTGGGTGATGGTAATGAATTTGTCGAGGTGTTTGTTGGCATCATCATCCGGTATTCCGCGAAATGGATTAGTTTGCACTTGTTGGATCATGTGATGCTTAAACGAAAACTCCTGAGCCGTGATTTGCATCGGCGCAATCGGGCCTCCACGTCCGTTCATCGTAGGTTGGCATAGCTCCTCCATGGTTCGTAGGTTGGGTAGGGGTGGATTATTCATGTTGGGGTGAGGTGGATTATTATTGTTGTTGTGTACACCGGCCATGTCTAAATTATCGAGAGTCTCGGGCTCGGGATAAGACGTAGATCGAGTACGCATACACTAAAAAGAAAATGCAAGAGAAAATATTTTTGGTTTTTATATGTTTTTAATTTTTTTTTTATTTTTGAAAATTTTATATTTTTATGGGTTTTTGAAAATTTTTGTGCTTGAAAATAACGTTCCCGAAAGAACGGATCCCAAAGGCCAATTTTTCTCACAAGAAACCGTTGAGCCTTACGAAAAGAGCCGCCAGCGGCGCCATTTTAATAACTGATATTTGGTTAGTTAATAAAAAGGTTTGGTTGCAAGATCTTTCTTTGTATTGCTCGTACCCAATTATATTTGTCGTTGTTTCGTTCTCGGTATCTTCTCAAATCGATCACGGTGCAAAGTGGAATTGTTGTAATTGGTGACTAAAAGAGGGAGCTTTTGATCTATATCTACTAAAAAGGGAAATGCGTAAAGTAGTAAAAATAAACTAAAAGCAATTAATAAAAATAAAACTTGAATTAAAATAAAACAGTAAAATACCTTAACTCAGAAAAACTGTTGATTCAGAATAAAATGCTTGATCTGGAATATATTAAACAGAAACCTTCATTCGAAATAATTCTATTGACTCGGAATAAGCTTCATGCGGAATAATTTGTGTTCATCCGGAATAAATGGTTCATCCGGAATACTTGCTTCATTCGGAAAGAAAAGCTTCACTCGGAATAATTGTTGATCCGGAATATCTTGTTGATCCGGAATAAGTGCTTGATCCGGAATATATTAGCTTCACTCGGAATATTGCTTTACTCGGAATACTTAACTCATTCGGAAAGTAGCTTCATTCGGAATAATCAAAAGAACACTGATTCGGAATAAGTTAAGAAAAATGCTGATTCGGAATATATGCTCATCTGGAATAAAACTGATTGATTCGGAATAAATGGAAGAAAGTGTTGGTTCGGAATAATGACTGATCCAGAATAACTAGAACAAAAGACTCATTCGGAATACCTACTTCATCCGGAATAAAGGCTGATCCGGAATAATTCTAGACAAACTCCTTTATTCGGAATATATGCTTCGTTTGGAATAAATAGAACAAAAGGGTTTGGTTCGGAAAACTTAGTTTATTCGGAATAATTTTAACAAAACGTTGATCCGGAATATTCTAGCTCATTCGGAATAACTGACAAAAACCCTTGGTTCGGAATCTGGGAAAGTTAAAGACGCGAAGAACAAGGGATGTTTAACAACACGAATTTAACCAAAATCCACCAAGTTTTTAACTAAAACTTAAACCAATTTAACCACTAATCATCTACTAATGATAAACATCAAACCAAAACAACAAAAACTCAAAACCCACTTACTTTTGAAGATCAAACTCAATAAAATAAAAACTTAGAACTTTTAATCAACAAGAAAAGAAAGAAAGATTAAATGGAAACTTGTATTAAGGATTAAGATTCAAACAAACAAAAGGAAAGATTAAACTTACAATATTATGGGGGAATCAAAGAAAAATAAAAATCACCAAACTCCTTAATGGAGTTGGTGTTCCTACGAACCAGGAGAAAAGAAACATAAAGAAAAAACTAGTCTAAAAAATGTGAAGGGAAGGTCTATTATAGGCCTTGGCTTTGGTTGGTGAGTGGGATTTTATCCTCTCTTTTTGTCTTCTCGTATTTTCAGAAAAGTTGACGTTTTCGATTTCGATTCGGGATTTATCGATGAATAAATTCAACTCGTCTTTTAATTTCTTCATTTAATAGACTTGAGTTCTTCGACATATGTAAATCTTCCATCTTTGGTCCTTTTCTTCGATAAATCTTCAAATAGGCCCATTGACTTCAAATCTTTTGCATCTCTTGGACTATAGATTTCGTCTCTTCGTCTTTTTCTTCGATTAAACCCGTGCAATCCCATGTTTTCTTCAATATTTATCCGGTTGGCTCTGAAAACACAACAAACACACAAACCACGCATAATTCCAAACAAATGACATTAAATGCGCGTTTTGGTCTCGTTTTAGCAAGCAATAAGTGGTAAAAGGATGGGTGTTTTCACACCTATCAGATGTACCTTAGTATCTTCACGTGAGAGAGCCATTAAACCAAGCTCATCTTCTTCTTCATCTTCAGCCCAGTTCACCACTCCATCTACAGTCACCAATGCTTTGGTTCCTTTTGGACTCCTGCTGTTTCCTTTTGGAAAACTTTCAGTTATTCTTGGACTGGTTCTACAGCTGTTCTTGGACTTTTGACTGCTACTCTCAGCTTTGTCTCTAGTGCATTCTCTTGCAAAGTGTCAATTCCTTCCATAGTTATAGCATTCAACTTTGGACTTGTCATATCCTAATGGCTCATTAGGATCAACAGTCATCTTTCTTCCAGTCTTCTTGAAGAACCTGTTAGATCTTACTAACACCATAGCAGCTTGACATTTAAGATCCATCTTTTCAACATTAGCGTCATCCATTTGGAACAAGTCATTGAGTGTTAATCTTGGCCTATTGTCTTGTCCAGCAAAGAATGAGAATGCATCATTGTCACTAAACAATGGTGAAGATCTTCCATGTGGATTTTGAGAGACTATAGGACTGCCTTCAATACTTTGTGGGTAAGTACCACTTGTAAGTCCTCCAGCGGTATTTTTGAAGTATGTACCGCTACTTGATCCACTAGTGGTATTATGAAAATAAGTACCGCTATTTCCTTCTGACACAAAAGCCAAGTTAGACTTTGTTGTAGCTGCTGCTTTGGTCACCTCAATGCCTTTTACATCCATCTCATATGCTCTAAGATTGTTGTAGAGATGATCAAAAGGAATTATATCCAGATCATCTCCTGTGATGAAGTGCATAGCCATTGCTTTCCACTCTTGTGGAACACTCCTTAAGAATTTTAGATTAGCTTCTTCATTAGGAATTACTTGTCCATAAACTGCCAATTGAATAAGCAGCTTACTGAATCTTCCATAGCCACCATGTATTCCTTCTATACTGGAAATTGAGAAGTTATCAAATTCTTTCTTAAGAACAATCTTCTTAATCTTCTTAGATTTTTCATCACCTCCAAATATAAGTTTGATGGCCTCCCACATGGCCTTGGCATCCTTATAATGATGAAAGCTAGGTAAGATGTCTTCTGAAAGAGCCATAGCCAAAGCAGTTCTGGCCTTTCTCTCTCTGATCTCTGCTTGTACCTCCTCAGCAGTCACAGCAGGTAGAGCATAACATGTACCGTCAGGCAAACAGTGTAGCTTTTTAGGTGTATTCCCATTCTTGATAACTTGCCACACAGTGTGATCTGTGTGATTCAAGTAATGTTCCATCTACATAGCCCATGTCTCATAGTTGTCACCTTTGAGCACTGGGAGTTTGACAACAGAAAGAGTATGAGAAGGTGTTGTAGTTGTAGAGGTAGCTACAACATTCACGGCTTGAACACCTTGTGCTGGTGCAGGATGCACAACTTGAGGTTGTCCCTATGGTATTGGATCAGGATTTTGAATATCATCCAAGTGAGCGTCATCACCATGTTGAGACATTGAGTTTTGGTGTGAGTGGAGTGTATGGGGTTGTGTTCTTCTTTTTCAAAGTTTCTCAACAAGCTCTGATACCACTTGTTGATCCCTTTGATTGGATCTATATTATGTTAGGAACTAGTATAGTAGTTTGTAATCAAACTAAAACACTTTGAGAACTCTTACTCAAGCTAAATAAGTTATGCGGAATCTAACTTATAAAGCACAGAAGAACAGAATTACGTTTAACTATTCGATTCTCTTATTAATTGACTTGAATGAGGTACATGAATGATATTGTGCCTATGTTCCTTTTATAGAGTAAGGAACCATAGAAACCTTAGAATATTCAATAAAGATAACTATATCAGAGACGATATATTATCAATATTCTAACTATATAAGTATATCACATAAAATATACTCTAACTATAACTATGACATATCTTATACAAAGATATATTCATCCTAATCAATATAGCATTACTTACTTTATAAGTAGCAGTACTTACTATGTACCACGTTAACGCTAACGGTACTTGAAAGATACTAACAGTACTTCAATAAACGGTACTTGACACTTAACAAATAATTCCCAACAACGAATGTTCGTACTCGGATTGTAATAGTTTATCCTTAGGACCGTAGCATAGGGTAGCCGCTTGTTGTGTGCAAAAACACTTATGTTTTCTATGTTTGCTTTTCCTTTTTGTATTTGGCCGCGCGTTAGCGCATTATTATATTGCAAGTGTATGCAATAGTATAATTGATGCATTCACTTTTTGTGCGATTTACCGTAGTATGTTCATAACATGTTTAAGTCATTGTCCACAAGTATTTGTAAAGAGTTAAGACTTAGGTATGCGTCATAGGCATACTCTATAAGACGTATATTATTTAAATATGGGACAGACGTGCCATTACGTGTGGAATACCACCACTACCATTAGTTTATGTTAAATTTTGATGAGTGTTGTTAGACGTGTACAATGTGTCTTTTACATGTCCATCACAAGTTATGAGGTATGTGTAACTTATTACAACGTCTTGATAGCAAGGATTCTAACAAGGATTCGTAATTCGTGGCCGCTGGGTTGCATCCCTCTTATGCGGCAAGTTAATTATTAGGTTAACTCAATCCTCTTATTTCTCATAAAAACGATAAATACATGTACACCCGTATGTAGAATATAATGATAATTAAAAATTAAACTTCATAATTTAAATAGTAACAATCAAAATGAAGAAAGAGTCGCGGAACTAGCTAGGGACCGCGATAATTTATTAATACTTGCAAGTTTTGAAAAAAGACATAAAAGTAAACAACTAGGAAAATACATGGACATTTGTTGGGAGCTGACTACAGCTTGAGAGCGTCCATGCGCAGGCCGTGGCCTTTAGAGATAACACCTCTTTAGGTTGCAGATGTTCCATGTATGGGCCAGATCTCGTCCGTCCATGTCGCGCAACTTATACGCGCCTTTTCCTAAAGCTTCTGTGACTTTGTAAGGCCCCTCCCACTTTGGTCTGAGTTTACCTATGTTCTCCACGCAGCTTGCCTCGTTGGCACGATAAACAAAATCACCTGGCTTGAAGGAGACTCCTAGAACATTAGCATCGTAGTAACCTTTCATCTTAGACTTAGCTTTAGCCTCGCGAATTGCAGCCAAGTCACGCTTTTCTTCGAGTAAGTCCTGGTTTATCTGCAACTCTTCATCATTTGTCACAACATCAACTTCCGTCGTGCGGATTGTTGGCATTCTAGTCTCATCTGGGATGAATGCCTATGTGTCGTACGCCATAACACAAGGAGTGTCCCCATTACCTGTCTTGATCATGGTTTGGTGCGCCCATAGGACGTGAGGGAGTTCATCTACCCATTTCGCACTTTTCTTGTCTAGGCGCACCTTAATCCCATCTCCTAAACTTCGATTGGCTCTTTTCACCAACCAATTGGATTGTGGATGCTTTACTGATGCGAATCGCTGTGTGATATTAAGCGTCACACACCAGTCTTTGAACGGATTATCATATAATTATTTTTTGTTGTCTAAGACTATCTCACTAGTTAGACCGAAACGATACACTATGTTTTCCCATACAAACTCTTTTACTTGTTTGCCCATGATTTTTGCAACTGCCTTAGCTTCGATCAACCGAGTAAAGTAGTCCATAGATACTATAAAAAATTTGACCCCTCCGACCGCTATAGGAAAAGGTCATGCGATATATATCCCCCCATTTGTAGAACTGCCATGGAGATGTGATGGGTGTCGATTTCTGCTGTGGGTGTCGCGGCACTGGTCTGTGAACCTGACAATCATTGCACTTGAGAATCAAGTTTCGTGCTTCCTTATGCATAGTAGGCCAATAATATCCATATCGTAGAGCCCTCGCGACAACTGACCTAGGTCCTGCATGCATACTGCAAGACCCTTCATGTATCTCACTAATAACATAGTTTGTTTCCCGAGGTCCTACACATCGCAACCATGGTTGTAAGAATGAACGTTTGTATAGGACTCCGTTCTGAACCTCAAACTGGTATGACTTTCTCTGAATTGGTCGTGCCTCTTTCTCATCTTGTGGAAGCGTTTCATTAGTTAGATACTCGACTATCAGAGTCATCTACATATGACCCTCTTCTTCCATGACTGTGGACAGTTCCTCCCCACGATTTATCTTTCAAAATCTCTACCAATACTTTCTTGGATATATGTGCGAAGCTAGTGGATGCGATCTTAATTAGAGCATCAACCTTCTTATTCTCACCCCTTGGAACCTATCGTATGGTGAACTTACTGAAACCTTCGATTAACGACTTAGTTTTCTTTAAGTATTGAACCATGTTGTCCTCCTTAGCTTCGTATTCTCCTAAGATGTGGTTTACTACCTACCGAGAATCCACATTCGCTTCTAGGTTGCGTACACTCATGCGAGCTGTGATTCTTAGTCCAACAATCAATGCCTCATACTCAACCTCATTTTTTGTGGCTATAAAATCGAAACCCAAAGCATACGTGAATTCCATACCTTCTGTATTTGTCAGAATGAGACCTGCGCTTGACCCATCAATGCATGAGGACCCGTTTGTAAACAATTCCATGGTTCTTGGGATCCTTCATCTTTCTGGGTCGATGTGTCCTCTTCCTCTGGTTTTTCTATGATGAAACTTGCCAAGATCTGACCTTTAACCGTCGTGCGTGGTCTGTACGATATGTTGTGCTTATTGAGCAAGAAACTCCACTTCTGCATCCTACCTGCCACACCCGATTTCGGTATTATCTATGATTGGCTGATCCATAATCACCACTATGGGATGCGCCTGGAAGTACCGGCGCAATCTTTTTGCAGCCTATACCAGTGCTAAGACTTGTTTCTCCATTGGAGTGTAGTTCAATTCCGGAACTTGTTGCGTAAAATTTCTGAAGAAAACGTAATATTTATGAGGAAAACATAAAGTTTCTGAAAAAACGTAAAATTTCTGATGAAAACGTAATATTTCTGATGAAAACGTAATATTTCTAATGAAAACGTAATTTTTTTTATTAAAACGTAATATTTCTGAGGAAAACGTAAAATTTCTGAAGAAAACGTTAAATTTCTGATGAAAAAGTAAAATTTCTGATAAGAACGTAAATTTTTTGATGAAAACGCAAAATTTCTGATGAAAACGTAAAAAGACATATGAAAACGTAAAAATTAGGACAAAAACGTAAAATTTCGGACGAAAACATAGTATTTATGATGAAAAAAAAAAATTTCTGAAGAAAACGTACAATTTCTGATGAAAACGTAATATTCCCGAGGAAAACGTAAAAGTTTCTGAAGAAAACGTAAAATTTCTGATGTAAACGTAAAATTTCTGATGAAAACGTAAAATTACTGACGAAAACGTAAAAATACTGGCGAAAACGTAAAAATACTAACGAAAACGTAAAATTACTGACGAAAACGTAAAAACACTGAGGAAAATGTAGAAATACTGATTAATACGTAAAATTACTGATAAAAACGTAAAAATAATGTATTTGTTAATTTTTTAGACTTTAAACTTGCACGATTAAGACCCATCAAATGTATAATGTATTTTAGTTATCCATGCGAGACCCATTTAGACCCATGTGATTTTTGCATCTAGACCCATATAGACAGTTTTGAAATTAGACCTATCAAGACCCATTTAATTATTTTGATGAACCAAAATTAACCATCTAGACCCATCTATATTTTTCAAAAAACCAAAACTAAACTCGTTGTTTTTTATATTTAACCATTTATACCAAAAAATGACCATTGGGTAAAAAATTAACACCTTTATAGATAATACACAAAGGCATTTTTAATCACTAAATACACTAAATAGGTTATTACATCTACCGCAAGCATAACACAAACCCATAAATAGATAACTTCATGTAAAATAGTTAATTCAACACAAGCAAACTTGTTATGATCTAAAATGTTGAAATGCTAACAAATTATGTTTATTATTTACTTTCAAATGTAAAAAGATAAAAACATATATAAAAACCCAAGTGCCACTGATTACTTCTTAAAATAAAGGTGATTTTGATTTTCCTTATTTTGAGTCGATTTAAATTTTCAGTTCACAACGATGTGTCTCTAGTTTTATGATTTTAGTTAGTACTATATGATTTGCTAAGCTGCTGCAGCAAAAAGTAATACTCCTCGTTTGTTTTTATAAAAAAAAAAACCTCTTCTAACCTCTTTTGTCTGCAAACCTCTGCAGGCACGTAGAGGTATTTATTTGTTTTTTTACAAAAATAAGTGCTAAGAAGCACTTCTCCCATCTTCAACCATAAAGACATCTCCTTTCCTCTTCTTTCCTCTTCTTCTCACTTCTTCCCACTTCTTCAACACTCACATTCCACCATCTCCTTAAATATTTGTTTGCATTTTTTTTTATATTTTTATAATTTTTATAACGAAATGATTCATTTCGTATTTTTTCACGTTTTTATATGTTTTATGTTTTTTTTCATTTTTTTTCGTGTTTTACTTTCTTGTCAATTTTGCACGCTTTTGTACGTTTTTCTATGTTTTCGTGCATTTTTACGCTTCCGTTTGTTTTCGTTCTGTTCATACGTTTTCGTATGTTTCGTAAGTTTTTAAGTTTTATACATTTTCGTATATTTTAATTTTTTTTACGTGTTTGTATACTTTTATATGTTTTTTTAGGTATTAGCGTTTTCAGAGCTACAAATACGAACAAAACATATGAAAACGTAAAAATCATACAAAATGTACAAAAACGTAAAAATTGATAAAACGTACGAAAACATACAAAAGAACTAATGAAAAATATAAAAAGAAAAAAAGTAGGAAAGAAGTACTTCAAGATTATAAAAAACAAACGGTCTTTTTTGTATAAATGAAGATTTTAAATACACCTCTTCTTCTTGTAGACATGGTTTGTAAATGAAGAGGTAAAATCTCAAAAAAAAAAAAAAACAAAGAAGCCTAAACAAAATGGGCTATTAGGAAGTTGGGCCTATATTGTATGCATATAAGTTATATAAAACATTTTCTAGAGGCCGTTTAAAGATTTTGGGCTTTGAGTGTTTGTCCCGTCTGTACAAGCGTATATCCGATTCTACTTCTATATTATAAACCTATTTTTAAATTATGGTAAAGCTATTAATAAACTTTTTTTTTATCATATAACATTTCAAAAAAAATAAATTTTGAACTTCTTTAAAACCCTAGTCATGTTCATCGTCATTCGTCGCATATGATTAAAATATACATTTATTATAGTGTATCTATATTTGGACTTTTTATACTTTTATAAAAAAGAGTGATATTCACATCAATAAATAGTGTGCAATTCATTTTTCATACATTAAAGTGTTATATTGTGTGTATCACTTGTGTAATTTAATGGTTTGTACGTCATTTTTAGTGATGTACATATCAATCTATTCATAAACCATCATATTGAATGTTCTTAAAAATATACTAATACTTTCATATTCTACAACCTAAACAAGCTACAACATAATTCAAAGTACAAACTCATTGAACATGATATTATTGTTATTTTAAAATACGTCTAAAATAAAAAAAATAACTGTTGCTATACACATTATAAAAACTAATAAAAGCACATAAAACTTTATCTAGCTTATATGCTAACAAGTTAAAGTTGATTGCATATTCAACTGAAAAGCAGAATCGCCACTAGCCGTTTGGAAACAAATCTAAGAGGATTAGTCAAAATCGATAAAAACAAATGAGTCGAGCTAAAAAACCTTTGTCTTTGTTTATCTACGGTTCATCTCCGAGTACGCGCTAGCACAACACACAAATATCATATAAATGTTATATTTCACAAAAAATTTGTAAATTGACAAAAACACTTTAACTTTGAATGTCTTTTGACACCAGCTCTTATCACCATACAAATGTTAATAAGTGGACACAGGCAGATATGGTCACTTCAATAGGAAAATAATACCATTCGAAGTTTTGTTCCGCAATAGAGTTTTGTTACACAAAAGTTGCAAATATGTCACTTTCAAATGTTTTATATGAAGTATTTGTGCAACATCTAGCTATAAACTATATAAGTTCTCGATGTCTGTTTTGGATCGATACGATACACCGGTTTTAGTCATCATCAAAATATATGTTTTCACAATTGGCTGGTTGTATGAAATGTATCTTAAATTCTTGGTACCATTATTTCTACTTTAGTGATATATGAAGAAACAAGTTAAACCTCATAATATAGAAATCACTACTTTATGATAGAGTAGAATTAAAATATCATACTACTATATTCATACTACAAATATGTGAATATAGTAGTTGCTCAATTCTAGTTAAGTTTGTTCTAATATGCATTGCAGTCGGGAAAATATACAAATACTGCCTTTATGAGTCATAATTAATACCGACTTTATTAGAATTATGATAAATTTATATTTCAGATATTCGTCATACAACGACGTATAATATTAATAAATCGCAATAGAAATGTTAAATAACAAAGAGTATTATTAAGTGTGTTACAGTTGAGATATTTTTATTACTGAATAAATAGGTTCAAACTTAGTTTGTGGGTTTATGATATCTAAAATTTTAATACTATATATAGTGGATGAATAATATATAACATGTTTTCATAAGTTTAACATGATATCAGTCATACCCAGTTTTATAATCCCTAAAACACCGATACCTAAAACAAATATACAATCCTCAAACCTTAATATTTTTTTTTATCATACAACATCTTTATCTTCAAAACCCCTTTTATTTCTTGTTAAACCAGTTAGCATTGTTAATACAATTATAGCTCTTGGGCATGATAATGATGAAAAGCATGGGTTACCTGTTAATGATCATCATCATGATCCATATGGATGTGCATAATGAGTATGAAGACCATCATCATCATACTCAAACATCTTTTAGTACTACTAGATGGACAGAAGGTCCGAATACAAGCATAAAAGTGGGATTTTGATTCGGTGGTTTTTGATGGAGTGTGGATTTTTTTTTTATCATTAATTAACTTTTGTTTTGTGTTAAAAAAATTAGTCGTTTAATTATTTGTTCTTTAGTCGATTGTTCGTACAACTTTATTATCGGTCAAGTCGATCGTTGGTACGGTTTTATTATCCGGCCGTCTTAAGTGATCGTTGTTACGGTGTTGTTACCAGTCGACTTAAACGACCGATGAAACTGCTTTGTTACCAGTTGACTAAAGTCAACCGTTGGTAAAGTTTTGTTACGAGTTGACTAAAGTTATGTTTGTTTTGTTTTCTTGTCTAGTATACTTCTTCAGTCCGAGCTTTCGCGATTTCTCCGCTTAGACTGCGGGAAGTATTAGTGAATAAATATGCCCAAGCCCGGTTTGCAGTTTAGAGTCTAGGGTTTTACCACTATATATAGTGTATGAATAATACATAATACTTATGGCCCTATGGGGTTTTCATAAGTCTAACAATTTCATGTTTATTTATAATTTATACTATGAGTAATAGACACGTAATTTTGACAATAGACATATAAACTCAGCTTAGTAATACATAAATGATCAAAAATCATATATGGTGGCGATCAATATCTGGATCTCCCTGATCCATCACTCTCGAATCCTTTCATCCAATAAATGATTCTTTCAACCTATTCCTCATTACATCATATGATCTCCGTTCAATCCAATAGAATTTACTAAATTTTAATTCCTCTTTTTGATCTTTGTTTTTTTTCGCTGCCTGATTCGATCTGTTTAGACATCTTGCTTCGATTAACAACTGGTTTATGTGATCTAATATTTGGAGGTAGTTCAATCTTATCGTTGTTACGTGTAAGTGGTGTAGGCTTACGATTTGATCGTTCCCTACATTTGCTATGATCGTTCAATGAACCGGGGGTTGGGATCTCTTCTTTGATTATTGATTCGTAATCAGTTTATAATTGAATCGACATGTTCTTTTAGATTGAGTTTCTCATTTTACCCCATTCATTAACTAACCTCGGATTTATCGATTTATCATCGATTCGATTTCTGATTATGTCGCTATTATTTGTGAGTAGTATAGGGCTTCGATATAATCATCCCCTATTATCATGGTGATCAGTAGTAACCGAGGGTTGTGATCTTTTCGTTGATTCTATTGGTAATCCTTCTTTAATTGATTCGACGAGTGTTGTAGGTTTTTGTTTCGATTGGTTAGTTCCTTTGGTTTTTGTATTGCTGGTTCTGGATAAATATGGGTAGTCAGAGAACGAAGGAGGATGATGTGGCTAAGATCTCTACGTCGATATTCGTTACGAATTTCCCAGATACGTGAATAGCTAAGGACTTGTTTAACACATGTAAACAGTACGGGCATGTCGTGGGTGCATTTATACCTCTTAAGAGATCAAAAGTTGTGAAGAGGTTGGGTTTTGTCAAGTTTATTAATGGTTTTAGTGTCAAGATATTGGTGAACAATGTGTCTACTGTTTGGATTAATCGCTATGAATTACATGCAAACATTACTAGGTTTCAACAATTTCCTGTGAATGTTAATAAAAATGCTCCGATGAATGGCGGGGGTAAGAATAATAATTTTAAGATGAATGGGAGCACTAATATTCATAGGAATAAAAAACCTACGGGTGTTGGACAAACATATGTGAATGCAGTGAAGGGTCCTGTACAATATGGAAGTAGTGATAATGAGTCCCCTGCTATGTTTTTGGACGACGATTGTCTATTGTCTAAGGATTTCTCAAAGTGTCTGCTTGGTAGAGTGAAGGAATTCTGTCACACCCCACCGTGGCGGAATATGGGGCACGACATATGGATATCATCACAACAATAGCGTGTCTATAGAGATAACTAAATGAAATGGAAATATCATAAATGATGACACAATGTCATGAAGATATCTCAAACAATGCATGCGTCTAGGTAAGTAGGTAACATGTCTACCTCTTACCAAAGACATACAATTAACAAATAACAAACATATAGGTGTCTACAAAGTATCACTTATTCAAACATAAATAAATACTAAGAGGAAAGGGGGTTCCTCCAAATGAAAATCCTAAGCCTTCCAGCTAGCCACTCCTATTCTCACGCTTAACCACATTCTCACCTGAAAGAGACACTAAAACACGTCAACATAAAGTTGGTGAGAGTCATAGGTTTAGACTCCAACTCCAAATCAATTATAAGCTGTGAATAACAACCACTAACAAAAGAACATATGGACAATGTGCTACATATGTATTAATAACTAGCATTCAAGATTAATCAATCACCACAAATCCAAGGCTCCAAGCCTTACCAATAACCGTTATTCCAAGGCTCCAAGCCTTACCAATCACCATGGTCCCATAGGCGCCCATACACCTATGAACCAATCCCAAGGCCCCGCCCTGTCAACATCCCCTTGGTACCAAGTCAAACCACAATAACTGAGATGGTACGTGTCCCCCGATCCAAATCATAAATACAATCAAGAATCACATAGCAGTTAATCATATAAGTGCATACACAAGTCTATCACAAACCATAAAAACATTCACATCATTCTTTACAAAACCATACAGTGTCTCTTCCATCCCATCTAGAAATCAAATCATAAAAAGACATGGGACTATGAAACTCACTTGAACAAGCTTCTCCAAGTACCCGCGCTCTAGCACAAATCTAAACACACAAACGTATACAATCAAGACATGAACCACATACCAAAATGGCTCATCAATCTATGATGGATATCTAACCTTCTCCTATAACTTACCCCATTTATATGGCATATGAATCTCATTACATCCCTCTGTAAAGCCCTTAACTTAGTTTAGTTCATAACTCGCCCCGTTAACATTTAACCCAAAACAGTCCCGTTTTTCATACTTCAAACTATGGGTCAAACACCCCCTTATCCAAAATAACATGCCCTGTAAAAGAAACCTATGCCCTTACATGTGTTAGCTAACTCTCCCATTTGGACGCAACCTTAAAGCTACTGTTAAGGCCTCCATATATATATATATATATATATATATATATATATATATATATATATATATATATATATATATATATACTTTTACCTATCCAAAATGTACTGATTTTGAACATACAAAAAGTTTGTTATGATCAGAGGGTCTTACCCTAACCCAATTGATTAGCCCTCTTTCAGATATCTTATATAACATATAAAATAACTCTCAAGTTCGTTTGAGAGTCCAATTATACTCCTAAGTACCCTAAGCACCTTAAAACATTAATTTAAACCCGACTGATTTCAAAACTGTTTTGACCTCCGACTGTTGTAACCTATTTCTGACCAACTTACCGACCTCCAATTTAGTTCTAGTTTCTTTCTTTTGAAAGTCAATTCAATTACCTTTATAGGGATATAAGATTAGAAAATTAAAAGTTTGTAGAACTCAATATATGATCAAAACAATGAACCCAAAAATCTGCCTAGTTTTTTAATTACGAATTTAGTTAAATTAACCTAATTAATTATTCAATACTTAGTTAATTACAAGCCCTAATTAATATAAACATGTTTATAACATTAAATTACATAACATATGTTAAACCTAACCCTAGATCCATCATCTATTGATGTTTACATAAATTAGAAACATGATTTAATTAATAAAAACGTAATTAGAACATGATTTTTACCTCTAATCTTCAAGGGATTGATTTTTCTTGAAAACTCTAACCTCCATTGATGTATTTTCGACCCAAAGACTGATATAAGTCTTTCATGGCCCTTAGGGGTCTTAATATATATATTAAAACACCTTTCCTAATCCTAATTTAAGGCTAAAACCAAAACTTTCCATATTTTCTAAACCCTTCCACCAAATCGGCCCATAACCAACCCAAATAGCCTTTTTCTTTATTTTTGTTATTATTTACTGTAAATTAACTATTAATTATTATTACCTTAAATTCTTTTAATTTATTTCAGCTCCTAAAGGCTCCAAAACCTCAAAACCGTAAAACTAATCAAATTTACGCGTATACCGTAAAAGACGTAAATTATACAGTTTTATAAAAACTCTTGAAATATGAAATAAACTAATTAACTATGTTATAAATGACTTAAAACTATCCCGAAAAATACTCCCGTGACTAATTACCTCATCAGAGACCTCTAAATGCTAAACCTTAAATCGTAAAAATACGATTTACTATAATACTTATACGTATACGTAAATCACCAAAATAATTCCATTTCATTTCATAGTCACTAAATTGTGAGCTCATGATCATGAAATAACCGTTAATCGATTTACTTAAGAGCACTTCGTACTCATAAATGATGTCCAAACCATCCTCATTCACACCAAATAAACACGTAAACACATAGTCACACATAACACCCTAAAAATACGACTAAGTGACGAACCTCAAAACAACGGTTGTCACATCACTCCCTCCTAATAGAAATCTCGTCCCGAGATTTACTCCTTAGGATCAAACACACAATCAACAAATCACATGAGGATACTTGTTCTAATTGAACTCCTCTCATTTCCACGTGAACTTTAGTTCATGACTCAATTTACTAGATATATTAACCAACAATATTTAGATTCATTCCCAAACTCTTGACTTCACATCGCATAAATCTCACAAATGACTCTTTGACAAATCGAAGACTCTTATTAACACTAATCCCTATTAACCGTACATGCAAATATGCATTCTCAAACCATATTTCCCAAATCTTAATACATGAAATATATCATGTACACCACTCAATTTCCCAGGTAATTCTATACCCATAAGCTATTGGTCCAATATTTCCAAAGATCATAAATGGACCTACAAAACTCGACATCAACTTTTCCCTTTTACCAAAACATGCCGCCCGTTACTATGGGTGAAACTTCCTACATAACTTTGTCACTAAACTCTAGTTGTTTCCTCCTTTTCAACATATCATCTCTTGTCGCTCTCATCCTTTTCACAAACACCATTATTATATTAGTAGCCTCTTTCACTAATTCTGGTCCACAATAGGGACAACACACCCTATCCTTCCATATAGTGCCTCAAATGGCAGTTATCGACTTCTAGTATGATAACTATCATTATACGAAAACTCAGCCATTGCTAACGAGTTTCCTAACTCTCTGTAAATCAATCACTCATTCCCTCACTGTAACTCCTAAGGTTGTATAAATTTCTCACTTGCCCAACCTTTTCCAATTAGATGGATATACTCATATCCAATCATGTTCATCAACTCCCTTTAGTCCGTATCCCAAACTACTTAAAAATTCCAATTTCCTTACAAAAGTGACATATGACGGTCTTTCACATATCCATTAGTTCATCACAACAAGGCTCTTCCAATCAAAATCAACTTATGATCTATACACATCACCAAAAGGACAGTTATCTCAGTTAGTCCAAGCCTTTCGTCTCCCATGACACCTCCTATCTATTACTCCTCATCCATTCGATTATCGATACTAAGCCTTCCATTAATACAGTAGAGGTCAGTTCCATTCCCTTTTCTGCACTACAACAATATTAGCATGCTTTGTGCTTTAGTGTACTCATTAGGCAATACAAAAGTTTTACCTTCGGTTCATATCTCGACCTATTTTATTCATGATTTACATCTATCAACACTTCTTTCTTCTTCCTCAACTCATGCCACACATCACGATGTGATGCTTCCCGTCTATCAAGTCGTCTACACGCCCAAATTACTTAAGTAGCTTCACTTGTTTTCCTTACGACCAATACTCCTACTCCTTCCTAATAGGGATAGTTTAGAGTTTCTCGTGATTTCACTCGGATTACACTCTCATCTAAAACCCATATTAGTTTTCATTGTCTAAACCAAGCCATATTATAAATTCTTACATAGGTCTCGTAACTCTCTTCTTGACATTGAACCTATCATGTGGTACTTCAATCATCAACTTCTAAGGATACTTGGTTCTATCCTTCGAAGTTTCTCCCTAATTCCTTCACTATCATGTCCAACCAAAATTTCATACTCAATTCATCAACTCTATGGAAATCGTTAGTGCATTGGATAATGCATAACTATCTCTTCCAAAGATCCTTCATAAACACCTTCACAAGATGACCCTCTAATCACTTCTCCACGAACTTATTCAGCTCAGCTTCACTGCTCATTCCTCGATATTGATTGCCACGAAATTCTATCTTTGTGTAGTCACTCGAATCCCCTTGTTACTTCCACGAGTTCTTAATCTCCCATGTTATGTAGTCACTCCATTGGTTCAGCTCTTTGTAACTCCACTCCGGTACTCGATCTGTCTTTCTTCGTCACGAACCATACGGAGATTCCCATCATAGTGCTTGTCTCCTTTCTAGTCCTTGCAACTTCTGTGACTCCTTAAAAATCTCTTGCATTCTTCTTGCAGCCGGTACGTAGTCCTTTCGGCTCCTTGCTTCACGATGTAGCTCTTCACGCACTCCTTCTCGTCTCCATGATGTTACCTAGGAACTTCACACTACGCAGTAACTTCTAACTTCAACTCATCTACCACAATATTTCTAAAGGTACTTCAACCCCTCAATGGCTCACTCTTCCTTACTTGTTGTACTTCACCCTTAATCAGCCTCCTACCAATCATTCTTTCACATCCATGTTTTCCTTCACGCGTCTACTACTACCTTGCCTCCATAACTATACCAATTCCCTTGCGTGTTATTTGCCCCATCTTTCCATTAGTAGAAACTTTATACTCTACCCTCACATCCGCTAGTGCTTTCATCAATCTCATAATGGTACTTCAACCAACTTCTCATAGCATGACATCTCGTTCCCACGACCAGTCAACTAACTTTACTTACTCCCTTATTCCCGTAACCAATCTAAGTTTCAAAACTCTACAAATCTTAATCATTCCTTCAACACAACCTTTAAACCAAAACACATCGCTGCATTCTAATATCTAACCATAAGTAATACTACCCAACTCTATCCTCTTATCCTAACGTTTTCACAACCGCATAACTAAATCAACCATGACGTGTACCAAAAGAATTCCAAACGGTCGCGTCCCATAATAAGTATAGGGTAAACCGAAAGATCAACCATAATGAACCCTAGCCAAAACAACTGAAAACGAAACAATGTAATCCAAAAGATTCAATGGAGTGTGCCAACAACGAAAAATTAGACTCGTCACGGTTAGTTTTACCAAATTTCGATACCTCATAAAATTTTAAACTTTCATCTCAATTAGTTACTTCACATTAGGACCATATTTTAACACCGATAAATGAAATTATAGTCATATTTTACCATCTTCGTTACTATCAAAGGGCATAACTCAGTTAGTGTACTAAAACTCACTTTATCTATCATCTCCTTTAACAATAAACTCATCTTTTATCTTCATTATTTTATCAAAGGTATCCGCTAGTTAGTATAGTACAACGTTATTCTAACCATTATCTTGTTTACTCACGTTAAACTCATTTCACTTTTTATTATGAAACCAATACGGGTTTATAAAATATGGTGTTTTTATTCATTTTATTCTATATTATAATTATTTTATATGATCTATTTAGGCTTGTTATAACTAACTATTACACGTTTACAAGGTGTGTGTTATTATTATCATTATTATAATAAAATCTTCCTTTTTACTCTTTCCGTCTATTTAAATACTTCTAAAATTTTAACTCCACTTTTAAGAAAATTATCGTAAAACTTCTTTACCCTTTATATGTACTATCACATGTTACCTAGAAAAATAATCCATTCATTGTTAATATTTTTTTTAGCTTATTACCAATAAACTTAAAGAAAAGATATGTAAGTCAGGATATCATACCGTACACTTACAAAGTATTTTCAAAAGCATTTTCCTTTAATTAGCTAGACTCATTTGCAAGAAAATTTGGTAGTTCTCATCAATTAAAATACATACCCGAATGTAGACACACTTCAAAAGATTCAAAACGTCATTGAAACTCCATCAAACTCCAACACTAATAAACTGTTTAAACACGAGAGAACACTAGGTACGTTCAAGTTATAATAACTATTGAACGACCGTATATCATAACTTAACACATACTAGTATATATACATCCGCATATATATACCTATTAGATCACCCAAACATACTCGTTACCATACATGTCAGATCAATCAATCGCGTCATACACTCGTTTTTCCATACGAGTAATCACCATCTTTCCACAAGGCATAAAACCCATCATTAAAACCAGTCCATATCGTGTGACCCCATAATTACACAACATGAGTATAACCCAAAACATATAACACACTAAAAAATAGCCATATGGTAGACAGCCGTTACATAAACCCATATATTATACATATACCCAAAAATCCACATCTCATCATATACAAGCATGTACTAACCCTCTTTCATGCAATCATACTTGAGAACCCATTGAAGTTGTGGTACTTGTATAACTATGTTGGCCACCATACTTATACAATTACCCTTTCCTCAATGCACTCCCTCCTATGATAACACTTATAAGAATCAATACAACATATAACACATAAATCCATATACTCACATAAGCTCATAACCACATAAACAATAAGGTCCAAAACTCCATCTATTAAAATAATATAGTCAAACTCTTAGAATACATAAATCCATAGTCTAGCTAAAACAACATAGACAAACTCCAACACAACATCATAATCAGATATAAGTCATGTCGCCCATAAGAGTGGAAACAACTTAAAATCATTCCTATCCACCTACTCCTAGTAACTCGAATCACCACACGATTCTTAGGGAACATGACTTAAACATCAAACGAAAAATACTATACATTAGGTACACCAAATAACTTACTATGATGAAAGTAATTTATATATCAAAAGTAAAACAAAATTAACATGTGACTAAGTATGGGCAACTACAGTTCAACTCATACTAGTCAAAATTCACAAAACTAAAATTTAGGAAAATACAATCAAGACCACACGTAATCCTATGACGCCTATATGCAGAGATCCTTAAGCTATAGACTAGGCTAGGCAACCTAATTCTCTATAACCATTGTCTCTGATACCATTCTGTCACACCCCATCGTGGCGGAATATGGGCGCGTATCATCACAACAATAGCGTGTCTATAGAGATAACAAAATGAAATGGAAATATCATAAATGGTGACACAGTGTCATGAAGATATCTCAAACAATGTAGGCGTCTAGGTAAGTAGGTAACATGTCTACCTCTTACCAAATACATACAATTAACAAATAACAAACATATAGGTGTCTACAAAGTATCACTAATTCAAACATAAATAAAGACTAAAAGGAAAGGGAGTTCCTCCAAATGCAATCCTAAGCCTTCCAGCTAGCCACTCCTATTCTCACGCTTAACCACATTCTCACCTGAAAGAGACACTAAAACACGTCAACATAAAGTTGGTAAGAGTCATAGGTTTAGACTCCAACTCTAAATCAATTATAAGATGTGAATAACAACCACTAACAAAAGAACATATGGACAATGTGCTACAATTATGTATTAACAACTAGTATTCAAGATTAACCAATCACCATAAATCCAAGGCTCCAAGCCTTACCAATAACCGTAATTCCAAGGCTCCAAGCCTTACCAATCACCATGGTCCCATAGGCGCCCATACACCTATGAACCAATCCCAAGGCCCTGCCTTATCAACATCCCCTTGGTACCAAGTCAAACCACAAAAACTAAGACGGTACATGTCCCCCGATCTAAATCATAAACACAATCAAGAATCACATAGCAGTTAATCACATAAGTGCACACACAAGTCCATCACAAACCATAAAAACATTCACAACATTCTTAACAAAACCATACAGTGTCTCTTCCATCCCATCTAGAAATCAAATCATAAAAAGACATGAGACTATGAAACTCACCTGAACAAGCTTCTCCAAGTACCCGCGCTCTAGCACAAATCTAAACACACAAATGTATACAATCAAGACATGAACCACATACCAAAATGGCTCATCAATCTATGATGGATATCTAACATTCTCTTATAAGTTACCCCCATTTATATGCCATATGAATCTCAATTACATCCCTCTATAAAGCCCTTAACTTAGTTTAGTTCATAACTCGCCCCGTTAACATTTAACCTAAAACAGTCTCGTTTTTCATACTTCAAACTATGGGTCGAACACCCCCCTTATCCAAAATAACATGCCCTGTAAAAGAAACCTTTGCCCTTACATGTGTTAGCTAATTCTCCCATTTGGACGCAACCTTAAAGCTACTGTTAAGGCCTCCATATATATATATATATATATATATATATATATATATATATATATATATATATATATATATATATATATATATATATATATATATATATATATATATATATATATATATATATATATATATATATATATATATATATATATATATACTTTTACCTATCCAGAATGTACTGATTTTGAACATACAAAAGGTTTGTTATGATCAGAGGGTCTTACCCTAACCCAATTGATTAGCCCTCTTTCAGATAAATTATATAACATATAAAATAACTCTCATGTTCGTTTGAGAGTCCAATTGTACTCCTAAGTACCCTAACTACCTTAAAACATTAATTTAAACCCGACTGATTTCAAAACTGTTTTGAGCTCCGACTGTTGTAACCTATTTTGACCAACTTCCCGACCTCCAATTTAGTTCTCGTTTCTTGCATTTGAAAGCCAATTCAATTACCTTTACAGGGATATAAGATTCGAAAATTAAAAGTTTGTAGAACTCAATATATGATCAAAACAATGGA